>JAOTOL010001511.1:0-385000 GCA_034440575.1 Imbricaverruca yamaguchii | reverse complement strand
GTCGGTCTGGCCGCTCGTTGGTCTGCCCCGTCGGTCTGCCCTTCGGTCTGGCCGTTCGTTGGTCTGCCCGTCGGTCTGTCCGTCGGCCTGTCCGCTCGTTGGTCTGCCCGTCGGTCTGTCCGCTCGTTGGTCTGCCCGTTGGTCTGCCCGTCGGCCTGTCCGCTCGTTGGTCTGCGCCGTCGGTCTGTCCGCTCGTTGGTCTGCCCGTCGGTCTGCCCGTCGGTCTGTCCGCTCGTCGGTCTGCCTCGTTGGTCTGCCCGTCGGCCTGTCCGCTCGTTGGTCTGCCCGTCGGTCTGTCCGCTCGTTGGTCTGCCCGTCGGTCTGGCCCCTCGTTGGTCTGTCCCGTCGGTCTGTCCGCTCGTTGGTCTGCGCCGTCGGTCTGTCCGCTCGTTGGTCTGCCCCGTCGGTCTGCCCGTCGGTCTGTCCGCTCGTTGGTCTGCCCGTCGGTCTGCCCTCGTTGGTCTTGCCGTCGGTCTGTCCGCTCGTTCTCGTTGGTCTGCCCGTCGGTCTGTCCCCGTTGTCGCCGTCTGTCCGCTCGTTGGTCTGCCCGTCGGTCTGGCCGCTCGTTGGTCTGCCCGTCGGTCTGTCCGCTCGTTGGTCTGCCCGTCGGTCTGTCCGCTCGTTGGTCTGCCCGTCGGTCTGTCTGCTCTTGGTCTGCCCGTCGGTCTGGCCGCTCGTTGGTCTGCCCGTCGGTCTGTCGCTCCCGTCGGTCTGCCCGTCGGTCTGCCCGTCGGTCTGCCCGTCGGTCTGGCCGCTCGTCGGTCTGCCCGTCGGTCTGCCCGTCGGTCTGCCGCTCGGTCTGCCCGTCGGTCTGCCCGTCGGTCTGGCCGCTCGTTGGTCTGCCCCGTCGGTCTGCCCGTCGGTCTGTCCGCTCGTTGGTCTGCCCCGTCGGTCTGCCCGTCGGTCTGGCCGCTCGTTGGTCTGTCCGATCGCACCCTACTGCAGGACTTCTGTGGGAACAGCTGATCTCCGTGTTTCGTGCCGTGCTCGCCGGCACCGGCGCCGGGCGGGCTGCAATGGCCGCGCCCAGCGCCGAGCTGGGCGCCGCCATTGCTGCCGGAGAAGCGAGTGCTCGGCGTCGGCGTAATGCGGATCAGAACGCGATGCGAGGCGTGGATGCACTGGCGCGTGCGCGACCACCTCTGAGGTGTCCGCTGGCCGTCGGCGTCGCCTGGCCGGCGGACGCGTCGGCGGTCTCGGGACGCGCGACGGCTCGTCTGTTTCCGTTGGGCTCTGCCGCGTTCGATTGCCGCCGAGCTGCCGGAGTCGGGTGGCGCCGTCTGTTTGGCGGCGCACGAACGGAGCAGCCTCCCGGCACGGGCCAGAGCCAAACAACGCGATCGGGGCGCGCTCGACCCGCTCCACTGCGCGCGCAAATGTCCTCGTGTCGGCGTTTGCCGGCCTACACTCCGTTTGTGCGTGCGTGCGTGCGTGCGTGGCTACGTGTGTTTGCGTGTATATCTGTCTGCCTAACCCAAACCTACGTTCAGGTGCCCAAGCCTACGCTGAAGAGCTGAAACCATGCATGTTAAATCATATATATATATATATATATATATATATATATATATATATATATATATATATATATATATATGTGTGTGTGTGTGTGTGTGTGTGTGTGTGTGTGTGTGTGTGTGTAGTGCATCTGTGATATCTGCATAGTTTCCGAACACAGGTCAGTGGTGTCCCCGGTCCGTCCGATCAGCTGATGGCAACCGATCGTTGGCCCCTCTCCCTCCGCTACCGCCCAACATTGTCCGCCCATGCCCGCCCCTGCCCGCTACTGTCCGCTACTGTCCGCTACTGTCCGCTTCTGTCCGCTTCTGTCCTCTACTGTCCGCCTCTGTCCTCTACTATGCTCTACTGTCCGCTTCTGTCTCTCTACTATGCTCTACTGTCCGCTTCTGTCCTCTACTATGCTCTACTGTCCGCTTCTGTCCGCTACTGTCCGCTTCTGTCCTCTACTATGCTATACTGTCCGCTTCTGTCCTATACTATGCTCTACTGTCCGCTTCTGTCCTCTACTATGCTCTACTGTCCGCTTCTGTCCGCTACTGTCCGCTTCTGTCCTCTACTATGCTCTACTGTCCGCTTCTGTCCTCTACTATGCTCTACTGTCCGCTTCTGTCCTCTACTATGCTCTACTGTCCGCTTCTGTCCGCTACTGTCCGCTTCTGTCCTCTACTATACTCTACTGTCCGCTTCTGTCCGCTTCTGTCCTCTACTATGCTCTACTGTCCGATTCTGTCCGCTACTGTCCGCTTCTGTCCTCTACTATGCTCTACCGCCCGCTTCGTCCTCTACTATGCTCTACTGTCCGCTTGTCCGCTACTGTCCGCTTCTGTCCTCTACTATGCTCTACTCTCCGCTTCTGTCCGCTTCTGTCCTCTACTATGCTCTACTGTCCGCTTCTGTCCGCTACTGTCCGCTTCTGTCCTCTACTATGCTCTACTGTCCGCTTCTGTCCTCTACTATGCTCTACTGTCCGCTTCTGTCCTCTACTATGCTCTACTGTCCGCTTCTGTCCTCTACTATGCTCTACTGTCCGCTTCTGTCCGCTACTATCCGCTACTGTCCAGAGGCGGGCGATGTGGCGGTAGGCGGCGCTGGTGTCGCCGGTGTCCTGGCCGGTATCGACCGGCGCTACCGATCACTGTCACGGCCGCGCCACGCCGCACCTCTCCCGCGAGACACGCACAAAACGGGCCGTCCACGACACCGTCCAGAACGGGCCGTCTACCACACTGGCCAGAACGGGCTGTCAACGACACCTCTCCCGGGAGGGCTATCGGCAACACCTCTCCTGGGAGGGCCGTCAATAGCACCTCCCACGGGATGGCTATCATCGACACCTCTCCCGGGAGGGCTATCAGCGACACCTCGAGAGGGCTATGGGCGACATCGCTCCTGAACAGATCGGAGAACGCTTTCAGTCGCAAATCCCCCACAGGGCATAGGCCAAACAAGCAGCGAAACGTCTCCTAGGGAGGGCTGTCAACATCTCCCAGAGAGGGCTGTCAGTAACACCTCCCAGAGAGGGCTGTCAGTAGCACCTCTCCTAGAGATAGCCGTCGGCGACACATCTTCCAGAGAGGGCTGTCAGCGACACCTCTCCCGAGTAGACCAGGGAGGGTCGTGAGCGACACTTCCCCTGGAGAGAGCTGCCAGCCGCACCAAATTTATCTCCGCTTTAGGTATGCAGCGGCGGCGACGGGGCCTATCTCACGGCGCCCCCGCACGCGGAGACGAGAACCTCCAATCACAGCGCCGTCAGGCCGAGGGCCTGACGGGAGAGACTCCGGTGTGTGATGATGCTGGATATCTAATCTCGCGACCGGGCATCCAATCTCAGTGAAGGTGGAGAGCCATGATCGGTCGCGACGTAAAGCGGCGACAAAAAGTCGAAACATCTTAGTCGCAGAGTTCAAAACGGTCATGGCTCGGAAATCGATTGAGGTTTAAGCCGAGGCTGGGGCCATGTCAGCGCTGAGACGGCGGAGAGGCTGGCCGGCCCCAGGTTCGCCGGCCCCGGCGCGGTCCGGAGGGGACGCGCTCGCCATCGCACTCAACCAACTGCGAGGGGACGAGTAGCCTAGGGGTAAGTTGCTCGTCTCACAATCGAAAGGTTATGGGTTCGCGTCTCACCGGTCGCTGCTCTTCGCCAGCGACCAATCGGCGGCGTGAGAGATTGGCGACGCTGCATGACTCAACGGTCGATGTGTCGTAAAACGAATAACCAACCGTCAACCAACTGCGATCTGAATCGGACTCGGTCGACTTTGAGTCGCCTTCGGACCCGCTGAGCTGCTGCATGACCGACGCAGTCGATGCGCCCTTAAACTCCTCCGGACCTACTGAGCTCAGCTCAGAAATGGTCAGGCTCGGCGTGACGCTCAGACTCTGTGCGGTCCGGCTCCGGCTCCGCCCGATATTGCACTTACTCGGACTCCGATTGACCGAACTCTGGCTCGGAACGTTTGACCGATGCTCTCAGCCACGGTCCGTGTCAGCCACCCGAAGTCAGGCTGAGTACGTGGTCCACTGAGCGTCGGACGTGGATTTGCAGTTGCGGTGATGATTGGTTGCCGAGGTTCTGAACCAACTTCGTATAATTTGATTCAAATTCGTCTCCGCCGAAGGACATGGCTAGACTTATCTGAACCATGTCTGTTGGCCATTCTGCTTGCAGTGAAACTCTATAGCAATGACTGTATTGTAACATGATGAACATCATCATCGCCACCCTGATGATGATCACCCACACTATTTAAAGACTTCAAAAGACTGTCGAGGACAGTCGATGCCGCGGGTCTGACATTGTTAAGCATTCAGCTACCATCATCATCATCACCATACACCAAGTCCTCAGCTAATCATCACACCAGCTCTGTCACCAGTATCGGCATTCGAGATGGAAGTCGCCAATGGACAAATAAACGCACGATGTCACGCAGGAGACATCACATGCCACCTTCGCGCGGGGAATACCACGCGCCGGTGCAGTGAGCCGCCCGGGATGAGGACCGCCTGTAGCCGACTTGCGCCGACGCTTGTCGCTCGTCTCGGGCGGGGGCCATGTGTTGCCAAGAGCCGCCCACGTGAGCAGGGGTGGGGTCGGCTGCCCGTTGAACAGCACCCGGGTCAGCGTGGACGACCGGTGTGGACGAACACCGCGACACAGTGAGCTGCGGCAGTGGGAGTGGAGCAGGCCGGCGAGGGCCCGGCGTCCGATCGCTGGCCGGCGCGGTGGCCGGTCAGGAAACACAGGCCGGGCGCGCGGATCGATCTCAGGCGGCCGCGACGAGCCGGGACTGAGCTGGGACTGGGACGGGACTGGGACGGGACGGCCGAACGCCGGATCACGGCTCGGCCGGCGAGTGGCGGCCGAGGACGTGTCGGAGATGAGTCGGAGATGAGTCGAGATGAGTCGGATATGTGTCGGAGATGAGCGGGAGGTGTGTCGGAGGTGCGTTGGAGATGCGTTGGAGACGTGTCGGATATATCGGAGATGTGTCAGATGTGTTGGAGATTTGCCGGAGATGTGTGGGAAATGTGTTGGAGATATGTCGGATATGTGTCGGAGATGAACGGGAGTATATGTCGGAGACTTGTCGGAGATGTGTCGGAGATGTGTAGACCAGAGGGGTGCCGCGCCTGCGGTAGAGCGAGTGGCGTCGTGGCCCTGACGCGGCATCCTTTGGTGGCGGGCTGAGGCAGACCGCCGACTCCGACCAGCCGTACCTGGAAACTCAGCAGCCAGCTGTCGTCAATTCAATCAACATGAGCTGAAAGCAGCCAGCCGTCGCCACCGGGGATTATGTACGACCGGCAGCTGGTCGTGCCGTGTCTGTTGCCAGATCAGTGCTCTGCGACATGTCCTGACCCTCGTCGAGGTGTACCTCTGCAGAGCGCGGCCGGCGGGGGTGCACTGACAGCCAGAGTTGCGACGGACATCAGAACAATAGGCCGGATCCCTCCGCCTCCAGACGGCCTGAGTCGGTCCCCCTAGTGATAGCCGTCCAGCCCGGCCACCACTGCCAGCGCTTATCAACTGGCACCCACTATCACGCTACACCCCTACACCCACCGCCACACCGCATACGGACACCCACCGCCACATCATATACGGACACCCACCGCCACACCATATACGGACACCCACCGCCACTTAGCTCTATTTTACTATTGCTCAAACTATTTCAGGTTTACATGCCGTATTTATATGATTTTCACCAGTGCATGCTAACATTTCTCGCTATTTCCTTCCCTCGACTATTTCAGACACGAAGATCATCGCACAGACCAGAGCGACGTGGGAAGCACAACAACAACAATCGTGTTATATGACCATTGCATTCGATACGTCCCTCAGCCCAGCTAACAACAACCGTTCATTATGCATAAGATGATAAGTATGGGTTTGAATTTGTGCAAAAGCTTTCGTTTAGATCATGGCGCCAGTCCGAATTAGCGTGGGACTGTTGACACACACGGCGCGTCTGGCCCACCACCGCTCCGGGCGGCGCAGGTCGACAGGTACACTTGCATCTCATTCACGTGGGGCTGATGGTCTACATCGAGTTGGACGTGGTGGCTGAGGAGAAGCTAAAATATAGCGCCACGATATAATTACAGGTGCTCATGAAGCCCGTTGTTCTCAAGTGTAGATCCAAACACGGCGGGATGTGTGCCGATGTATTATGCTGAAGGTGATGGGAGTTCCGCAACCCCGCACCTTGGAACGTTTTTCACCAGTGCTCCGCTGGGACGTTTTTCACGAGTGCTCCGCTGCAGGCTCGCAGCTGACGGCGTGCCAGGGTGGGTGTCAGTAAGTTCTGTGCGCCGGTTAGTGCCGACTGGTCGTGGGCAAGTAGGCCTTGTGGGCCGCGGTGGCCCCGCCCACACGTCACGACGACACCGGGTGTGCACGTGCTGCCGTCCAACAGGAGCGGCGCGGGCACCGTACCCCCAGCCGGACGGCCGTGGCTACAGGGTCGGGCGCCTGACGACAGCGGTGTAGCCGACCCCGTAGCGGGGTGCGCGTGGCCGGACGCTGGAGACGTGGCCGTTGCGACGAGGGCAGGGGCACAGCAGACGTGGATGTGTGTGACGGTGTGGTGGCCCCAGGCGTGGTGCCGAGCATCTGTGTCGGTGTGGACCAGCACCCGAATAGCTACTGCGTGGCGTGCACATACGCGGCAGGGAAGACTGGGCGTGGAGGTCCTAACCCACAGCTCGCAGGGAAATATGTATCCCCATTCTCTGATGTCTGACTCTGCTGATCAACAGGCACCCCGAAACTTGGTGGTCTTTTTCCCGTCGGGCATGCTCTTCAATGAATTATTTGTCTTCTGCGATCTGCGACGATATCAACAGCAGAATTCATCTAGAATTTAACGCTTGCCGTTCTCGGACGTGGCAGACATTTCTTGGGTGGCGAGGGGGCGAAGTCAGTTCTCGTTCCCAACCTCAGCAAGGTACGCTGGAACTTCCCTTTCATATATCCAGTTTTGTCACCCATATTTTAACTTCCCAACTTGATAGCAGTGGAAAAAATCGTACTGTCTGACAAGTCTACTCGTATCGTCGTCCCTGCCGTCCAACAGTTGTTGAGTCGGTCCAGATATCAACTAATTAATCGGCGCTTCGTGTCCAGCCAGCATGAGTTTCAGTCACAGTCTCTGAAGGTTGTAAATCATGCAACCTAAGTATTGGTGTCGCAGAGGTTTCGACCCATAGACAACACTAAATGACGTGAACTCAAATTCAAACTTGCCAAAGAATCATGTCACAGTTAAATACGCACATGCCTACCAGTGCCCGTGGTAGTCATATGGTGTCACTACCAACTCACGTGGTAGTCATTTGGTGTCACTACCAACTCACGTGGTAGTCATTTGGTGTCACTACCAACTCACGTGGTGGTCATTTGGTGTCACTACCAACTCACGTGGTAGTCATTTGGTGTCACTACCAACTCACGTGGTGGTCATTTGGTGTCACTACCAACTCACGTGGTAGTCATTTGGTGTCACTACCAACTCACGTGGTGGTCATTTGGTGTCACTATCAACTCACGTGGTAGTCATTTGGTGTCACTACCAACTCACGTGGTAGTCATATGGTGTCACTACCAACTCACGTGGTGGTCATTTGGTGTCACTACCAACTCACGTGGTAGTCATTTGGTGTCACTACCAACTCACGTGGTAGTCATTTGGTGTCACTACCAACTCACGTGGTAGTCATTTGCGTCACTACCAACACTCGTGGTAGTCATTTGGTGTCACTACCAACTCACGTGGTAGTCATTTGGTGTCACTACCAACTCACGTGGTAGTCATTTGGTGTCACTACCAACTCACGTGGTAGTCATTTGGTGTCACTACCAACTCACGTGGTGGTCATTTGGTGTCACTACCAACTCACGTGGTAGTCATTTGGTGTCACTACCAACTCACGTGGTAGTCATTTGGTGTCACTACCAACTCACGTGGTAGTCATTTGGTGTCACTACCAACACTCGTGGTAGTCATTTGGTGTCACTACCAACTCACGTGGTGGGCGTATATAAACCTCAGTAAGCTATGCATCGCTATGCCTGCTAAGCAAATGCTCGTCGGCACGCAGAGGTCAATGAACGCTGAAATTTGTCGCCTACGGAAAAAGTGAGGGTGAAATTTGTCCCCCCAGCCATTCTTTTGTATTTTCATCCGAAGGCATCCTTCTAAGTACAAATTTCGTCAACCCAGGTGCATTTGAGTGCCCCCCCCCCCCTTAGCATATTTTTTAGTCAGTGACGCACTCCATGCTCGTACTCCATTCTTCCTGTCCCTGTCACGCCCCTGGCGGTTGATTTTGGAACTTGTATGATGCGCGTATGGCCTTGCACAAGAAAAGACTGGTCTGAGCGCCACCCGTCGCCCCTGAATCCGTGGCATCGCTTTGGTGCCGGATAGCACAATTTCCAGCTACCTATTCCTCGGGAACGCTAAAGTTGTTGCCTGAGTGACAGCAAATTGTTGCCAACACCGGCTCCTACGTTGCCGATAAATGGATGTCTGCCGACACGTTTTGCGCTACCATCGGGAGGCCGGTCGGTCTTGCATCTCAGCGGCTGTAGCCCCTGAATGGGACCACCGCTTCACTTGGTAAATCTTACATCTCAGTCTGTGCAGTCCCTGGATAGAACCGCCGCCTCGCTTGGTCGGTCCTACATCTCAGCCTCTGTGGTCCCTGGATGGAACCACCGCTTTGTTTGGTCGGTTGCCGATGATCCGCTCGTGGGTGACCATTTTCCAACGTGACCGGAATTCCGCTGCGTTGTCGCCCCAGGCATTACGTCGGGTTAGGACAGTCGGTAGGCAGTAGCGGCGGAATGTTCGCAAGGCCAACTGGCGCCAGTATGCTGGGACGCCCAGGCGCGATTATCTACCCACTCCTGCAGCCAACCACTCCCCGTGGCGACTTTGACATCGGCAACAGTCAGTTCGGCCAGTGAAGGTGTGTCGAGAGCCTGCAGCGCGAGTCAGTTCGGCCAGTGAATGTGTGCCGAGACCTGCAGGAGTTCGGCCGTGATGTGTGCCGAGAGCCTGCAGCGGAGTCGTTCGGCCGTGTGTGGCGGGCCTGAGGGTCAGTTCGGCCAGTGAATGTGTGCCGAGAGCCTGCAGGGCGAGTCAGTTCGGCCAGTGAATGTGTGCCGAGAGCCTGCAGGGCGAGTCAGTTCGGCCAGTGAATGTGTGCCGAGAGCCTGCAGGGCGAGTCAGTTCGGCCAGTGAATGTGTGCCGAGATCCTGCAGGGCGTCCGCCGTGTCACCGCCTCGTGGTCAACTGATGCATGAAAATTAAATGAACGTTCAGCTAGATTACGCCCCTGCTTTGTCGCTGATCGTGCCTGTACTTCCGGAAAGCGTGCTCTAAATCTGTCTGGTGCGTGATGTAGTGTTGAGGATTGCTACTGGTGCATTTCGGACCTCGTCAAGTGCAAGCCTGCTGGTCGACCTCAATGTGCCACCAATTGCCCTGAGGCGACAGACGCTCGGGATTCGTTAATCATTTGAAGTACGCCGTTTCCGCCCAACACCCGGCGTGCCGCGCGGCGTCATAACGGCCTGCCCCATCAATATTGTCTCACAGCGACGCCCATGGATACAGACCTCTGCGTGCCAGAGTTCGTGGCCTGATTAAAAGTCGTCTAGAAGTGCTCAAGGTGAATCGATATCAGCAGCTATTAACACCTCCTGGCGACTTCTGGCACTGGGACCGAGAATAGACTTTGCCTTGAATAGCACGCATAGGAGGAGCACTCTCCCTGATGAGTTTCGAGCACTGGCTCTGGGCCGCGTATCGACATCGTGTAGCAGCCATGCGAAAACCGTCACGGGTGGGTCAAAGACGGATGCTGCGGCTGAATTCGCCTTTGTGAACGACACCGGTGTCCGCGTGTAGCGTAGGGTAATCAGCGTCGTTAAGTGACTGTAAGATGCGTCGGCCGTCGAATAATCAGTGTAGTCAGGTGACGACCAGATGTCAGTCGCCGAGTAATCAGCATAGCCGCTACACGACTGAACGGTCGACGTGTCGTCCAGCCAATAATCAGCGTAGCTGTCAGGTAATCTGTCAGCAATCAGGTGACTGCCGGGTGCGTCATTCGACGCTGCCTTTCCACGGCAGCAGAGGTGTGTGTGTATGTTCTTCAGGGCAGTTGACGCTGTGCCGCGGGGGGACGGTGGCGACGGCGTCCTCCCCCACTCCGCCCTCCGAACCTCTCGTCAGCCGCGTGGCGTGACGGTGATGCGAGATCAGTCGGCGCCGTCGCGGCCAGTCCCGTGACGTGGTCGGGTCTGCGGTCAGCAGCGGTGGGTAGTCCCCCGTCCACCCAGGGTAGTGTCCGACGGCGGGTAGTTGGCCTCCCCTGCCCGCCCCGAAAGGTGTCGGCGGCGAGCGGTTGAAGGGGCAGTGTGGGCCGGCGTGTCGGGCCCAGTCTCCAGGTATGTCTTCTGACTAGGTGAGGGCTGCCAAGCATGGGAAGGATTTTCCCCGCTTGCGCGATTTTTTCCCCAATACGCGGAAGCTACATGGCGCCTTTGATTGGTTGATGCGCCTGCGGCGTGACGTCATCAATCGGAACGCAGCGATGTAGAGGTGCCAATTTTTAGCAATCATCACGGTACACATGTAGAGATGCTTGGTTGGATCAAGTCTAAATTCACAACGAGAACTTAGAGCTCAGATTGTGTAGGCATGGTTAGGTTTGGTTTGGTTATGATACATAAGTGAAATACTCTGTAGTGATTAGTGTTTTTTCTCAAAGTATAAAACACCCGAGGCTCCCTTATCGACGGCTTACAAGTGCTGGTGAAGCAGATATGAACAAAAAAGTATGCCTTTCTCGCATGAAATGGAATATTTCAATCCAGGACTGCAGCGAAGTTTGATTTTAGCACCTCGGATTTTTTATCCTTTGGAAAAAACATCATAGGTACTTACATCATCTGTGTCTACCTCACGCGGTGTACCCACGTGCAAAAGTAGAAGATCGCCGGTTCAGGTTACGGTTACTTGAACAATTACACTGGCTTCTCCCAAGTCTCCTCTCACAATTCAATCTCTTACAGCTTCAAGGGAACTCAGCCCATACGCATCCGTTGCTAAACAAGACGAAATATTTCCGCCGACGCGACGAATGGAGCTAACAGATGATGCATTCTGGGTACTAGAGATAATGACGTCACACCGTAGGCCCGTCAACCAATCAAATGCGCCCTGTAGTTTCCGCGTATTGGGGACAAAATCATGCCCGCCGCTCGGTGCCGGCTGCAGTGGGCCCGGCCCGCCACCGCCGACCTCTCTGGCCGGCGGGCGGCCGGCGTGTGACGGTTGGTGGGTTTGATGACCAGGCACAGAGCTGGTCATGGCCGAGTGGTTGTCATCATCACACACCGCCGGCCGGCCTCTGCGTTTTGCCTATGACTTGTATACCCCGAGTAAGACACGTGTGTATCCAGAGTAAGACACGTGTGTACCCAGAGTAAGACACGTGTGTACCCAGAGTAAGACACGTGTGTACCCAGAGTAAGACACGTGTGTACCCAGAGTAAGACACGTGTGTACCCAGAGTAAGACACGTGTGTACCCAGAGTAAGACACGTGTGTACCCAGAGTAAGACACGTGTGTACCCAGAGTAAGACACGTGTGTACCCAGAGTAAGACACGTAAGGGTAACGTGTGTACCCAGAGTAAGACACGTGTGTACCCAGAGTAAGACACGTGTGTACCCAGAGTAAGACACGTGTGTACCCAGAGTAAGACACGTGTGTACCCAGAGTAAGACACGTGTGTACCCAGAGTAAGACACGTGTGTACCCAGAGTAAGACACGTGTGTACCCAGAGTAAGACACGTGTGTACCCAGAGTAAGGCGCGTGTGTACCCAGAGTAAGACACGTGTGTACCCAGAGTAAGGCGCGTGTGTACCCCGAGTAAGACACGTGTACCAGACGCGTGTGTACCCAGAGTAAGCGCGTGTGTACCCAGAGTAAGACACGTGTGTACCCAGAGTAAGGCAGCGTTGTACCCAGAGAAATTATAAGTAGGTACCAGTATAGACAGTGTGTTCCCAAGTAAAAAGGCGCCCTTTGTGCCTCATAGGCGTGTCGTGTGTGTGTTACCCCCGGCGGCAGGGGGTGGAGGGGGCGTCCACACCTTTGCCAGCAAGGGCAGGCATTTTCACCATGCCAAAATAACAGCTCCAGGAGATGTCAAAGTGTTTGGTTTTCCTCATATTCCTAACCAAATGTAACGTTTGTGATAGGTATCATTGGTACAACGATTCGTTGGTGATTATATTATTGCCGTAGCGCGTGATGCTCAATATAAATATATTCGCCGGAAGAACCATCATGCCACCTGCATGACACGCCAATGTGCGCCCCGGTAGGCGCTCCGCAGGCGCCGGTGTGGGTGCCCGACAGTAAGACTCAGTGTCCGTGTATGCCCGCAGGCGCCGGTGTGGGTGCCCGACAGTAAGACTCAGTGTCCGTGTATGCCCGCAGGCGCCGGTGTGGGTGCCCGACAGTAAGACTCAGTGCGTTCCGCAGCGCGGTGTGGGTGCCCGACAGTAAGACTCAGTGTCTGTGTCCCGCAGGCGCCGGTATGGGTGCCCGACAGTAAGACTCAGTGTCCGTGTCCCGCAGGCGCCGGTGTGGGTGCCCGACAGTAAGACTCAGTGTCTGTGTCCCGCAGGCGCCGGTATGGGTGCCCGACAGTAAGACTCAGTGTCTGTGTCCCGCAGGCGCCGGTGTGGGTGCCCGACAGTAAGACTCAGTGTCCGTGTGTACCCCGCAGGCGCCGGTGTGGGTGCCCGACAGTAAGACTCAGTGTCCGTGTATGCCCGCAGGCGCCGGTGTGGGTGCCCGACAGTAAGACTCAGTGTCCGTGTATGCCCGCAGGCGCCGGTATGGGTGCCGACAGTAAGACTCAGTGTCTGTGTATGCCCGCAGGCGCCGGTGTGGGTACCTGACAGCCGCGCCAGCATGTGTCAGCTGTGCACCACCGAGTTCACCGTCACCAACCGCCGACACCACTGCCGCGCCTGTGGCAAGGTGAGTGCCACCCGACCGCCGCGCCTGCGGCAGGCTATTTGTCACCTGACCGCCGCGCCCGTGGCAG
The DNA here is from genome assembly GCA_034440575.1 of Imbricaverruca yamaguchii. Taxonomy (NCBI): domain Eukaryota; kingdom Metazoa; phylum Arthropoda; class Thecostraca; family Neoverrucidae; genus Imbricaverruca; species Imbricaverruca yamaguchii. The sequence goes on along the minus strand of JAOTOL010001511.1, from coordinate 371,827 downwards.
AGTATCACGTGACCGCCGAGCCTGTGGCAGAGTATCACGTGACCGCCGAGCCTGTGGCAGAGTATCACGTGACCGCCGCGCCCGTGGCAATGTGGGTGTCACGTGACCGGCGCGCCTGTGGCAGGCTGTGTGTCACGTGTGACCGGCGGCCGGGCTCTCGCGCGATGGCCAGCCGCCGCTACAGCGGACCGACTCTCGCCGGGCGGGCGTTTCCCACGTGTGGCGAGCAGCGCGGCTGCCGCTTCATGGAAGTGACTGAGTGTGCATGCGAAGTTCAAGTAAGGCTTTAAGACAAGTAAGGCTGAACCAGGATGTTGGAAGCTTGTGCCGCTTGATATGAATCTGTTCAGTCGGAGGGGCGGGTGGGGTGTGCGCCGTGAATGGCTCCTGACTCACCCGGACAAATTGTGAGATTTGAGGCGCACTTGCCGTTCCAAAAGTATGCAATCCGAGGCCGGCGGCGATCCGTCGCAAGCTGATCGTCACGTGACCACTGGTCAGTCCGGGGCAGGCACACCACCCGTGACCCGCCTCCACCCGCTCCCCGTCCTGTCACGTGACCAGTGACCAGTCCGGGTCAGGCACACCACCCGTGACCCGCCTCCACCCGCTCCCCGTCCTGTCACGTGACCATTGACCAGTCCGGGTCAGACACACCACCCGTGACCGCCTCCACCCCCCCCGTCCTGTCACGTGACCATTGACCAGTCCGGGTCAGACACACCACCCGTGACCCGCCTCCACCCGCTCCCCGTCCTGTCACGTGACCATTGACCAGTCCGGGTCAGACACACCACCCGTGACCCGCCTCCGCCTGCTCGCTGTGAGGCTGCCTGTCTGATCATATGCCGGTGCTCTGCCACTGGATATGTGGACGGAGGAAACTGGCAACTTTGGACACCAAGAAAGCGGCGGCACTGAAGTGTCCCGGTATAGTGTGGACAATGTAAAACGGAGGCCTACAGCCCGAGCTAGGCTTCCCCAACAGTATCTGATGGATGTGTGGTGATGTCCATTCGTAAATAAATGAATGAATATTTAGTAAATATGAATGAATTAAATGTAACTGGTGAAGACGTCACACCTGCATGTTCCAGTAATTCTACTACGGCCTCCGTAGTAAATGTGCGTGCTCCAACTTGAAAGCAGGGGATATATATGTCAGTGTCTCTCTGTCTGTCTGTCTGTCTGTCTGTCTGTCTCTCTGTCTGTCTGTCTGTCTGTCTGTCTGTCTGTCTGTCTGTCTGTCTGTCTGTCTGTCTGTCTGTCTGTCTGTCTGTCTGTCTGTCTGTCTGTCTGTCTGTCTGTCTGTCTGTCTGTCTGTCTGTCTGTCTGTCTGTCTGTCTGTCTGTCTGTCTGTCTGTCTGTCTGTCTGTCTGTCTGTCTGTCTGTCTGTCTGTCTGTCTGTCTGTCTGTCTGTCTGTCTGTCTGTCTGTCTGTCTGTCTGTCTGTCTGTCTGTCTCTGTCTGTCTGTCTGTGTCTGTCTGTCTGTCTGTCTGTCTGTCTGTCTGTCTGTCTGTCTGTCTGTCTGTCTGTCTGTCTGTCTGTCTGTCTGTCTGTCTGTCTGTCTGTCTGTCTGTCTGTCTGTCTGTCTGTCTGTCTGTCTGTCTGTCTGTCTGTCTGTCTGTCTGTCTGTCTGTCTGTCTGTCTGTCTGTCTGTCTGTCTGTCTGTCTGTCTGTCTGTCTGTCTGTCTGTCTGTCTGTCTGTCTGTCTGTCTGTCTGTCTGTCTGTCTGTCTGTCTGTCTGTCTGTCTGTCTGTCTGTCTGTCTGTCTGTCTGTCTGTCTGTCTGTCTGTCTGTCTGTCTGTCTGTCTGTCTGTCTGTCTGTCTGTCTGTCTGTCTGTCTGCTGTCTGTCTCTATCAGCCCACCTGCAGCTCAGTAATTGCATTCTTCGTATTTGTGTTCATATGTATTAATGTTTTGCGGTGATATTTTACTTTGAACATTTCAAGCTGTTTCATGTGTCAACCACCCCTGTTCCCCTCACTAAATTCTTTCAAGCAAAAGGCACAATAAGGAAATAGTAGTGAGATTACAACCCATTGAGAACAAAGCCCACCGTACTCGGTAGACTGTAAGGCGGGCACGATATTGTAGAGCAGAAGCATTTTTGGGCGGATAAAAACTAACCACACGAATAAGACTCGTCCAGGAGAAGCTGTTCCGTGTCTGTTGCAGCTGGTGCAGTGTCGGAAGGTCGCTGAAGCGACGAATGTGTGCATGCTTGGTGCTTTTCCGCCAGCAGCCTTTTCTCGAGACTCCTAACTAGTGACCGGCATCAGCTTATGGGTGTGAAAAAGCAGTCGTGCGAGATTGGTTCCAAGCCGTCTGAAAGGCGATCTATCGACCACTGCTGAGTCAGAGGCTATTTTCTCGGAGAACTTTGGCGCCGAAGAGAGACTGGTGGACGTCCATTCTGCGATTCCATCTGAGGCACTTAGTCGAGAGTTTTGACATCGGCCCGGCGCTGAAGCCCCGAGCCGGGCACGTGCCGCTCTGGTGCGCCAGGCCTGGAATGGCACGAGCTCACGACTCTGGAGGGTGCGGGGCCACAGCTGTCTCGGGTGGTGCCGGTGTTGCGCTACCGTTTATATGTTGCTGGTGTCGTGTTGCTGTTTGTATGTTGCGGGCGCCGTGTTACTGTCTGTATGTTGCGGGCGTTGTTCGCCGTGTTACTGTTGATGTTGCGGGCGCCGTGTTACTGTCTGTATGTTGTTGGCGCGGTGTTACTGTCTGTGACACCAGTGTCGTGTTACTGTCTGTATGTTGCGGGCGTCGTGTTACTGTCTGTATGTTGCTGGCGTCGTGTTACTTGCGCGTGTTTTTTTGCGGGCGCCGTGTTACTGTCTGTATGTTGCTGGCGCGGTGTTACTGTCTGTGACACCAGTGTCGTGTTACTGTCTGTATGTTGCGGGCGTCGTGTCACTGTCTGTATGTTGCGGGCGCGTGTCGTGTTACTGTCTGTGTATGTTGCGGGTGCCGTGTTACTGTCTGTATGTTGCGGGCGTCGTGTTACTGTCTGTATGTTGCTGGCGTCGTGTTACTGTATCTGGTGCCAGTGTTGTGTTACTGTCTGTATGTTGCGGGTGCCGTGTTACTGCCTTTATGTTGCCAGTGTCGTGCTGTTGTCTGTATGTCTCCGGTGTCGTGTTATTGTTTGTGGTGCCAGCGTCGCTCTACTGTTGGTATGTTGCCAGTGTCGTGCAACTGTTTGTGTGCGCTGCATTCGATGAAGGCGTGGGATTGTTGCACGCTGCTCGATATCTTGCCCAGCCTCGATATCTTCGCCGCCTGTTCAAGAGACAAACAAAAATGTCAAAGTGCCCCGATAGTCTATCTCAGCCTCTTGACGTTAGTGGGCCGTTGACGGTTGCGGCAATTGTGGCGCAGCACGTCAGTTTGCAAGTTATTGCGTCGGGGGTATAATACGGCCATCACTGTGTCGAACACAGACCGTCCCTCCCCGCCCCCTCCAGATGGAGGCGCGATAGGTCGGTGTTACGATGACTCGGTGGTCGGTGTTACGGTGACCCGGTGGTCGGTGTTACGGTGACCCGGTGGTCGGTGTTACGGTGACCCGGTGGTCGGTGTTACGGTGACCCGGTGGTCGGTGTTACGGTGACCCGGTGGTCGGTGTTACGGTGACTCGGTGGTCGGTGTTACGGTGACTCGGTGGTCGGTGTTACGGTGACCCGGTGGTCGGTGTTACGGTGACTCGGTGGTCGGTGTTACGGTGACTCGGTGGTGGTGGTCGGTGTTACGGTGGCTCGGTGGTCGGTGTTACGGTGGCTCGGTGGTCGGTGTTACGGTGACTCGGCGGTTGGTGTTACGGTGACCCGGTGGTCTGTGACCCAGGGCTTCCTTGTTCTTCATCCTGTTTGCGCCACTGGTTGACTCGCGTGACGCCCATGGTTCCGCGGTCAGCTGGTCCCCAGCGTTGCCTGATGTACCCCTCCTTGCTGCGCCTCTGCGCCGATCCTCTGACCGGTCCCGAGAGAGCGTGCCCCCGCCCCAGTGTCCGACTACAGCCCTCTCCGGTGTCAACATTGACATAAAGACATAAAGACATAAAAGATTAGTGCAACTATGAGCCACAAGGGTCCTTCTTGGTTGCACTCTGTACACTGAACCAGTTGCCCACCAAATCTTTCAATCAGCCCTCCCTGTAATACTGAAAAGCAAGCCCTCTATTCTTATAATGATTGTCTATGCTGTTTTTAAAGATGTTCAATGTGCTGCTACTGACGATGTTTTCTGGCAGCTGGTTCCAGTGTTCCACTACCCTGTTGGTGAAGAATGTTTGCCTTAACCTTGTTCTGCTGCGGTTAACTTTAATTTTGAATTTGCGACCTCTAATTGCATCATTTCTGTTAAATTCAAACATTTCCCCAAGGTATCCCCTCTCCAGACCATTGACAAATTTAAAGACCTCGATGAGATCTCCTCTCAGCCTTCTATATCTAAGTGAAAACATATTAAATTTCTTTAATCTTTCCTCATATGCCAGGTTGCTTATGCCATTAACCATTTTTGTAGCCCTCTTTTGTACTCTCTCTAAAAGCCAACAATCTTTTTCATAGCTAGGAGACCAAGCTTGGATGCAGTATTCCAAATGTGGCCTGACATATGCACAGTAAAGCTTCCTGATGACTTTCTCACTTCTGTATGATACATTCCTATTTATTGCCCCAAGCATTCTCAGTGCCTTCTTCCTGGCTTCCTTGGTCTGTTCTGATGCCCCCAGTTTTGTGTTTAGAATAGCACCTAAATCCTTCTCCTGTTGAGTCACTGATAGCACTTGGCCACCCATCAAGTATGGAGCCTTCATATGCTGCTTACCTACATGCATGATTTTGCACTTATCAAAGTTAAATTTCATTTGCCATTCTTCGGACCACTTCACAAGTTCGTCTAAGTCTTTTTGCAGCGAGATATGCTCATCCTGACCTGTTATTGCCCTAAAGACCTTCAAATCATCCGCAAATTTCACAACTTTACTGCTTAGGCCACTTTCAATGTCATTTACAAATATAATGAACGGTAATGGCCCTAGTACTGACCCCTGGGGGACTCCACTAAGAATATTTTGCCATGATGACTTTGTACCATTTAGCATCACTCTTTGCTGTCTATCTGAAAGCTACAACTCTATCCATTTTAAGATGCTACCTGCAATACCATGGGACTGAAGCTGTATCATTAACCGTTTATGGGGTACCTTGTCAAAGGCCTTACTAAAGTCAAGATATGCTACATCAACCTGATTTCCCTGATCAAATTGTTCTGTGGCGAAGTTCAAAAAGTCCAAGAGGTTTGTGAGACACGATCGTCCTTTTCTAAACCCATGTTGAGTATCTTGAATCAATCTGCTACCTTCCAGATAACTAACTATCTATCCTTGATAATTGATTCGAGTACCTTGCAGACTAGGGATGTGAGACTTATTGGCCTATAGTTTTCAACTTTCCCTCTTTCTCCTTTCTTGAAAATAGGAACTACATTTGCCCTTTTCCAATCGGTTGGAATTTCATTATGTGAAACTGATCTACAAAATATTATACTAAGTGGAAATGCCAGTTCCTTTTCAGTTTCCCGCAACACCCTAGCATAAATTTCATCAGGTCCTGCTGCCTTATTTGGCTTTATTTTCCTGATATGATTGTAAACAACATCACTATCAATGAAATCAACATCATTTGTCAGATCCCATGTCACTGAACTATGGTGTACGGTCGGCAGATTGGTCATATCTTCCAATGTAAACACTGATTTGAACTGCTTGCTCAGCTCCTCAACCATCTCACTATCCTCACCCAATGTAGTCCCGTTTACTTCCAGTGGACCAATTGTGCTAGAAACTTTACTCAGCTTGTAGAAACTAAAGAACTTTTTACTGTCCCCAGTACAGTTTCTAGCTAAATCCAGTTCTTTTGCTCGCTTTGCTGCTCTGGTTTTTTGCTTCACAGTGTCTCTAGCTTTTCGATACGCCTTTAGATTAACGACATTTGAGGCTTCTTTAAAAACTCTAAATGCAGTTTTCTTAGCCTTAATTGCTTTTATCACGTCTGGTGTAAGCCATGCTGGCTTTCCTACCCTTCTTTTGCGTCTTTGCTTTTGGGGGACATGTCTAATCTGAGTTTCCTTCAAGTAAGATTTGAACTTTTCCCACATTTCACAGGCATTTAAATTGGAGAATTCTTCTTCCCATCTGATGGCACTTAAAGCCGCTCTCATGCCGTTAAAGTCTGCTCTGTTGAAATTTGGAACCTTTACCAAATTATCCTTGATAATTTCCCCTACATGTGCCTTGAATCTAACTATGTTATGGTCACTTTTTCCCAGAGTTTCGCCTACAGTCAAGTCTTGAACCAAGTCACTTAAATCCGAGAATACAAGGTCCAAGAATGAACCATGCCTGGTAGGTTCCGATACAAACTGGTGTAAGAACAGGTCCTCTTCAAGGCATTTCCTAAACATTTTGCATGATGGGAGCCAACACCAGCATTTTCATAACCTTTTAGATTAAAGTCACCGAGAATAAGGCACTTCCTCTTAAAGTTTCTACTGATTTCCTCACAAATCACCTTGTCAAGCTCCAGTTGCTGAGAATGTGGCAGGGTTCCTGATCGGTAGAAAGCTCCTATCCTAAGAGTATTGCTGTTGCCTTTTCCCACAGTGACATCAAGCCAAATGGACTCCACAGACACATTTTAATCCCCACCTGCTACTTTTTGAGAACTGAATAAGCTATTCATATAGAGCATTACACCACCCCCTTTCATTGCTGGACCCCTATTGCACGAAAACATATTGTATCCCTGGATCTCATAGTCCTGTAAGTTATCTCCAAAATACCCTTCACTGACCCATGCCTCCGTAATGCAAACAAAATCCGGTTCCTCCTCAGCAACATAACACTTGAACTCATCAAATTTGGAACGGATACTCTGAGCATTAAACATCATACACTTAACAAATGCTCCATAACCACCTTTGGCTTTTTCATATTGAGGAGTTCTTTTATCACTAGATGAACTATAACTCTGTCCCCTTGAGTTGCTGCTGTCCCTATTTGCAGACTTTGAGGTTCTATTGCCTTGGCTGACACTATTGGAATATTCCTGAGTTGGCAATGCAATTTCATCCCTCCCCACCCCATTTCCTAGTTTCCCTGAAGGACATGCTCGTATACTTTGCCTAACACATGGACCCCCTTCTCAGAAAAGTGCAGGCCATCCCTCTGATAGAGGTCCCACGATGCATAAAACCTGCTCCACTCGTCTACAAATGTAAAACCTAGCTCATGGCAGAGCTTTCCTATCCTGGCGTTAGCTGCCAGTGCCCTAGAGCTCCACTCAGGGGAGGCTCTAGCCCTAGGCAAAATTGCTGTTACAATGACTCTATTGGTACCCTTCAGGGTGGCCAGAAGGGCCCTGTGCTCCCGCAGAAGCTCCTCACTCCTAGTATGACCTATGTTATTTACCCCTACATGCACTATGACTGTGTTAAACTGGTGATCACTGGTGACCTGTGCCACCGCAGGTACCAGGTCCTTCACCTTGGCACCAGGCCTGGTGATGCACCTCCTGTCCCTCCTACCTTTACAAAATACCCGCTCTAAATGTCGCAATGACATTGGAGTGGAGTACGCTGTGGCTGTCCTTGACGTGTGCCGGTCGTGTCCCACCGGGGGGGGGTGGGGAGGTGGCTGTGCGGTCGTGTCCTACCGGGGCAGGGAGGCGACTGTGTGTCGGTCGTGTCCCACCGGGGCAGGAGGCGACTGTGTGCGGGTCGTGTCCCACCGCGGCGGGGAGGCGACTGTGTGCCGGTCGTGTCCCACCGGAGCAGGAGGTGGCTGTGTGCTGGTCGTGTCCCACCGGAGCAGGGAGGCGACTGTGTGTCGGTCGTGTCCCACCGGGGCAGGGAGGCGACTGTGTGCTGGTCGTGTCCCACCGGGGCAGGGAGGCGACTGTGTGTCGGTCGTGTCCCACCGGGGCAGGGAGGCGACTGTGTGCTGGTCGTGTCCCACCGGGGCAGGGAGGCGACTGTGTGCCGGTCGTGTCCCACCGGGGCAGGGAGGCGACTGTGTGCCGGTCGTGTCCCACCGGGGCAGGGAGGCGACTGTGTGCCGGTCGTGTCCCACCGGGGCAGGGAGGCGACTGTGTGCCGGTCGTGTCCCACCGGGGCAGGGAGGCGACTGTGTGCCGGTCGTGTCCCACCGGGGCAGGGAGACGACTGTGTGTCGGTCGTGTCCCACCGGCAGGGAGGTGACTGTGTGACACTCGTGTCCCACCGGAGCAGGGAGGCGACGGTGTGTCAGTTGTGTCCCACCGGGGCAGGGAGGCGACTGTGTGCTGGTCGTGTCCCACCGGGGCAGGGAGGTGACTGTGTGCCGGTCGTGTCCCACCGTGGGGTGGGGAGGCGACTGTGTGCCGGTCGTGTCCCACCGGGGCAGGGAGGCGACTGTGTGCCGGTCGTGTCCCACCGGGGCAGGGAGGCGACTGTGTGCCGGTCGTGTCCCACCGGGGCAGGGAGGCGACTGTGTGCCGGTCGTGTCCCACCGTGGGGTGGGGAGGTGACTGTGCGGTCGTGTCCCACCGGCAGGGGGCGACTGTGTGCGTTGTCGGTGTTGGGTGTAGGGGGGGAGGCGACTGTGTGCGTGGTCGTGTCCCACCGGGGCAGGGGGAGGCGACTGTGTGCCGGTCGTGTCCCACCGTGGGGTGGGGAGGCGACTGTGTGCCGGTCGTGTCCCACCGTGGGGTGGGGAGGTGACTGTGCGGTCGTGTCCCACCGGCAGGGAGGCGACTGTGTGCCGGTCGTGTCCCACCGGGGCAGGGGAGGCGACTGTGTACCGGTCGTGTCCCACCGTGGTGTGGGGAGGTGACTGTGTGGTCGTGTCCCACCGGGGCAGGAGGTGACTGTGTGCCGGTCGTGTCCCACCGAGGGGTGGGGAGGTGACTGTGCGATCGTGTCCTACCGGCAGGCAGGCGACTGGACAGTCGCACGATCGTCACCGTCGCGTGTCGCGCCTGTCGCCTCTGGTGTGACGTAATGCCGCACCTGCTCTACTTGTGGTCCGGCGCCTGCGTCACGGCGCACCGGCAGCCTAATTGCAGGCTGCTCTTCACCAAATGCTGCATTGTGTTCGCCCAATTGCCTTCCCGCTGGCCTGAATGCAATCATGCTTATGTGCGAGCTAAGCGCGTCTAGTTTGCCTATGCGGCCTGGCTGCAATTGAGGTTTCCAGCCGACTCAGCCTCTGACCGGTTTCTGCCGCGTTGACCTGTGACCTGACTGTGACCTGACGACTGACCGCCAGGTGGTGTGCGGCACGTGTTCCAACGGCAAGGCGCAGCTCCTCTACCAGGACAACAGCCTAGGCCGGGTGTGCGACGTCTGCTTCGAAGCTCTTCAGAAAGGTAGTGGCGTTTGCACGTGGCTGATGTCCCTGTCGCGGCACCGGGGCGGGGTCTGGTCCGTGGTGGGCGGGGTCTGGTCCGTGGTGGGCGGGGTCTGGTCCGTGGTGGGCGTGGTCTGGTCCGTAGTGGGTGGGGTCTGGTCCGTGGTGGACGGGACTTGGTCAGTGGTTGGCGGGGTCTGGTCCGTGGTTGGCGTGGTCTGGTCCGTGATGGGCGTGGTCTGATCCGTGGTGGGCGGGGTCAGGTCCGTGGTGGGCGGGTCTGACCCGTGGTGGGCGGGACTTGGTCTGTAGTCTGCGGGGCCTGGTCTGTTGTGGGCGGGCCCCGATCTGGGGCGGGCAGAACTTTGTAGGTGGGGGGGGCAGGCCCGTGATGGGCGGGGCATGATCTGCGTTGCGCGGTCGATGGTCTGTAATGGGCGGGGCCTGATCTGCGGTGGGGTTACGATGGTGTGGAGGTGCATCTTCCCCACCCCTCCCCCAGTCGGAGATGCACCGTTGCTGTCGCATAGTGTCGACAAAAAAAAACTATTTTAGCTTGTAAGAGCAGGAGCCTCCGCGTCCGAATGCGTCGTCCCGAGTGGCTCCTGTGGGAAGAGGAGAGGGTGGGGTCGAGCTGTTGAGCTCCGACTGAATGCTTACTTTCATCACCCACATTCACAGACCTAATCACAAGGAGTATTAATTAGGTCCCCGCCACCACAAGGAGACAATGGGATACTTGCTGTGGGGATATCTAACCTTTGTTCGAGTCAACACCAGCAGCCCAATGGGATTGCCGATTGATTCGCAATCGTTCTTGCAGGACGATTGTGCTGAAAATATTCCCTGATGATGTTGATGTGATATGCTCAGAAGTGAATGCCGACAATTTCACCACCAGCGTTGGATATCGAGCTATGTTGACGCTAAGTGGGCGCTAAGTTGGCGGTAGATGGCCGCTGTGGTCGGTGTACCCTCGAGCCTGAGCAGCTAAGCACCATATCGACTGGATTCAGTGGTGTCCGGTCCACGTCGAGGTGCTCTCCTCGCACACTGGGCCTGCGTCAGCCCGTCACGCTGGGGGCCGGCTGACGGCGGTCTGGCTGACTGACGGCGGTCCGACACCCCCCGGGTGGCCAGCTGACCGGCCGGCGCTTACCCCTGCCCCGGCACTGACGGCCCAGGCCCTCCGGGCCGGCGACGGCTTGGCTGACTGATGGCAGTCTGGCCGGCTGACGGCAGTCCCCCCCGGGTGGCCAGCTGACCGGCCGGCGCTTACCCCTGCCCCGGCACTGACGGCCCGGTACGGCCCTGTCCCCCCCTCCCCCCGGTGACCAGCTGACCGGCCGGCGCCCACCCCTGCCTCGGCACTGACGGCCCGCCGGAACCGACGCATCATCGGAACTGGACGGTGGGGCGTAGGAGGCGGGCCGGGGCGGAGCATCGGAAATGGGCCGGCTGGATTGCGAGGGGAAGTGCATCGAGACGCACGCCATGGGCATGACGAATATTCCCTCATTGCTGATGGAATATTCTGTCGTAGTCTTGCGTAGAACCAGTAATTACACGTCGTAGAGGGAGAGAAGCGTGGCCGTATTGTGTTTTGCCGTGCCCGCACCGCTGTGCAATATAGACGTGCTTCTGTGCCAGCCAGCTTGTGCGTGCGTGCGGGTGTGCGATCTGGAAGGGAGAGATAGACAGGGAGAATGGGCGAGAGAAAGAGAGTGAGAGAGAGAAAGCGAGACAGCCAGACAGACAGACAGACAGACAGACAGACAGAAGACAGCCAGACAGACAGACAGACAGACAGACAGACAGAAGACAGACAGACGACAGACAGACAGACAGACAGACAGACGACAGACAGACAGACAGACAGACAGACAGACAGACAGACAGACAGACAGACAGACAGACAGACAGACAGAGACAGACAGACAGACAGACAGACAGACAGACAGACAGACAGACAGACAGACAGACAGACAGACAGACAGACAGACAGACAGACAGACAGACAGACAGACAGACAACAGACAGACAACAGACAACAGACAGACAGACAGACAGACAGACAGACAGACAGACAACAGACAGACAGACAGACAAAAAAAAAAAAGAAAAAAAAAAAAAAAAAAAAAAAAAAAAGAAGAGAAGAAAAAAAAAGAGAGAGAGAAGAGAGAGAGAGAGAGAGAGACAGAGAGAAGAAGAGAGAGAGAGAGAGAGAAGAAGAAGAGAGAGAGAGAGAGAGAAGAAAAGAGAGAGAGAGAGAGAGAGAGAGAGAGAGAGAGAGAGAGAGAGAGAGAGAGAGAGAGAGAGAGAGAGGACAAAAACGAGTGAGGGTGTGAATATGAGTGAAAGAGAGTGAGAGAAAGAGCCTGGCGTCTGGTGGTGTTGTGTGTGTGTGTGATTGTGAGTATAAGAGAGTGAGAGTGAGAGCTTGGTGTCTGGTGGACAAGTGTGAGAGAGCGAAAGGCACAGAGTGAGGGTGGGAGCTTGTTTCTGGTGTTGTGTGCGTGAGTGAAAGAGACAGAGACAGAGTGAGAGTGAGAGCTTGGTGTCGTGAGTGTGAGTGGGAGTGAGAGTTTGGTGCCCTATGAGTGTTGTGTTGTTGTTGTGAGTATGAGTGATATAGACGGAGTGAGAGTGAGTACCTGGTGTCAGGTGGTGCTGTGAGTGAAAGAGATAGAGTGAGAGCTTGGTGTCGGGTGGTGTTGTGCCGTGCCACCGTCACCGCTGCCGGTATCGACCGATGCGACGGAAGACCTCATCCTCGGACGTCTCTCGAGCGCTTCCCAAAACCCCGCTCGACATAGCATCGCACAACAGGAGGCGGCACAGGTCGACACCACTCGACACAGCATCGCACATCAGGAGGCGGCACAGGTCGACACCACTCGACACAACATCGCATATCGGGACACGGCACAGGTCGACACCACTCGACACAACATCGCACATCAGGAGGCGGCACAGGTCGACACCACTCGACACAACATCGCACATCAGGAGAGCGGCACAGGTCGACACCACTCGACACAACATCGCACATCAGGAGGCGGCACAGGTCGACACCACTCGACACAGCATCGCACATCAGGAGGCGGCACAGGTCGACACCACTCGACACAACATCGCACATCAGGAGGCGGCACAGGTCGACACCACTCGACACAACATCGCACATCAGGAGGCGGCACAGGTCGACACCACTCGACACAACATCGCACATCAGGAGGCGGCACAGGTCGACACCACTCGACACAACATCGCACATCAGGAGGCGGCACAGGTCGACACCACTCGACACAACATCGCACATCAGGAGGCGGCACAGGTCGGCGCCGCGCCCGTCCTGCCGACGACACGATGCCGGCCGCAGTGGTACCGGCAGCCGCACCGCGTCATCGGGCCAACCGAGGTGTTTGTCGGCGCACACGAGCATGTCTGTGCTGATCAGCGCGCTGAGTTCCGAGTGAGCCGATTTGCGTGCAGAGTGCTCAGTGGGCTGCGTGCTGAGTGGTCCGATCGTGAGCGGTCAGACAGTCGCGGCGGCGTCGAAGACAGCCCGCGGCGCCGTGAGCGGTCAGACAGTCGCGGCGGCGTCGAAGACAGCCCGCGGCGCCGGCCGTCAGCGCCGGAATTCAGTTGGCTGTGGGATTTGTTGGTGCCCGGAGCGCTATCCCTCCGGCAAGTTTTGCTGTGCTTTTTCCCCATGAAAGCTTAAATGCTGCTGGGCTGCACGCAAACTTGTTGCACTGTGATAGCAGTTCCCCGAACATCTGTCAGAACAAATGGGGAATTTCTGATGTCACATCCAGGAAGAATTGGCTTCTCCTATGGATGCATGGTGGAGAAAGGTAATCCTCGAAATCAGGGATTCAAGAAAATTAAAAGTGAGCCGTGATGGCTGTCGTATCGTCCGCTGGCAGTGACGTGAGCAGACGTGGTCACCGACTGCGATACCAGATGTGGGCAACGAAAGCGGTGCCTGGAGATGTGGTCGCCGACAGCGCTACCAGGAGAGGAGCTCCGGCTGCGGCCAGGGAGGTAGTATTCCGACACCGGTACCAGGAGAGGAGCTGCGATCGGGGAGGGAATATTCTGACCCCGATACCAGGAGAGGAGCTGCGACCGGGGAGGGAGTATTCCGACCCCGCTACCAGGAGAGGAGCTCCGGCTGCGGCCGGGGAGGGAGTATTCCGACCCCGGTACCAGGAGAGGAGCTGCGATCGGGGAGGGAGTATTCCGACCCCGGTACCAGGAGAGGAGCTGCGACCGGGGAGGGAGTATTCCGACCCCGGTACCAGGAGAGGAGCTCCGGCCGGGGAGGGAGTATTCCGACCCCGCTACCAGGAGAGGAGCTGCGACCGGGGAGGGAGTATTCCGACCCCGGTACCAGGAGAGGAGCTCCGGCCGGGGAGGGAGTATTCTGACCCCGGGAGAGGAGCTGCGCCCGGGGAGGGAGTATTCCGACCCCGGTACCAGGAGAGGAGCTCCGGCCGGGGAGGGAGTATTCCGACCCCGGTACCAGGAGAGGAGCTCGCCCGGGACCCCCAGGAGGGAGCTCCGGCCGGGGAGGGAATATTCCGACCCCGGTACCAGGAGAGGAGCTGCGCCCGGGGAGGGAGTATTCTGACCCCGGTACCAGGAGAGGAGCTCCGGCCGGGGAGGGAGTATTCTAACCCCGGTACCGGGGAGGGCCGGGGAGGGAGTATTCTGACCCCGGTACCAGGAGAGGAGCTGCGCCCGGGGAGGGAGTATTCCGACCCCGGTACCAGGAGAGGAGCTCCGGCCGGGGAGGGAGTATTCCGACCCCGGTACCAGGAGACTCCGGCCGGGGAGGGAGTATTCCGACCCCGGTACCAGGAGAGGAGCTGCGCCCGGGGAGGGAGTATTCTGACCCCGGTACCAGGAGAGGAGCTCCGGCCGGGGAGGGAGTATTCTGACCCCGGTACCAGGAGAGGAGCTCCGGCCGGGGAGGGAGTATTCTGACCCCGGTACCAGGAGAGGAGCTCCGGCTGCGGCCTGGGAGGGAGTATTCTGACCCCGGTACCAGGAGAGGAGCTCCGGCCGGGGAGGGAGTATTCTGACCCCGGTACCAGGAGAGGAGCTGCGCCCGGGGAGGGAGTATTCTGACCCCGGTACCAGGAGAGGAGCTGCGGCCGGGGAGGGAGTATTCCGACCCCGGTACCAGGAGAGGAGCTGCGGCCGGGGAGGGAGTATTCCCCCCGGTACCAGGAGAGGAGCTCCTGGCGGGAGGGGTATTCTGACCCCGGTACCAGGAGGGGAGCTCCGGCCGGGGAGGGAGTATTCTCGCCGCTACCAGGAGAGGAGCCCGGCCCACGGCCGGGGGGGGAGTATTCTGACCCCGGTACCAGGAGAGGCTCCGGCCGCGGGAGGGAGGCATTGTCGCCCGGGCTACCGGAGAGCCCAGCTGCGCCCGGGGAGGGAGTATTCTGACCCCGGACCAGGGGGAGCTCCGCCGCGGCCCGATTGTCGCCGGACCAGGAGGGAGCTCACGGTGGCCCAGGTATTCTGACCCCGGTACAGGAGAGGAGCTCACGGCCGGCCCATTGTCGCCGGAGCCAGGGACTCACGGTGGCTCATTGTCGCCTGGGGCTCACCGCGGCCCACTGTCGCCGGAGGGGGGAGCTCACGGTGGCTCATTGTCGCCGGGGGCTCACCGCGGCCCACTGTCGCCGGAGGGGGGGAGCTCACGGTGGCTCATTGTCGCCTGGGGGCTCACCGCGGCCCACTGTCGCCGGAGGGGGGAGCTCACGGTGGCCCATTGTCGCCTGGGGGCTCACCGCGGCCCACTGTCGCCGGAGGGGGGGGGCTCACGGGGCCCATTGTCGCCGGGGGCTCACCGCGGCCCATTGTCGCCGGAGGGGGAGCTCACGGTGGCTCATTGTCGCCTGGGGGCTCACCGCGGCCCACTGTCGCCGGAGGGGGGGGGGAGCTCACGGTGGTCCATTGTAGTCTGGGGGCTCACCGCGGACCACTGTCGCCGGGAATGTGGGGGGGGCTGTGGCGGCTCCGGCGTACGCGGTACACTGTTGTCGAACTTAGTGGTGAGCGCGCTGTACAGTACCGCTGACGTGAAGATCGGAGCCCTTCCCTCCCTGATGCTGCTCCCCACACGGGGCGCTCGCCTCCGCTGGACAACCGGCCCTTGTGTGTTCCCACCCCCACCCCACCCCCCAAACGCACACGATAAGGAAGCCCCAACCATGTCATCCTATCTCCTGGGTACTGTATGGCCGCAAGCTACAATGGCACACAATGGCATTGTATGCTGGCAGGCGAAGCACCCGGCATCACAATTAGCCGCTCGGGACTAGCTCCAGGGCGTCGAAATAGGTGCACTACCGCAGCTGGGGATATCCCCAAATCCTGGAGGCTGAAAGCATTAGACACGCCCATACGCAATTCTCTGAAGTTGATGGATATCAACCAAAAAGATCGAAACGTTTGATATTAGCAGAAAAATATCAACACAAGTTGTACTTCACTGAGTGTCGTATCGTAGGATTTAATATGGGAGAGAGAAAGAGAGCAAGGGGGAGAGAGGGATCACGTTTTGTTGATATATATGTGTTTGTACATATATATATATATATATATATATATATATATATATATATATATATATCCTTCTAGACCATCTGCCGTACTTCCATGCCTAGACAGCCTGTCTGATTGTTTCATGTATAGACTGCCTGTCTGACTGTTACAGGTCTAGTCCGCCTGTCTGATTGTTCCATGTCTAGAGCGTCTGTCTGCCTGTTACTTGTTCTGTTACATGCATAATTGTCCTCCGATGGCACCTGCTGATGGAAACCTGCTACAGACCAAATACGACGGATAGGATTCAATCCATCAATCATAGCAGTCACTGCGATGTTGCGACACTTGTCAGTACCTCTGGTAATCTGCCCGGCGCTTGCGACAATTTAATTATGATCTATAATCTTCGTAATATGCAATTTATGTCCAGTCGATATGTGATAATGTGTGATCTTCGTAATGTCGATGTTCGATACGTGAATATCAGACGAGAAGGGGCAGGCGAGGGAAAAGGAAGGAGGGGAGATGGTTGGAGGAGACGAGAGTGTATGTCAGATGGAGTGAGTGGGGATGTTAAGTATTGGATTGAAGTAAGCTGTTAGCTAAGCATCGGAATTTGGATTTTTTGTTCCAAAAACTGCATCAGCCGCAAACGCGACGTTAATGATACATAGTTACTGCTTTTTGCTGCATTATCTCTACGCTCCTTGTAAGTCATCATCCCTGACAGCAAATTAACTCATCCTGCATCTCAAAATATGTGCTTACATCAGAACCTGACCCCCGTGCCTCCACTAGCTCGGTCGACCACTGCCGAATGCTCTGCTCACTGTCGGTTCCCTGGTGTTTCCACCTATCACCCAGCTTATCAGCAATCGATCAAGGAGCTTCATCAGCCGAGAATCGTGACAAAACGATTAGGATGATGGACACCAAAGGCAATAAATATGTGCAACACCAATGCACTGATATATCAGAAGGGTGTTTAGGAAGCGATGGTACGAAAGGTGAAAATTTTGGCGAAACTTGAGTATTTTAATGCCGGTGGGCGGGGAACTAAAAATGTAATTTCAACGACCATGGCACCGTTAAACTCAGCATGAAAAAAAGAACATCTCGAATGATGCCGGAACATCGAATATTTTAAACATGGATGCAAAAGGGGCAGTTGCCCCCTGCAACGCTCGGCCCGGCTACTGCGACAGCGTCCGATTCATGTGATACTAAGTATGGTTCCTGCGACACTCGACCCGGCTCCTGCGACACTCGGCCCAACTCCTGCGACACTCGGCCTAACACCTGCGACACCCGGTCCGGCTTCTGAGACACTCGGTCCAACTTCTGCGACACTGGCCGGCGCCTGCGACGTTCGGCGGCGCGCTTGCGACAAGCGCTTGTCGGTGTGTGTGGTGGGGTCAGCCACGCCACGCGTGTCGCTGGCTGCCAGAGACGGTGGCCGGTGGTGTCGCCGCGACATGACCCGGCGAGGCCGTCGGACGGCGCCGGCTCGCCGACCCGGTGCCGCCGCACTACTAGCGCCATCTGTTGACCCGCAGTAGAAATGCGGGATACTCATCAGAGTTGGCACTTGTTAAATGTTTTCGGTCGTCAGTGCTCGTAATGTGTGAAATCGAGAGTGCGTCTTGCCGAAAACGCACGATTCGAATGGCCTGCTGCAGTGTTTGAGAACACTTGCAAAGAAGGCCGCTGAAGTGGATTATTTTAGCAGATAATTGTATTCAGTTTGTTTAAGCTGCCTGGAAGTCTCCGAAATGCCGGTCTGGTAAAGGGAATAAGTGTAGCATGAACCTCCAACTGGATCGGCGTGTTTTGGGAGGGGTGACTGAATGTAGGAAAAGGGGTGGGGGTTATACAGGGTCAACTACATCCACACAGTCTGTCCCGCTCCACAACCCAGCGTATCTAGTCATCTTCCTCTTTACACTATTTTTTAGTTTACACTATTTCTGTACACCATTTTTATCTCCGATCGCCTCACTGGACGTAACCTGATCCAGCAGTCGGCCTGCCTTCAGGCACCGGGCCATAACCTTCATCCCATTGTAATACAGTCTCTCAAAATGGTCGCACAGCTGGCGCAGAAGAGGCTTCGATCGGGAAACTTAAGCTTAACCAGCCCAAGCGCCAGAGCAGGAAGGACTGGCCGCGTTGCGCTGCAGTAGGTGTGCTTCAGTGGGCCCGTGACGCAGTGACGTGACGCAGCGACGTGACACAGCGACGTGACGTAGTGATGTGACGTGACACAGCGACGTGACACAGCGAGGTGACGTGACGCAGTGACGTGACGTGACGCAGTGACGTGACGCAGCGACGTGACACAGCGAGGTGACGTGACGCAGTGACGTGACGCAGCGACGTGACGCAGCGACGTGACGTGACGCAGTGACGTGACGAGTGACGTGACACATCGACGTGACGCAGTGACGTGACACAGTGACGTGACGTGACACAGTGACGTGACGTGACGCAGTGACTAGTGATGTGACGTGACGCCGTGACGTGACGCACTTATGTGACGTGATACAGCGACGTGACGCAGTGACGTCCCGTGACGTGACGAGTGACGTGCACAGTGATGTGACGTGATACAGCGACGTGACGTGACGCAGTGATATGACGTGACGAGTGACGTGACGATGACGAGTGACGTGACGCTGACGTGACGCAGTGACGTGACGTGACAGTGATGTGACGTGATACAATGACGTGACGTGACGCAGTGATGTGACGTGACGAGTGACGTGACGCAGTGACGTGACGTGACGACCCGGCCGACAGACGGCGGCGCCTGCACTCGCGGCGGCCGCGCCTCTAACGAGTGGCGCCTCTCTCACCGCTCTCGGCTGGCTTCAGCTGGCGGCCGGCCGACCGAGCCGGTCCCCCGCCGCTGGTAACGCTGCGCCGCCTCCTCACCGCCTGATGTGCGCGTGGTGTCGGCGGCCCCGTGTGTCCCCGCCGCCGCCGCCGCCGCTGCCGCTGCTGTCCGCCTAACACTGCCGCCTTTCACCGTGTGTGTTTGGCTTTTGTTGTAGACGCCGAAGAGGCGGACGTAGACGGCGGGGGTGTGTCCCAGTCGCGGATCACGGCCGCAGGATCGGCCGGCAGAAAGACCGTCAGGAGGGTCCCCAAGCGGCTCGAGGTACGTCTGCGGCCCGGCGGCGCTGCGTCGGGGAGCGGCGCGCCTTCAGAGCTCCTTACGGCGCGACCGTCCCGAAATATCTGCTCGTGACCATTCCGGAGAGCAGAATGCTGGTCTGTGATCTGATGGAATGCCAGTAGATTGCCCTGAGATTTGGTACTGTAGAAAAGGCGTTCGTTTTGTCGTCAGTCAGATGTTCCGTAGTCACGTTTATTCCACTTGAGGTCCTGTTTACAGTTCATGCCTGTTGCCTACGAAATAATGACCCATGATGGACCTATCAATTAGTAGACCGTAAGTCCACTATTTGGTTCCTCTCCTCGAACTCGGCCTTCGGAAGGGCATTTGGCTCCAGAATATCTGGAGTACATCGTAAAACTAATGTTACATTTGCTTCGTGCAAGGTCCTTACCCGTCTCCCAACTCTCTGGAGTTTCCAGCTATGCATAAGTCACAATCTTCACAAGGTCACGCAAAAAAGTGCCCTGCGCCTACGTTCGGGGCTCACAGGTTGTCAGACTGCGGCAAGCCCCTGCATTCGCCTGTAGCTGCCTTCTAGCGTTTTGATTGTCCCGGCGCGCGTCTTGTTTCAGTCCTGCAGTGTTTCACAGTTTTCCCATGCGTGATCGGTCGCTTGTTCCTTTTGGAGCTGAGTGTACTGCGGTGAAGTTTCATCTCAGGCGGCGGTGGCAAGCTGTACGCTGATTGGTTGTCGCCGAGCAGCGGCCTCCGCTGATTGGTGGTGACGGTTGCGGGAGTGTGCGCCCACGCACGGCCCCATCGGCAGCGCTGTTGGCGCACACGCCTGCCACGAGCACATTCCCAGCCAGCCCGAGCCTTCCCAGAACACATTCCCCGCCAGCCACGAGCACATTACCCGGCAGTCCGAGCCCTCCCCGAACACATTCCGTCAGCCACGAGCCTGCCCCGAACACATTCCCCGCCAGCCCGAGCCTGCCCCGAACACATTCCCAGCCAGCCCGAGCCTGCACCGAACACATTACAAGCCAGCCCGAGCCTGCCCCGAACACATTACAAGCCAGCCCGAGCCATCCTCGAACACATTCACCGCCAGCCCCGGACACATTCCCCGAACACATTCCCGCCAGCCCGAGCCTGCCCCGAACACATTCCCGCCAGCCCGAGCCTGCCCCGAACACATTCCTGCCAGCCCGAGCCTGCCCCGAACACACTTCCCGCTAGTCCGACCGCCCCGCGGCCCGCCGGTGACGTCACACACGCCAACTCGCCCACGACACGTGTCCGTGTGTGACGTTAGCCCACGCGCGGGCCGGCGGCCGCCGCCCTGTTCTCAGAGCCGAGCCCGGCCCGTCCACTCGCGCTAGCCGGGAGCAGGGCGCCGATTCTCCTCCACCGCCGTACTGGCGCGCTGGCGTTCAGCGACGACTGGCGCACTGTGACGGCGACGGTGACGACCGGCGCCCACCCCGGCCCCGCGTGGACGTGTCGTGCTCGGCTCGGTGTGCCGTGACGTTGGCGCGGCTCGGAGCGGCACGACGGCGGCACGACTACAAGCGGCCCGGCTGGCACGTTGACGACACACCAGTGGCGGGTCGCATTCGAGCGCCGCAGAGCGTCAAGACAGTGGTCGCGCTCGGGTGCCGCCGCCAACGTGCAGACGGCCGCCGCCGCCGCCTCGCGTGCCGCTCCGAGCTCGCGCCCAGCCGTGTCGTCCGCAGCATCGCATGTGGTGTGTGCCGCGTGTGCGCATGCGCGCCGCCGACTAACCCGCCGCCCGCTGACGCCCCGCCCCCGGTTGACCCTAGGTCAGCGCCAACGTGGCCGGCTGCCAGATGAGCGGCTGCCTGCAGCGGCGCTCGCGCAAGCAGTGGAAGCGCTTCTGGTTCGTGTTGCGGGAGCGCGTGCTGTACATGTACAGGGCGTCGCAGGATGTGGTGGCCATAGACAGTCTGCCCGTGCTGGGCTATAGGCTGGAGCCGCTCGCCAACGTAAGCCAACGTCCTCTGTCGGATGTGTGCAGACGTCTCACGTGTGGACAATCGTGTTTCACGTGTGGAAAGGTGTGTCCCTTGAGAGCGAAACCGGCCGGCCATCGACCGCTGTCCTCAAAATTATGATTAGTATTAAACGTATATATATATATATATATATATATATATATATATATATATATATATATATATATATATATATATATATATATATATATATACATATACATATACATATATATATATGCATATGTATAATATATATACATATACATATATATACATATGTATTTATATACTTATATATATA
The DNA here is from genome assembly GCA_034440575.1 of Imbricaverruca yamaguchii. Taxonomy (NCBI): domain Eukaryota; kingdom Metazoa; phylum Arthropoda; class Thecostraca; family Neoverrucidae; genus Imbricaverruca; species Imbricaverruca yamaguchii. Next base: position 350,413 of record JAOTOL010001511.1, on the reverse strand, counting down.
TATATATATATATATATATATATATATATTTGTGCATATGCATCGTCTCATATTTACAAATGGAGGAGACGGTGGGAATGGGTGCCGTACGCAAAAGCAGCGATTGACAATATGGGGCTCACTGAGTGCCTACCAGTCGAAATTGCATAGCAGTTAGCTGAATAGATGTGAACATAACACCACGAATGTTATGTTAATTTATATATATTTTCTCTCAATGTAATTCATCTATTCAGTTATTCCGAATCATTACTCACAAGTTCTTGTGCTCTGTCACTATTGTGGTAGTCCACCGGATCATTTCGTTTTGGGACACGTGGAAAACTAAAGTTGTATTATAAGAATCAATGTATTTGGAGTCTGTCGTCGTAGCCTTCTAGTCGGTGCATTGTATACGGTCGCATGTCCCGTGGTTCTCGCTATTCTTAGTATGTTACCGGCCCCAGTAAGTGCAGGTATTACTTCGAACACTCATAAATAAGTCCAAGTGTTGAAGTTATGTAAATCCAAGTTATGAACCCGAAAGCTATAATACCAGGGCGCAATGTGATCAACGAAGTGGTCGACGCGCCGTTAAGCCACAATAACTAACTAAAGGTATAATACCAATGGCGGACTAACGGGACAGTTGTATATCCGCGAGCGTCCTCGAGCGCCGTCAATCTTGTTCTTGCCTGTGGTGTTGGCGTGCAGTGTGCACCTACAACGGTAGCGCTGCCCTGGAGAGTGGTGGTGTTGGTGTCGGCGTGTAGGCTCTGTCGGTGTCCACGCCACCAGCTGCCACGTCGTCCCGCTGTACAGTGTGGCCCGACCGACCATTGTCGGCACTGCTGCTGTCCACACCACCACCCGTCGTCCTGCTGTACAGTGTGGCCCGACCGACCATTGTCGGCACTGCTGCTGTCCACACCACCACCCGTCGTCCTGCTGTACAGTGTGGCCCGACCGACCATTGTCGGCACTGCTGCCGTCCACACCACCACCCGTCGTCCTGCTGTACAGTGTGGCCCGACCGACCATTGTCGGCACTGCTGCCGTCCACACCACCACCCGTCGTCCTGCTGTACAGTGTGGCCCGACCGACCATTGTCGGCACTGCTGCCGTCCACACCACCACCCGTCGTCCTGCTGTACAGTGTGGCCCGACCGACCATTGTCGGCACTGCTGCCGTCCACACCACCACCCGTCGTCCTGCTGTACAGTGTGGCCCGACCGACCATTGTCGGCACTGCTGCCGTCCACACCACCACCCGTCGTCCTGCTGTACAGTGTGGCCCGACCGACCATTGTCGGCACTGCTGCCGTCCACACCACCACCCGTCGTCCTGCTGTACAGTGTGGCCCGACCGACCATTGTCGGCACTGCTGCCGTCCACACCACCACCCGTCGTCCTGCTGTACAGTGTGGCCCGACCGACCATTGTCGGCACTGCTGCCGTCCACACCACCACCCGTCGTCCTGCTGTACAGTGTGGCCCGACCGACCATTGTCGGCACTGCTGCCGTCCACACCACCACCCGTCGTCCTGCTGTACAGGGTGGCCCGACCGACCATTGTCGGCACTGCTGCCGTGGTGACAGGCCGTTTGCTGTCCACACCACCACCCGTCGTCCTGCTGTAAGTGTGACCGGCCATTGTCGGCACTGCTGCCGTCCACACCACCACCCGTCGTCCTGCTGTACAGTGTGGCCCGACCGACCATTTCGGCATCGCTGCCGTCACACCACCACCGTCGTCCTGCTGACGTGTGGCCCACCGGCCATTGTCGGCCTGCTGCCGTACACCACCACCCGTCGTCCTCCTGACAGTGTGGCCCGACCACTTCGGCACTGCTGCGTCCACACACGTCGTCCCCGTGTGGCTAGACCCACCCGTGTCAGAGATCAGTGTGACCGTTTGTGAATGCTTGATCCGCCGGTGTTTGGCGTTGTTCCGCCGGTGTTTGACGGTGTCCCGCCGGACGCACTGTCCGCTGGTTGGAGCAGGGCCTCCGGTGTCCTGCCGCTCCTCCTCCACTGAGAGCTGACGGGTGTCGCGAGGCAGGTGTGTCGGTCCGTCCGCTGGGTGGACACGGCCGGCTGTGTGTTGGTCCCCCCGCTGGGTGGACACGGCCGGCTGTGTTGGTCCCCCCGCTGGGTGGACACGGCCAGTTGTGTTGGTCCCCCCGCTGGGTGGACACGGCCAGTTGTGTTGGTCCCTCCGCTGGGTGGACACGGCCAGTTGTGTTGGTCCCCCGCTGGGTGGACACGGCCGGCTGTGTTTGTCCCCCCGCTGGGTGGACACGGCCAGCTGTGTTGGCCCCCCCCCGCTGGGTGGACACGGCCGGCTGTGTTGGTCCCCCCGCTGGGTGAACACGGCCAGTTATGTTGGTCCCCCCGCTGGGTGGACACGGCCAGCTGCGTTGGCCCGAATGTCGTACGTCTGGGGAAGTGTGGGACTCATTAATAACTCATTTTTCACCGTAAGGAGGCGCTTCATGTTTTTTTCTGTTCGAGTCTCAAGCGGGGACGGATCTGGGATTTAAAAGCGGGGATCGGAAGACTTTCTGGAAGACCAACTGGTGTAGGAAGGTAATTGGTAATGTTGGCTGAATTCCTGTCATGGCATATTTTGTTCAGATATAGTATGGGCTGGGAGTGCGGCCTAATGCTTTAACTTTCTGAAAACTTTCGTTAGTATCTCAGCCAGCAGAAGATGTTTACTAAAAAAGAGGATCCCTAGATCCGCACCTGTCAGGGTTGTTGCTTCGTAGCTTTTGTGGGAATTTATTTGTCTGGTTGGTCTGGCTTTGTGATGCAGTGCCAGCTGTTTTGTTGTGTGTCTGGCGATATTTTTCAGCGATGGTGGCCTGTTCCACGACTGGCTTCTCTAGTTATGACTGACTCTATCTATTGACCTCTGATACCCAAGCTAAGTCCAATCGATTTCCTTTAGCATGGTGCTGCCGCGACCTTGTTGGAGCTGAAACGATGGCTGTCCGAGACCCCGGACAGCAATGTCCCGACGTGTCCGCTGTACCCTCTGTGTCGTTTGTCGTGCCACACCCCAGCCACCCCGCCCCCCGCCCCGCGCTGTGACGGGTCGTGTGACGCTGGTCCGCTGTCGGGCTTCAGCCCCGAGCTGGCGACGGGTCGTGTGTCAATGTGTCGGATCGTTTGGCACTTGGCGGGTCGTGTGAGTCTGTGATTGACCGTGAGTCTGTGATTGACCGTGTGAGTCTGTGATTGGCCGTGTGAGTCTGTGATTGACCGTGTGAGTCTGTGATTGACCGTGTGAGTCTGTAATTGACCGTGTGAGTCTGTGACTGAACGTGAGCCGCTGACGGACCGTCGCGCCGCTGGTCCACAGTCGAAGGCGGCGTCGTATGAGGGCGTCAGCGCCGAGCTGGTGTTCCAGCTGACGCACCCCAACCAGCCGCCGCTCGTCTTCCACGCCGACAGCCGCCCCCAGGCGGACAAGTGGGTAGAATGGCGCCGACCTGGTGTCGGCCTGGTGTCGGCTGGTGACCGCGCCGCCGACAGTACTGACGGCGTCGGATGTTGACGTCAGCAGTACTGACGGTGTCGGCTGGTGACCGCGTCGCCAGCAGTACTGACAGTGTCGGCTGGTGACCGCGTCGCCAGCAGTACTAACAGTGTCGGCTGGTGACCACGTCGCCAGCAGTACTGACAGTGTCGGCTGGTGACCACGTCGCCAGCAGTACTGACAGTGTCGGCTGGTGACCACGTCGCCAGCAGTACTAACAGTGTCGGCTGGTGACCGCGTCGCCAGCAGTACTGACAGTGTCGGCTGGTGACCGCGTCGCCAGCAGTACTGACAGTGTCGGCTGGTGACCGCGTCGCCAGCAGTACTGACAGTGTCGGGCTGGTGACCGCGCCGCCGCCAGTACTGACGGCGTTGGCTGTCGCCGGCTGTTGTCGGCTGTTGTCGTCGGCAGCGGCTGTTGCTACTGCCGCCGGACTGCCGGCGGCGTGGCTGGTGTCTTGTGCACGTTGTACATTCATAGCAGTGGTCGTGATCAGTGTCGTGAATCATTGTTTGTTTGTTTATTGGTTGGTTCACGACACACTTTATGCACATTCACGGCTAATGGCGCCGCCCACACTGTTTCGCCGGTGGGCCGCGGGATTGGGAAATGTCCTGAGTGGCGCTAGAGTCGAACCCGGGACCTTTGGTACCCATAGCCCGACACCTTAACCACTCGGCCATCCCCGCCCCAGGTGTCGTGAATCACAAAGACATTAAAGACACAAATGATCAGTGGAACTATGAGTCACAAGGGCCCTTCTTGGTTGCACTCCGGACGCTGGACCAGTTGCCCACCAAATCCGTCGATCAGCCTTCCCTGGAATACTGAAAAGCAAGCCCTCTATCCTTATAATGATTGTATATCATGATACTTTTTAAGATGTTCAATGTGCTGCTACTGACAGTGGCTTCTGGCATCTGGTTCCAGTGTTCTATTACCCTGTTGGTGAAGAAAGACTGTCCTAACCTTGTCCTGCTGTGGTTAACTTGATTTTTTTGCTTATTTCGGCTGTGGTATCGTGAGACATGGTGTGTTCCTCTTCGCCGTCGATTGTTCTCTGTGTCGGAAGGTGGCATTTGACGGACGCAAGGTTTCAAAGCTTTGGGCGGGGATGGCCGAGTGGTTAAAGTGTTGAGCTCTGGGCACCAAAGGTCCCGGGTTCAGCACTCGCGCCGCTCGCGACATGTCCCAATCACGTGGTCCACCGGCGAAACAGTGTGGGTGGCGCCATTAGCCGCGATCGTGCATAAAGTGCGTCGAAAACCACCCGATAAACAAACAAGGTTTCAATATTTCAAGTGACCCTCCCGTTGGGTCCTTGATCTTGGAGGATTCTTTTTGTCTTTGAAGCTGGTGTGCATATGTCCTTGTTTTTGTTTAATTAGGGACCCAGTTTCGTTGCATTGGTGTGGCCACTGAACCCATGGATTACTAAAAATAGGTAGCGATTCAGTTCGATTTGTGTTTGGATTAATCAGTTGTGCGAGTTTTTCTTGCATCAGACACCCGTTGCCCCCCGACCATTGACATCTTAATCCACAAACGGCTATTTATATTTCCATTAACATTTGTATGTTGTGCTGGTCCCGTGATCACCTTGGCTGCAATCGGTGGGTTTCAATTTATTCCATCGTATCGATGTGCGTCACTCCAGAGATTTCTTTGCATTAGTGGCTTCCAATTATGTAAAGGCGAGCTCACAGTGGGATCCGATTGATGTTTCCATTTTGTTTTTGTTTTTAGCCAAGCATTCCTCAACATCATTAGGGAAGACGAGTTCGTGATTAGGATAAACATCGTTAGGCTTCCCCAGCCCCATGTCGTCCTCTGGGAAGTTGCCAGGCCGCATTGGAGACACACCGGGGCCACGTGTGACGAGAGGGTCGTTGTTGCCAGACCGTACTGGATGGGGGCTTGGTCAGGTTCCCACCATCTGCGGCAACCGTTCACACCCACACACTATGCTGGCGCCGCGGCCGGACGACGTTCGTGTCGGCTTGGACTTGGACACCGTGTTCGATGCTCCAAAACCACCCAACAACAGTCCCGGGTGCAATCGATTTCACTCATCCGGAATGGTTATAAAGGTCCACCCGTGAACAGGGGTCAATGTACCAGATTACCGAGGTATTACTGAGAAATCGCGGCGCCCCTTCATATCCTACCTCTTTGATATGTCGTAATCCAAACTGCAGTCAGACGAAAGGCTTACGTCCACCAAGGATATCACGGCTTTCAGTTATCAATAGTTTTCGAAACTTTTTCTATGAAAAACGGAAACCAACAGCCGCAAACCTAACACAAGCTAGGAGCAACACTGCACACAGGAGCACAACGCAGCGCTCCTGAAGGTGACGACTGGCAGGGTGGGCAGCCACGACTACTCGGTGACGTCACGGGGCAGGTAGCCGTCACGTGCGTCACAGCTGCGCGTGACTCGATAGGCGACTGCGAGCGGGCGCGCAAGTGCATCGGAAGCGGCGGTCAAACCAAACTGAAACAGTACTGATCGGGCGCAAATGTCTCGCTGCCCGTACCTAACGTCCAAGGCCATGGGCGCTGTATAACCACTGCAGTTGATGCGCCCTAAAACCCAAATAACTAACTAACGTTCAAGGCCGTGTCCCATGTCCCATGTCCCATGTCCCATGAGCCGCATGTCCCATGCCCAATGGCGTGTGTCCCATGTCCCACGCCCCATGCCTCTGTGCCCATGTCCCACGCGCAATGACGTGTGTCCCACGCCCCGTACCGTGTGCCCCATGGAGTCCCCACGGACGCCGTTTCAGCTGTGCGGTGTTGCGCGCCGGACGAGTGGGAGCACGGCGATGACGCTTCTGGGCGCGTCTGCCTTTCTGTGCCGAGTCTAATGCATTGTGGGCGTGCGCACTTTTGGCCGCGACTACTTGCGTGTGGACGCGTTGAAGTCTCCTCAAACACTCGGCGGTACAGCTGTGGACGGCGCAATGCGATGTCGAGATACGTCGTAGTGTAGCGGCGAGTTTGTAGGCGGTGAGCGCCTACTCGGACGACGGGATAGGCGGCGAAATTCCAAGTTGGCGTTGCAGCCGTGTGGCATGTCCTTGTCAGCCAACAGCGGCACAGCCATGATTTTCTTGAGGGGCGACCAAAATAAAAGTGTCAGGAAGCAGAGTACGCTTGTAGCGCCCCTAGCTCCGATTTTTTTAAGTGGTGAAAATCTCAACATCTGTTGTTTCACTGTAGTGCATTTTTGGCTGTAAAGTGGGGACAGGGCTCCCTGCCACCTTGGGTACGCCTATGTCAGCCAGTCGTTTGACGGGTGGTCTTCCTGTTGCTGGGAAGTGCTGCTCTAAATCTGAGAGCTAATAGACAGTTTGCCGTGGTGAGTCTTCAAGGTTAAGCGAAAATAGGAAAACCAGGCGTATTTTGAATGTTATATATAACTTCTAAGCTAGCTGTTTGCATGTGGAGGAGCGTGTTTACCAAAGGGTTGTCTTCACGAACGTGGTCACGAATTTTGGATTGGTAGTGGGTGGAGGGCACGAACGAATTTCTTGATTAATCTGTTTCGGTGCAACGCCATAGATGCAATGCTAAATTAAGGGACGCTTCCACTTTCCTCAGCTAGGGCGACGCCCTTCGTTGTTTAAAATAGTTGTGCAAAAAGGGCAAAAATTATGCGTTTGATTATATGACCAGAACATGGTAGGACAATGCTATCACGGCATTTTCTTAGGTGTTGTATGATTATAGGTGAGTTGGAGAATGATTTCAGTTGAACTCAGTACTCAATACTCAGTAAATAGCCGCTCATGATACCAGCTGGTAGCCGTATTTTCTTATCTGTAAACCGACTGTAGCACCCACCTGACAAATACTCCTTGAAGTGGACTTGCCGTTTCGCACCCGCTTGGCGTCACTGTTGGAGGGATCGTGGTGGACACCAATCGCGATACTCCTGCAGTGGGATCCGGCGTCCTAAAGCCGACTTTGACGCGCCTATAAGGACCGCTCCTTTAAGTTGTGTCCCTGTCTAGTGAATCCTGTCGATTCTGAGCCGACGTGTGAGTGCACGTGCACATTGCACATTGACCCCCTCGCGTGTTCACGTGTGTAGCACTTGGTGAGATATTGTGTATGGTTGGAGAACACGCTTCACAGTTGGTTCATGGGCACGGGTGTGATATATCGCATCCGTGGGTACGCTTCACGGGGATATGTGCGTTTGACGCGATTGTGATATGTTCCGTCAGCGGGTACACCACACAGGGGATCGGTGCGTTTGACACGGGTGCGATATATCTTGTCCAGGGTACGCCACGGGATCGGTGCGTTTCGCACGGGTGTCCTCCCCAGCGTCCCAGTTCCAGCCGTGTATTGAGCGTCCCACCGGTCTAGCATGGGTGGTCCCCGATTAAGGTCGTTGCGACGTTGCGGGATATTTGGACAGCTTAGTCAGATAGTTGGCCCGGCGGGCTGATTTATGTGAGTTCAGGTGAGACATTGGGTACACCCTGCCTGTGGCGTTGCCAAGCCTGGGAGTGAAGTGCACCCCCCCCCCCACTGTTCCTGGAAACTCAGCCAGGAAGAAGCGTCTGCGATGTGTAGGGATCTCATCAGCTATGAGCTACAGTAGAATAGGGGTGAAGTGCACAAGCACGGATGCGAAGGGCATAGCACTGGATGAGACCGTGGTTCCGTGGTTCCAGCGTTCCAGCATGGACCGTGGTTCCAGCGACAAGTGGAACTCTAGGGCGGTACATTTTGAGTGCTGGCACATCGCGGTTTCCATGTTATATCACGGTTTGCACAGTTTGTGCAGTTTGTTAGTTATTGCATAACACATATCACAGCTATAACACGTATCTTAGCACATTCGCATAACCTTCTAAGGAAACGATAACCTTTCTGTGCGCTTCATATCCTGTCATGAAATACGTCAGAACTCAGCCGATGCGGAGGCTGACAATGAATTGGAAGTTGAGGGTCGCCAGGACCAATGCTGACAGAAAGTCTCACTCGACCAAAGAGCACGTGCCGAGTGTCCTTTCAGCGATTATCGGTCGTCTAGGTGGCACGTATAACCCGAAACACCGTATAACCCGAAACACCGTGTAACCCGACGCATCGTGTAGCACGAAACACCGTGTAATCCGAAACACTGTGTGGCCCAAAACACTGTAGCCCGAAACACCGTGTAATCCGAAACACTGTGTAGCCCAAACACTGTAACCCGAAACACCGTGTGGCGTGGAACACTGTAACCTGAAACACCGTGTAAATCGCGGCGAGTTGATAAAATCATTCACAGCACTATGCATAAATAAAATTGCACTTTTCGCACGCCTAGCTTGAAAAGACGGAAGATTGAAGCGCTCCGGCAAGAATGTGTTTTCCAGGCTGTGAGTCAACGAAGGGTTTTTAAAGCTGCATCAGACGTTGTTGTTAAACTCCCTCGATGCAGACCAGGTGACATCTCGCGGCTCCATCCCCGGTAACGGAACGGTATTCTAACAGGAATACCAGGCTCAGTCCAGACTTACACCAGGCTTAGTCCAGGCGTGTACCAGGCTTAGTCCGAGCTTACCACTACAGGCTTGGTGCACTGGCGAGCTCCAATCAAAATGCCATGGGTTTGTTGCCTTGTGAGACAACACTGTTGATATGATACACGAAAGGAAGCTTTTGATGCAAAATTACCTCAAGGTCGCGCATCGTCGGAACCATCTATGATTTGTCAAGTTAATTGGTGATGCAAATTGCTGGCGCATGATATCGCTGGAGGGAAATTTTGGAAGACTTGTATTTGGAAGCATTCGTACAGTCGGCTACCGTGTGTGCCACTCCGTCAGTGTCGCTCCGCAGTGTTCGACTGTCATCAGTCGGGACTCATCTGACGTGAGTGTGTGTGTGTGCGTTCCCAGGTGGATCTCCAGTCTGCAGGGCGCCACCGTCCTCACCTAGCGGCGCCGAGGCGGGCGGCCGGCCGGACTCTCGTAGCATTTTGCATGTCGTCTTTCATATCATGTCACATCCACTAATGATGGAATCGCTCAAACGCCCGGCGGTGTGCAGTGCGGGCGGCGGCGCGCGCGCCTCCGACCGGCCCGGCCGACTAGTCATAATGGTGCGCTGCCGACCCCGCCGGCCCGGCCTGCGCGGCTGCCGGCTGGTGGCGACGTCGTGTTCGTCTCGGTTGGACGGTGACGCGTCTGTGAGAATCGGTCAGTCCCGGCGCAGCGTGTGCGCCGCGTCTGCCTCAGGGCCGCAGCGCGCGTCGGCCGTTAACAGCGAGAGAGAGGGCCGGTGTAATACGTGTGTGTGCGGTTTGTTTAGTTAGCGATGGCGAGGTGGCGCGACACGTCCGTTAACGTTAACGTTAACGATAACGTCCGTTAACACCGCGCCGGCGCGAGCGCCGGCCGGACCGCGTGCTCGCCGACCAGTTAACGTTGCAGCCGCTGTGCCCAAACGCGTGTGCCCTGGGCACGTGTCGAGTGCTCCGGTCATGGGGGCAGCCCCGGGCCGGCTGTCTGTCCGGCTGTGTCCCGGTATTTAAATATGGACTGTTCTGTCTGCTCCGCTCCGGACGGACGTAATACAAATGCCACAACGACCCAGTCGCCAGCTCCTGTTCGTCTGCGTTGTTGACAAATGAAGAGACACGTGCGCAGAGCGTGCGGAGTCTGCTGGCCCACCGCCCTGTTGAAATGTTTTCCGGCAGTGTGATGCGCGCAGGTCACGCTGTTTACATCACCGGGCACCTGCGACTCGCTGACACGCAGCCAGTCCGACCAGTTAGGCGGGCTGGAGCTGCGCAAGTCAGGCCGATAAATGAGGCCGCGCCGGAGGTGGTAAGCCGGCAGAATCCTCGCGTCGCGCCTGGACGAGTTCATTACTACTGGACGAGTCCACTGCTGCTGGACGAGTCCACTGCCTGCAAAGGTTGGATGCTGCGCCGGAGTGTGCAAGTGCTGAGTTGCCACGTTAGCCACTGAGGAAACCCGCTCCGGGTCTGGGAGACCTGCCATTTTCGGCCACGCAGAATCGCGGGATCAACGCCTTTTTTCCGCCGCCCAGAACGAGAAATACCTCTACAATACAAATACCTCTACATGTACAAATACCAGTACGTTTTTTTTGCCAGTTAATACGACTACTTACATAGCAAAGAACAAGCTTTTGAGAGCACTTTGCCAACCCTGGTCCCGGACGTTGAGCTCCGAAACCGCTGCTCTGGACACTCCCGCTGCGCGCCTACACAATGTCGGGCGAAGTGACCCAACTACACTCGTAGTTCTAGGTGGCATAACTTCCACAATAATTGGGTTATTGGTTTCAAACTTATAACATGTCATGATCTCATCAGGGACCACAATATGTATATCGGGGTTTTTCGTAGCATTGACCTTAGGTCAGGTCGCGGCCATGGCTTCCCCATTATAGGGCTATGGTAAATTATACAAATGTTTCCTGGTTGCATATTTGCGCTCGGAATCATCTCACAACGGTTGTGGCATGTAGATGGAAGCTATGCTCAATGTTACCGCTGACATTTTTGCTCAGTGACCTCACCAAGGTCTCGAGGTCATCTGAGATCACTACACATTTCTGCGCATTATATCGCGCTGCATTGAGCTAGAAGGCTGAAATTACCATCATTGTGCTTCCATCGCCAAGACGTGTCGATTGACACATTACAAGACCTCCCTAGGCGACTTCATGACCTTGACCTGAGGTTATGACTTCATGATCTTGACCTGAGTTTCGATTGACCTGACCTTAAATTACACCGCCTCTTGTCGGTAGCGCATTTCAAGGACTGTCGAATAGCGTTCGCCGTTTGTTTCTATCTGTTACAGGCGCTGATATATATTTCAATATTTGAGTCCCACCTGATCTGGTCGAATTTGACCTATGATGACTCAGTGACCTGAATGTTGACCTGAACGAAAAAATGACCGAAACACTTTCGATAGAGCCCGTCACCAGCTATCCAACGCCGTTTTCCGTTTGTCGCTAGCTAGCATGGTTCTAGAGATCTTAGGGGGCAGACATCTGCCCCCCCCCGGGACATGCGAAGTTGGCGCGGACCTCCGGACGTGCGAGTGTTAACCTATTTTCAATTTGCAACCTAGTAAAGTTTGAGACTACCGCACTCGCCCGCAATGTCTGCAACCTGCGCCTTTACTATTTTACTTTTGTGTTCTTTTCTCAATGTATGCTGAGATTACGCAGCATTCGTTGTAAGGTTCCCAGGAAAGCTTTCCCAGATGTTCGTATAATTTTTGGGGGTACGTTCCATTGGGCAGCTCCTCGGGAAAAAAAACGCTGGGCACTTAGGCTCCATTGAGCAGCAAATCAATTCTTCCCTCAGCACCCCTATCAATATTGATGACCGGCATCGATATCATAATGCGAATTGCGAAGCTGAGTTAAGGGAGAAACGGAGGCTTTCTTTCGGTTTTTGGAACGCCAAACACATGATTTTGTGGACAGAACATTCTCTCCTTAAGCTTGTTTCCTGAATAAAATAGCACTTTTACGTCCAAAGCTCTTATGGTTCGCGCTCCTGAACTATTTACCTATTCATTACGCAGGCTTTCCTACAAATAGTGATATTTTCATAATTGTCATTGGTCAATTTTTCAATGGTAGAAATACTCACGTGTGCAGGAGTCTGCCACCTGATGGGACAAGCGTCCATTCATCTAGCTACGATTGTTCATCCATGCTACAAAGGTAGGTAAAGAAGTGCCCCCACATACTTTCTGTGGTAGCAAAGCGTAAAATTGTTTTTAAGCAATGCATCGAGAGTCGGGTGTATGGCTTTGCCTCCGCTTCCTCGCCGGTGTGCATATGGTATTATTTTCCACTAAGTTAGGCAACATACTGATGTGATCAGATATTATTCTTGCGCGACTCCCGGAAATGCAGCTTCTACTTTCGCAAGAGTACTAAACGGTCTGCTTTCGTTGGCAGATAGGCACGAGCATGCAAGCACAATTGTACTGCTTCCTGAAGTAAATGATGGTCGGGGTAGTATTGAATGGTGCTGCTGCAGTTCGTCAGCTGCCGGTTTGTAGACATGTTTACTGCTGTGTTGCGCACCAAGCAGCCGACGGAATTGGCCGCAGCTTTGCAACTTTTCAAGTCCCGCGACAGGTCACCGACTTGACGAGGCCACGACTTCACGAGGCCACGACCTGGTGTTCCCGGCCGGCGTCGAGATCAGAATATCACCAAAGCGTCAAAATATCACGCGGAGCACGAATGTTCGTGGACAGATGTGAACGCACGCCTGCCGGCAGAGAAAACACGGCGCGAACAGCTTGGCTGCCGGCCGGCCGGCCAGCTGGCAGACGACGGGCGGCCGAGCTGGGGGCGTGTTCGGCATGTCGGGGCCCCCGTCTGCCAACAACGCTCGGCTGGGCCGGGCTGGTGGTGGGGGGGCGTGTTCGGCATGTCGGGGCCCCCGTCTGCCAACAACGCTCGGCTGGGCCGGGCTGGTGGTGGGGGGGGCGTGTTCGGCATGTCGGGGCCCCCGTCTGCCAACAACGCTCGGCTGGGCCGGGCTGGGGGTGGGGGGGGCGTGTTCGGCATCTGCCAACAACGCTCGGCTGGGCCGGGGGGGGGGGGGGGGGGGCGTGTTCGGCATGTCGGGGCCCCGTCTCCAACAACGCTCGGCTGGGCCGGGCTGGGGGTGGGGGGCGTGTTCGGCATGTCGGGGCCCCCGTCTGCCAACAACGCTCGGCTGGGCCGGGCTGGGGGTGGGGGGGCGTGTTCGGCATGTCGGGGCCCCCGTCTGCCAACAACGCTCGGCTGGGCCGGGCTGGTGGTGGGGGGGGGCGTGTTCGGCATGTCGGGGCCCCCGTCTGCCAACAACGCTCGGCTGGGCCGGGCTGGGGGTGGGGGGGCGTGTTCGGCATGTCGGGGGCCCTTGTCCGCCAGCAACGCTCGTGGCCGGACCTTCATCACGGCTGACGACGGGTAGCCGGGCTGAGGGGCGTACTCCACATCTCGGGGCCCTGCGTGCCGACAACCCTCGGCCGGGCTGGGCGGGGGCGTTGGCATCTCAGGGCCCCCGCCTGCCAACAACGCTCGTGACCGGACCGCCATCCCAGACGTAATGGAGCCGCCGGGTGTTGTTGCAGCTGCTCCGTGTCATCGGCCCAGCTGCTGAAGAGCCGCGTGACGTCAGCAAGTGACGGCATCCGTGGCGGCTGTGACTTTACGATGCACTCAGCAGCTGGAGACGTGCGACCCCGCCTGCTTCTCACCCTGGCATGATTGGCGGGCATCGCGTGGAATAGAACCCCGCACCTCTGGCTTGCCAGACGCTCAGCTTAACCACTGAGCTACCGATGCCCAAATATGGCGTCGTAGTGAGGTCGTGCTGTACACGGCACGACGTTGGCGATCTTACTGGCAGCGGTATGGGACGACGAAGATAATGACACGGTACTACATTGGTGATCATCGGCGACATTTTTGGCGATGAAGAGAATGCACGTTTTATATGCTTTCTGTATTAAAAGTACATTCACACATACAGCGGTTTTCACGCACTCGACTCAATATAGTACACTGTGGATCATCTGAATATTACAGTCGCACATGAGCATACTTACCTGCAGTGAACATACTTGCCCTTTTGTTCCTGTGCTTAAGTCAGGTGTTGTTTAAGCATGCACTCGTATGTTTCGATATTAAAAGAAATACTTTAGTGAATTAGTCCGAATTCTTGCTGGGGCGCCATTATGAACCGAGTCCTATTATTAACCAGGGCTTGTTGCATGAACCCTGGCCCCACCACCTGACCCATTAATTTTAGTTCAACGGCGGAATTTCGACCGAGAGTTTAACATACCGCCAATGCACCGACACGGCCGCCCGGTAGCTCGTCCCCGGCCTCACCGCGGCAGCTGCCAACTGATACTCCCAGCCGGGGCTAAATGCCAGCTAGTGAAGCGACTCTAGCCCTGTCTTGCCAGGGCAGGGGAGACCAGTGCAGGCCAGAGCCCGAACCGACCTTGCTACCGGGGTGACCAACCCTTGTAATATATAATTATACACATGAATAATATTGGTATTAATATTGATATATTATGCATCTATAATATATACTATATTATAGTGATAATTAATACAGTTGATAATAAGTTATAAACTAAACTAAACTAAGCTTTGAACTAAATAATTTATTAAACTATTGTAAAGTTGTATGCTGGGTGGTGGCCTATTAAAAGTGTCTGCTGATCTGAATGCGATGCATCGCCTTCCTGACCCTGTTCGAACCTTCGGTATGTGGTTAATTGTTTTGTCTGGCGCGTGCTCCTGTAGATAGCCTACAGGTAAACTGTTGCGCCAGCTTTGTTCACCTACGACCACGATGTTCATCAACAAACACAGCGAGTGAAGTGATACTCAGCGAGTCCACGAGCCGAAAGCTGTTCCGTTTCGTCTACGACGTCGCTTACACGGTCAGTCAGACCGGCGCCGTTCCGACTTTGCACGCGCAGTTGATACGTTTTCATATGCGGGACATGCATTGATTTGCCGTGTACCGCGATGCAGTATCGGATATGGGTTAACGCTAGTCCGCTCTCAATTGTTGGGAGAAACCCACAAGGGATGCAGCGTGGGGAATGACTCAGTCACATGAGCACACCGGCGCATTTCGCCACGAGCTTGTTAACGTGTGGTAAACGTGACATATTTCAGTCTAATAGTACACCCAGACCTTCCACACGCGCGTTTTACTGTATGGTCCGAGGTGTACGGTGCGACTTTGGCAGCCCACACAAGATTTGACGATTTCCCAGTACACTGAATTGTCTTTTCCCGCGTTTAATTACGTGTAATGTTGACTAAACCAGCCGTGCGATGTCTCTACAGCAGCCTCCAAGCGTCGACTGAGACTTGATGTCACGCCATTCACCAGTGACGACGACCCGAGTGTCATCAGCGTACTGCCTGAGTTCGCTGCCGTAGTCAACATACAGGTTGAGGTCATTCGAAAAAATATGGTCAGAAGTGAATGGCCGAGTGACTCTCCCTTATACACTCCGACTGCATTTGGAGCTGTGTCCGACAAAACTCCCCATTCCTTGGGGGCACTTCGGTCGCCACTGTTATACCATTGTTTAATACAACGAAGAATGGCTCTTAAGTGCTCCTGGGTTTTAGACATTGCGTGAGACGAAATGTACAACCCTCTATATACCAGGAGGTGCTGAGTTTACATCAAAAGTATCAAAAGTAAAGTAAGCATAATCCCTAACGCTACTTTTGATGTAAATTCAGCACCTCCTGGTATATTGAGGGTCGTACATTTTGTCTCACGCAATGGCACTTCGGTCTGCATGTTGCCCACTCTTTCTGGACCGATAGGTAGCTGCCGAACCAATAGCTGTGTTCTACGCATGGTTCAAATTGCCAGATTACTTTTTCGTGGGTAACAACATCAAAGCACATCAAATACAGACTATTTGGTCTTCGTATCGTTCACCACCCTCTAGTAGGTGGTAGACCTATTGCTATGTATCGATCGGTAAATTTATAGCGGTCCGTTTCATAAATTGTTTTAAGTTATTCCATTTTTCACTTTGGTGAAGGCATTAAGCCGAAACGTTGGTGTACGTTCCCAGAGTATATCGTCTTATGTCCTTGCAGTCTGTATTCAACTTGTCCAGTTGACTATTGACATCAAAGCACATACTGCAGTCCATTAGCACTGGAAGGGAAATGTCACCTGAATCCACGACCTGCTGTACTTTGTCTGCGACAGGTATGAAAGCAGCGTTTGACGAATATGAGCGTCGAAGCCGGTGTTGTGGATTGACAAACGGATGGTTTGAGTTGAAGTAATCGCATAGCTGCTGATGAGCAATACGTTCGATAATTTCGGCAGGACAAGCCACTGGTGAAATAGGTCTGAAGATTTCGGGTTCTGACACAGAGCTCGGTGCTTTATATATGGGCGGTCCGATCGCAATTTTCCAGGAGGCGGGAACAATATGGATGATCAAGCCTGTGCCAATGAAACAAGGTGTGACATGCCGAATTGAATGGGCACTTCATTCGAAGAAAGTGCCTCCAGAGACCAATGGTGCCACCCGCGCCATTCGGGTTCATGCTGGCCATCGTACGCCTCAGCTCTTCCAGGCTGACCGACCGGACTGAGAAGGCGGTACTGCTGGCGGCAGGCACTGATCCACGGCTGCCGCGAGGGCAGCTCAGAAGCGGCGGAGGCTCCAGCCGCCGCCACGGAGGAGGCTCTAGCCGCCACGGAGGAGGCTCTAGCCGCCGCCACGGAGGAGGCTCTAGCCGCCGCCACGGAGGAGGCTCTAGCCGCCCCACGGAGCCTGCCGCCCGAGGCTCTGCCGCCACGGAGGAGGCTCTAGCCGCCACGGAGGCTCTAGCCGCCCCACGGAGGAGGCTCTAGCCGCCGCGGGGGGCTCTAGCCGCCGCCACGGAGGAGGCTCTAGCCGCCACGGAGGAGGCTCTAGCCGCCGCCACGGAGGCTCTAGCCGCCACGGAGGAGGCTCTAGCCGCCACGGAGGAGGCTCTAGCCGCCACGGAGGAGGCTCTAGCCGCCACGGAGGAGGCTCTAGCCGCCACGGAGGAGGCTCTAGTCGCCACGGAGGAGGCTCTAGCCGCCGCCACGGAGGAGGCTCTAGCCGCCACGGAGGAGGCTCTAGCCGCCGCCACGGAGGAGGCTCTAGCCGCCGCCACGGAGGAGGCTCTAGCCGCCACGGAGGAGGCTCTAGCCGCCACGGAGGAGGCTCTAGCCGCCACGGAGGAGGCTCTAGCCGCCGCCACGGAGGAGGCTCTAGCCGCCGCCACGGAGGAGGCTCTAGCCGCCGCCACGGAGGAGGCTCTAGCCGCCACGGGGGGGGCTCTAGCCGCCACGGAGGAGGCTCTAGCCGCCACGGAGGAGGCTCTAGCCGCCACGGAGGCCACCGCCACGGAGGCTCTAGCCGCCGCCACGGAGGAGGCTCTAGCCGCCACGGAGGAGGCTCTAGCCGCCACGGAGGAGGCTCTAGCCGCCGCCACGGAGGAGGCTCTAGCCGCCACGGAGGAATCTAGCTGCCGCGGGGAGGCTCTAGCCGCCACAGAGGAGGCTCTAGCCGCCACGGAGGAGGCTCTAGTCGCCGCCACGGAGGAGGCTCTAGCCGCCCAGGAGGCTCTAGCCGCCACGGAGGGAGGCTCTAGTCGCCCGCCACGGAGGAGGCTCTAGCCGCCACGGAGGAGGCTCTAGCCGCCGCCACGGAGGAGGCTCTAGCCGCCGCCACGGAGGAGGCTCTAGCCCACGGAGGAGGCTCTAGCCGCCGCCACGGAGGAGGCTCTAGCCGCCGCGACGGAGGAGGCTCTAGCCGCCGCCACGGAGGAGGCTCTAGCCGCCACGGAGGAGGCTCTAGCCGCCGCCACGGAGGAGGCTCTAGCCGCCACGGAGGAGGCTCTAGCCGCCACGGAGGAGGCTCTAGCCGCCACGGAGGAGGCTCTAGCCGCCGCCACGGAGGAGGCTCTAGCCGCCACGGAGGCTCTAGCCGCCACCACGGAGGAGGCTCTAGCCGCCACGGAGGAGGCTCTAGCCGCCACGGGGAGGGCTCTAGCCGCCACGGAGGAGGCTCTAGCGCCGCCACGGAGGAGGCTCTAGTCGCCTCTAGCCGCCAGACGGAGGGGCTCTAGCCGCCACGGAGAAGGCTCTAGCCGCCACGACGGGGGGCTCTAGCCGCCACGGGGGAGGCTCTAGCCGCCACGGGGGAAGATCTAGCCGCCACGGAGGAGGCTCTAGCCGCCACGCGGAGGAGGCTCTAGCCGCCACGACGGAGGAGACTCTAGTCGCCCTGCCAGCCAACACAGCCTCCCACTTAGTGGGAGGCTGTGTTGGAGGTTCAGTGGGTCGGTAGCCGGGAGGTCGGGACTTCTGACCTCGTGTCTACCCGGAGTCAGACACGCCTAATCGGCTCAGGAGATATCGAGCTGAGCCCCGGTCCAGGCCTCGATTGGCCGACGCCAGCTGTCGGCCCCGACCAGCGGTGTCATCTAGGTAGTGCAGCGTCGCGAATAGCTGCGATCCTACGGAGCTGTCGCAGCATCCGAGGAAAACTGGGACAGATGCGGGCGGCCGCGGCAGAGTGCGACCGATACGACATCATGGCGTACACCGAGACGTGGCTGGACGATTCGGTGTCGGACTCTGAGCTGCAGGCTTTCTTGCCCAAATGCATTTGGTTCCGCAGGGACCGATGGGTGTGTCGGTGGTCGTGTGACATGTGCAGTTCGTGCCGCCCTGGTGCCGACCCGGCGCTTGCCAGTGTCGCCGCACGCTGAGCTGCTGCTGGTGGATCTCGGCTGCCCGGCAGTGGTGACGGTCGTGTGCTGCGGGCCACCAGACGACGACAATGCTACAACACGGATATTCCGGAGGTTAGGCGAGCTCCCGCCCGGCCGGCGGTTGGCAGTCCTGGGCGACCTCAGCAATCCCGAGCTTAGCTGGATAACGTCTGAGTCCGGCTAGGTCAACCTGATCCGGCTTAAACCAAGGGCTAAAGTCAACTGCTTCTTGGAAGAGTGCGATTTCCACTGCCTACGCCAATATGCCACTCAAGCTACAAGGGCAGCAACACTTTAGTATGGCGGCGGTGGTGGCTATTGGCCTTACGACACATCAACCGCTGAATCATGTTGCGTCGCCAATCTCTCACGCTGATTGGTCGGGGGCGAAGAGATGAGACCCGAACCCACAACCATTTAGACTGGTGAGATTGTTACCCACAATATTTCGATTGTGGGACGGACAACTTGCCCCTATACTATTCGTCCACATTTTGGACTTGGTGCTTACTGTCGGTACGGCCTTGGCTGAGAAGGGTATCACAGATTGGGATCACGAGGGGATCGAGGCCAAGTTCCTTCTGCCAAGGTCATCATCTCCAGCTGTATACACATCGACTGCCTATAACTACAATAGTGCAGGTTTTGACTGGCTGCTATGCTGTCTGGAACTTTGAACGTGGAACGTGCTGAATGGCATAGATCTGACAATCCTGTGGAAATGTTTTATTCGTTGGTTGAAGATGCTGAAGGTGATCATGTAGTAACTCGTGCTCTGACAGGGTTGGTTGGTTATTGGTTTTACAACACATCGACCGTTGAGTCATGTAGCGTCGCCAATCTCTCACGCCGATTGGTCACGGGCGAAGAGTAGCGACAGATGAAACTCGAACCCACAACCTTTCGATTGTGAGACGAGCAACTTGCCCCTAGGCTACCCGTCCCCCTCTGACAGCACACGAGTCGCGCGCCGACCATTACTATCCTCATGCACCGAGACGCCCGTGTGTGTGTGTGTGTGTGTGCGTGAGTTAATTTTGTCAGCCTGCCACCGTGCGGTGACATCGGCTGGTTAGAGACGCCCGTGTGTGTGTGTCTCTGTGTTTGGCCAGCCTGCCATCGTGCGGTGATGTTGGCTGTTTCCGGGGGGCGTTTGTGGTGTCAGTATTTTGTTGCTGTTTGTTAAGGGGTGAAAGGGTATGAGGATTAATGTGGTGCGGATGAGAGGAAGCGAAGAAGATTATAGTTGTCTTGTAGAGGCGAGTTGTGAGAGAGTTGAGGCGACTTGAAGAATGGCGCGTTGAGGTAGTAGAAGTTGAGACGTCTTGCAGGCAGATGAAGTAGGAGTCGATGCTGAGCTGGTGCAGAAGTATAGAGTTTGCAAACCCGGTCGGTGCCATAGGGCGGGGTGTAGTTGGAGGGGTTGGAGTCGGGTCATCGCCAGTATTTATTTTACAATGCAAGAACGTTAGTGTTAGTAAATATCACGTGGGGTTAGTTTTTTTGTTTCTTTTTCTTTTTTCTTGATTTTATGTTTTTCTTTTTAACATATCTTCATTTTTTGTTCTTTTTTCTCCATTTTGTTGATTTTTTGTTTCCTTTTTTAACATATCTTTTCATTTTTTCTGCTTTTTTTAATCATAGTTCGTGGATCAGCCGTGTGATAGAGAGAAAGTGAAAGAGGTGCTCGTGTAATGTTGGATATTCATCGTTTAGAAGTTTCGTGATGTTTAATGGGATGTTGTTCATGTTGCAGCAATTTGTGATGGGTTGTCTTTCTGTGTTGTATTTGGTGCAGTGTATGAGTATATGTTTAATTGTGAGTGTTCGTTGACATGTTGTGCATTGTGGTCGTGGGAGTTGTTGTAAAAGGTAGGAGTGCGTGAGTGCAGCTAGCACCTCAAGCAGTTTGTGGTGTGTGTGTGTGTGTGTGTGTGTGTGTGTGTGTGTGTGTGTGTGTGTGTGTGTGTGTGTGTGTGCGTGTGTGTGCGTGCGTGCGTGCGTGCGTGCGTGCGTGCGTGCGTGCGTGCGTGCGTGCGTGTGTGCGTGTGTGCGTGTGTGCGTGTGTGCGTGTGTGCGTGTGTGTCTTTGTGTGTCTTTGTGTTTGTCCAGCCTGCCACCGTTTGGTGATGTCGGCTGTTTCCGGAGGGCGTTTGTGGTGTCAGTATTTTGGTGCTGTTTGTTAAGGGTGAAATGGTATGAGGAGTAATGTGGTGCGGATGAGAGGAAGCGAAGAAGATTATAGTTGTCTTGTAGAGGCGAGCTGTGAGACAGTTGAGGTGACTTGAAGAATGGCGCGTAGAGGTGGTAGAAGTTGAGACGTCTTGCAAGCAGATGAAGTAGGAGTCGAAGCTGAGCTGGTGGAGAAGTGTAGAGTTTGCCAGTCCGGTCTGTGCCATGGGGTGGGGTGTAGTTGGGGGTTGGGGCCGGGTCATCGCCAGTATTGAAATAACATTGCAAAAACAATTAGTGTTAGTAAATGTCACGTGGAGTTAGTTTTTTGTTTCTTTTTCTTTTTGTTCATTTTCTGTTTTTCTTTTTTAACATATCTTTTAATTTTTTTTCTTCTTTTTTCCCCATTTTGTTGATTTTTCTTTTTCTTCTTTAATTTTTTGTATCATAGTTCGTGGATCAGGCGTGTGATAGAGAGAAAGTGGAAGAGATGCTCGTGTAGTGTTGGATGTTCATCGTTGACAAGTGTCGTAATGTTTAGTGGGATGTTGTTCAAGTTACAGTAGTTTGTGATGAGTTGTCTCTCTGTGTTGTATTTGGTGCAGTGTATGAGTATGTGTTTAATTGTGAGTGTTCGTTGACATGTTGTGCATTGTGGTCGTGGGAGTTGTTGTAAAAGATAGGAGTGTGTGAGTGCAGTGTGTCCTAGCCGTAATCGTGTTAGTATCCGTTCCTTTTGTCTAGTGTTTTGGTTGATGGTGTGCCGGAGTTCGTGTTTTGGTGTATTTCGTGGAGTTGTGTGATTGTTGTGTCCCATGTTTGTTGAATGTCTTTGTTGATTGCCAGGCGTATTGTGGGGTAGTAGTCTGATTGTGAAAGTGGGCAGGGTGTGGTTTGTTGTAGTGTTGTGGCTATGTTGGCTTCGGTGTCTGCTGCGTGTTCGTTGCCGTGTATGTTTGTGTGACTTGGGATCCAGAGTAGTGTTGGTCGTTGTGTTATAGTGAGTTCTTTGTGGATTTGCAGTATTTTGGGTATGAGTGGGTGTTTGTATGTGGTGTGGGGTGTTATGCTCTGTAATGCTGATTTTGAGTCTGTGGCTTTGATGTTGTGTTCAATTTTGGTGTTGTATATGGTACAGTATGTCGAGTAGATTGCGTATAATTCTGCTGTGTATGTGGATGCTGTGTCATGCAGACGGGCACGAAGGATGACCCGCGGCGGCGCTGCGTCGGGATACAGCACCGCCGCTGTGCCCGTCTGCTGTGTATGTGATTTAGATCCGTCTGTGTAGATGATGTTGTGGTTTGGATGTTGAGCTTTGAAGTGGAGGAAGTGTTGGTGTATTTCTGCGTCTGTGTAGGTGTGCTTTGGCTGGTCTATGAGGAGGTGTGTTTTGGGTGTTTGGTGTTTCCAACATGCAGTGGGTGGTGGGAGTGCTTTTGCTGTGGGGAGTGTGATGTGTAGTCTATTTGCGTGTTGGTGGATGCGGCAGCCTATTGTAGTTTTAAGCCGTGTTGTGTTCATGAGTTGGTGTCTGCCTTTGGTGCGGATTTTGAGTGCCTGGGTCCATGGGTGTTGTGCGATGAGTTGTGTTTTGTAATGATATCTTAAGAGTGTTTCTGTGCGTCTGTGCTTGAGTTCTGGTATGTGGTTATAGATGTGGAGAGCGAAAGAAGGGGAAGTGGTGAATGCTCCTGTGGCTATTAGTAAAGCTTGGCGTTGCATAGAATCTAGCATTTTGAGGGTTGATTTAGGCGCATTTTCGAAAAGTGGGGATCCGTATTCCAAAATTGGGAATGATTGATTTGTAAAAGAGCTGAGAGTGTGTTTCTGTCGGATCCCCAGTTTGTGCCGGATAGTGCTCGGAGGATGTTTATTCTTTTGATGCGCGTTTTTGTATGTCTAAAATATGTGGTCGGAAAGTGAGTTTAGGGTCTAAAGTGATGCCTAGAAATTTTGCTGTGGTGACGAATGGTATGGGAGTGTTGTCTACTTTTAGTGGTGGCAAGTCTGTGTATTTTTGGTATCCGAAAAGCATGCATTTTGATTTGTGTGGTGCAATGTGTAAGTTTAGAGAGGCGAGTTTGGTATGCAGTTGTATTAATGTGGTTTGTAGTATTCCTAGTGCGTTTTGTGGTGTTTCGTGTGATGTCCATATAACTATATCGTCAGCGTATATTGCAATTTTGGCCGGAAGGTTGTCTGGGATGACTGAATTTAGACCTAAAATAAAGAGTAGGGGTTTAGTACTGAGCCTTGCATGAGACCGGTTGTGGGGAATTTTGTGTCTGACATGTGGGGTCCAATTTTGACTTGAAATGAGCGATTGAGAAGATAGAAGTGAGGATAGTGTTGCAGTCTGCCCTGTATATCTATGTTGTGTAAGTGTTGTAATAGTGCTGTTATGTTGATGGTGTCGTAGGCTTGTTTGAGGTCCAGGAAGACGGCGGCAGTGGAACGTTTCCCCGCCGCCGCTTCCTGGATGTGTGTGATGAGGTAGGTGAGATTATCTATGCTTGAGCGATTAGGAAGAAAACCCGATTGAATTGGAGAGATTAGTTTTTGTGTTTGGATGATATAGAGAAGGCGTTTTTTTACAAGACGTTCGAATAGTTTGTGGAAGCAGCTGGTGAGGGCGATAGGGTGATAGGAAGTGCAGAGAGTTGAGTCAGTGTTTGGTTTGGGTATAGGTATGAGGGAAGCGTTTAGTCATGATTGTGGGTAGGTGTGTGTGGTCCATGCGGTGTTGTAAGTGTCGAGCAGTGTTTGAAGTGCTGAGAATGGTAAGTGTTTGAAGAAGGCATAGTGAATGTTGTCTGGTCCTACACTTGTGTTTCCTGTCTGTGTGATTGCTAGTTGTAGTTCTGTAAGTGTAAATCTGCTGTTGTATAGGTGTGGGCGTATGTGTCTGATTGCAGGTGGGGGTGTTCGTGGAAGTGTTGATGATCTGAGATGGTAGTGTTGTGCGAAAATGTTTGCTATTGTTTGTGTGTCTGTGACAGTGTTGTTGTTGTGTCTAAGTGTGATTGCTTTGCATGGCGGTCTTTGTCTGTGTTGAAATGTTCTGAGTAGTGTCCAAATTTCGCCGAGAGGTGTGAATCTGTTAAATTGGGTGCAACATTTATTCCAGGAGGTCTTTTTTCTTGTTTAATGGTGCGTCGGCAGTGTGCTCTCTGATGTTTGTAGGCTGTTAGTGTTTCTGCTGTGTGGTGTCTTTCATGTCTGTGGCCTGCGTGGTTCCTCGCGCGGATCGCCCGGTGGCACTCTTCGTCCCACCAGGGAGCCGCGCGAGGTTTGTGTTGGTGTCTTTGTTTCGTTCGTGGTATGTGTTCGTGTGCTGTGGTGAGTATGATGTCTGCAAACTGTTCTGGTGTGTGTTGTGGATTGTGTGCTGTTTGTGCGGCTAAGGAATCTGAAAAAGGGACCCAGGATGCTTTTTGAGGTTCCACCGGCCTGGCTGGGGGTTGGCTGGGCCGGTGGTCGGGATTTGGTCAAAGGTAATGGTGATGGGTGCGTGGTCGCTAAAGTGTGGGTCAGGGTCGGATGTCCAGTACAGTGTGGGGGCTATGCGGGAAGAGGCAAGGGTGACGTCTGGGGTTGTAGGGAGGAGGGAGCTGATAGGTACTAGGTAGGTTGGTAAGCCGGTGTTGAGTATAGTGAGGTTATGCTGTGTGGCTATTGCTATGAGTTTGTGTGCTTTGTGATCCGGTTGTATTGTGCGAATGTCCCGTAGTGGGTGATGTGAGTTAAAGTCTCCGGTGAGGATGATAGGTGTGCGAATTTGGTCAAGTGCTTTAATTAATTCCGAGAGGGTTTCTGTGTTTCGCGCGGGTGGGTCGTAAATGTTGATGAGTGTGTAGGCCATGTTGTGTACATGAATCTCAGTAAATAGTATGTCTGCCGTGGTGTCGAAGTGTATCAGGCGGTGAGGGGTCGTGTTCCTAAGGTATGTGCATACACCGCCTGATCTGTGTGGGTTGTGTGTGTCGTGTCTGTGTAGTGTGTACTGAGGGATGTGAAAGTGATATGGGTCGTTGGGTTTGAAGTGTGTTTCTTGGATGCATAGTGCTATAGGATTTGTTTGTAGTGCGTAATGTTTGAATTCATGCCAGTGTCTGATGAGTCCGTGTGTGTTCCATTGTATGATTGTGTTCATTGTCTTTGTGTGTTGGCGCGCGTGTGTGGTCTTTTCGGTGAGTTAGGTTTTTTGGTGTTTTTTACTGGCTTTTGTTGTTGGTGGGTGAAGGGTGGCTGTTGATGGGCGGGGGTGGTAGTTGGTGTGGGGATATGGTCCGGTATGTGTCTGATGAGGAATGTCTGGTGTCAGTGTGTTCCTCTATGTCCGTGTCCCTGTCAGTGTACGTCCGGATTGTGGTTGTTGGGGACTCCTCTGTTGAGGGCGAGGACCGTGGGTAGGGGGAGGTTGTTGGTTGCTGGGGTGGTGGCGATGGGGGTTCGGAGGGTGGGGATGGAGTAGGTTGGCAGGTTCGTGGTGGCGGTGGTGGTGGCTTGTGTGTCGGTCGCTGACCTATGTTTGCTGGTGTTTGTGTGTGTGTCCTGCTTGTGTTGTTGGTGAGGGTTTTTGTGTAGGTGGCCGTGTGGTGCTGGTGTCGCGTGGTTGTGGGTGTTGGCAGAGCCGGGTATTCAGTGTGGACGTGTCGTGGTGGTGGTGGTGCTGTGTGGGCTCCCCCCGGCTCTGCCGGCGGGTCGGCCACGCCGCCAGCGGGGCTGTCACTGTCCTCCTGGCCAGGGACCGGTCCATGCCCTCCAGGTGTACCAGGCGGATAATTTCTTTCTCCGCCATCCACCGGGGGCAGGTCCCGTCCCCAGCCTCGTGCGCCCCCCCCGCAGGCGGCGCAGCAGGCCTCGCCGCTGTCGCAATCTTCAGTGTGGTGTGGTTGGGCACAGCGGCCGCATGTGGATGTGTTGGCGTGCCCCCCCCCCGCGGAGTGCCCGTAGCGCTGACAGCGCTTACAGCGCCGCGGGAGGGGGGCACGTGGCGTGACGGGGTACCGGTAGGTACCCCGCGTTAATGTGTGTTGGTGGTGTTCTGGTGTTGAAAGTCAGTATGCTGATGTGTGATGGTTGTTGTCTTGTTCTGGGGGGCCGGCCGGTATGCGGCGGAGACACCCTGTCCCCCCATCCTCGAGACAAGGGTCTCCACCGCGATACCTGCCAGCTCCCGTGCGTGTATGGTGCCCTGTGATGTGTTTAATTTGGTTGCGGGTGTGATGGAGACGGGTGTATTGTGAATCCTGTGTATAGTGAGCAAAATGCGGCCGTCAATGTGGGAGTGTGCTTGGATCAGGAGTGCCCCCGATCGCAGTTGTTTGGCGATCAGAGGCACCTCTGTGTACTTGGCGAATTCTTCCTCCACAATCCAGGGGTCCAGGTAGCCCATAGGCTCCCCATCCCCCCGGCGACAGAGGAAGAACTCGCCAGTGGGTTGTGTGGTGTTCATGTTTGTGGTGTTGAATGCGTTTGGTTTGGTTGTGGTGTTGATGAATGGGTGGAGTGGCAGGTGAGTGGCGTAGTGTTACACAGTGAACAGTGTTTAGTGAATAGTGAACAGTACAGTGTTTACAAGTTGGCGGAGGGGTTCGGAAAGGCGTGAAGAAAGCCCGACAGGTGTAACAGAGGGGGCAGATAAAGATGAAGAGTACACAAAGAAATCAGAAACTGTGCTTGAAGGGAGCACGAATAGACAGATCAGATAAATATCGTGCAGAGGGCACTAGAGGGAAGATCGGGTGGGGGTCGGGGGGTTCCTGGGTGGGGGGAGTGGCAGCACCGCCGGACTGACCTTGTAGTAGTGCTGACTTGAAGTAAGTAGATGGAGCTGAAGTTTAGACGAGGCACTGCACTGAATCACTGAAGAGGACTTGTAGAGGTAGATGTAGAGATGTTGTAGAGTTCGTAGATGCAGGTAGAAAGCTTGTAGACGATGGTGTAGAGCGAGGTGGTAGAGACGACACTGAAAAGAAGATGCAGAGGCTTGAGGTTGAAGGTAGCTGAGAATAGGTTAGCGGAGCGGGAGGGTAGTGTTTGTAGGTGGAGGTTGGGTTTGGAACGGTGTTTGTGTGCCTTTGTTCTAAGTATATGTATGTGTGTTGGTATAGGTGGTATAGGTGGTGGGTGGCAGGTGGCAGGCGTTGACTGGCGTCGACCGCTCCAACTTCGGTCTTTGGCCCGAGACTTCGTCCGCGTCTTCCTTCTTCTCCTCCGTCAACTCTTGAGGCCAATCACTCGTGGCTTACAAGCGTTGTTTAAGCGCAGCGTCAGACCGTAGGGTGCAGCAGTGCAAAACCAGAATGGCTGAGGTATATGTCAAGCAGTTTCAACTAGCCGCTTGCCAGTATCGCCCGTGACCTCGCCCAGGTCATTGCGCATGCGTGCGGGCCGCTGCGGCGGAACAGCACTCACGTCGGCGGTTACTGCATATAAAGTGCCGCGTAAACTGCTCTCTCTCTCGCACCTTGACGCTCTGCCGCCGGATATACGTGCCAACAAGTTCGACAGATCTTTGGATCTCGCCAACGGTGACACGTCAGTAGAAACGTAGCCACTCAAGGCGCTACAACCACGTGTCGGTCGTGACTCATAAACTGTTACGCCAGCTAAAATGATGTATAGCATGTTCCAGACAAAATTATCTCTCTGATTCGTGCACACCTGACTGGTCGCCAGCAACGAATGACAGTCAACGGAGCGGTCTCAAACTGGGCTGACGTCACATCTGGTGTACTGGAAGGACGCTGCCTGATCCATGTGTCCATTGCGCCCCGTTTGTGAATGACCTGCCTTCCGGAATTGACCCGGACTACCTAATGTTTGCTGATGACGTCAACATCTTTGGAGGGTAGCGCATGTCGATGACGTGGCCATCCTGCAGAGGGATATTGATTCACTCTGCAGGTGGTCCGCAGACTGGGTGCTATCCTTTAACCCCCTGAAATGCAAATAGTTCACATTGGCCCTCCGTCGTACTACTGTGTGTTTGGAGCACATGACACGCGCTACGACGCTGCAGCGTGAGTGTTATGTGAGACCTGGGTGTGCAACTGGCCAGTAAGTTGACATTCACCCAGCGTCCGCGGAGAACTGTGTCAACTGTGAAACGAGCTCTCGGGCTGTTTATTATATCAATGCAAGCAGGAGTACCCGGTAGTAAGTTCTCGAAAGTGTTCTGTTGACGTTAGCACGGTGGACGGACGCCGCCATTACGTCTCGCCGTGAGCATTGCTCAGTCGGCTGGGCAGGCGCAGGTACGACACTTCTGGCGCAGGTACGACACTTATGGCGCAGGTACGACACTTATGGCGCAGGTACGACACTTCTGGCCCGGATAGACTAGGTAGAGCGCAGGTCTGTAACGTAGCTAGCTGAGCACTGTAGTGACTTAGGTTGGGGTCGCTAGAATATCTTCATTTTTATACCTTGACCTTCACTTTCATAACTTGACGCCTGTGTCCACTCGTTCCGCACGGGCCCACACCATGTTCTTACGAAACGTTTTATGCGGCAGGACGGACTCATCGGTTTGATTGCAGAAGTTTGGATCATGTGCTCCAGTCAGGAGAAACTGGCAAACTGTTTTATTTCGTGCGCCAAATGTACGTGTGGAAAGCATTAGGTGGGGATTATTCAGTAGGTTACTAAGAGAGACGAACATATTCTTAGCGATGACACCAAGTGCGGACATATTCGCGAACTGGCTGAATTAATTTGAGACTCTGGTAGTTGGACACATGTGTGCTGCGGTACACGCTCACATCTAAATCGTGCAGCCATCGGGCATCGATGCAAACTTATCAGCCTTTTATCTGTCATTGCTCTGTTTAAGCTTTTTAGCTCACGACCTCTCCTGGAAAGGGCTGAAAATGCTGTTGGAGATTGAGAAAATGCTCCAAATATATCGCTCCAAATAAGCGATATATTTGGAGCCTGCCCTCTCCGGTGAACGATTTTCTTCCTGAACGACAAGGCCTGCGCGATGCACTATATTAAATCGAGCTGAAATATTTTAACCCCTCGTCTCAAGAGCATCTCGGTGAAGTTCCTTCCAGCAACATGCTTGGACCGGGCTAATACGTTCATTTCAACTATCACATATGTCCCAGTCATGTGTTGCTAGACATTTCCACGACGCTTCTCAGGACACTTCTTGAAGTCCTGCTGCGTGGATTCATTTCTGGATTTCTGAAGAAATTGATGACAGCAATGCGATTTAGTTAATGACACACTATGTCTCCCGTTGCTGCGCTGAAGTGCTTCATCATCAGTTCAATAGAGTATCCGAGAACGTTTCCGACTGTTCGATTGAGACAGCTTCTGCAGGTTTGCTAGATTTTGCCGACGCCACTGCTGGTCTGTGCATATTTCACATTGTCGGCGCCGGCCCCTACGACCCGGCGCTCACACGTCGGTAGCGAGCTGCCAGAAAGAGTTATGGTGTCCGGACGACGTCGGCGCCACATCTGTCGCGCGCAAACGTCACAAGCGCCGGCGGCGACCGCCGCTCCCGACGACCCCTCACAGACCGGCTATCGCCCTGCCGGGAGTGCCAGTGCTGAAGCAGTCGCCTGTCGTTCTCGTCTTGTTGCGATGCTTAGCCTGCGGCGATCTGTGCCGTGACGTCGTCTTGCCGTATCGTCGAAAATACGCGGGAAACGCGCACCGTTCTAACCAAGCAGAAAAAGTGCAGCCAATAGCCACTAGACTGACCATGCAGTGGAACAGGCAACTTGCAATATGGAGAAAGGTTTACGGCATTAAATATGTACTCACTGAAGCATAGGAGTATTAGTAAATATAACTATCCATAAGTGTATGTATGCTATATGTATGTGTATATAAACATGTATATATATATATGCATATACGCATGTATATAATTCATGTTTAAGTAACTAAAAAATCCGAGTTCTTGTTTGAGTAGCTTTA
The DNA here is from genome assembly GCA_034440575.1 of Imbricaverruca yamaguchii. Classification (NCBI taxonomy): domain Eukaryota; kingdom Metazoa; phylum Arthropoda; class Thecostraca; family Neoverrucidae; genus Imbricaverruca; species Imbricaverruca yamaguchii. Next base: position 320,443 of record JAOTOL010001511.1, on the reverse strand, counting down.
TGAACCAGGGTTCCATTGCTAAGCAGAGCTTGTTGCGTGAACCTTGGGCCCACCACCCGACCCATGAATTCCCGTTCAGCGGCAGAATTTTGACTGAAAGTTTAACGTGCCTTTAATGCACCGACACGGCCGCCCAGTAGCTCGTCCCCGGCCTCATCGGGCCAGCTGCCAGCTGACACTCTCGGCCGGGGGATAACTGCGAGCGCGCGAAGCGACTTTAACCCTGTGTTGCCAGGACAGGGGGCCCGGTGCAGGCTAGTGCTCTAGCCAACTGAGCTACCGGGACGGCAAATAATATATACTATGTCAGTCTAAATATAAGTATTAATGAGTATTAATGGGTCATGTGATTGAAGCAGTAGTAAGGAGTCAGTGCTGGTCATAGGAGACTCGTGTGCGATATTTAGAGCGGGTATTTTGTAAAGGTAGGAGGGACAGGAGGTGCATCACCAGGCCTGGTGCCAAGGTGAAGGACCTGGTACCTGCGGTGGCACAGGTCACCAGTGATCATCAGTTTAACACAGTCATAGTGCATGTAGGGGTAAATAACATAGGTCAGACTAGGAGTGAGGAGCTTCTGCGGGAGTACAGGGCCCTTCTGGCCACCCTGAAGGGTACCAATAGAGTCATTATAACAGGAATTTTGCCTAGGGCTAGAGCCTCCCCTGAGTGGAGCTCAAGGGCACTGGCAGCTAACGCCAGGGTAGGAAAGCTCTGCCATGAGCTAGGTTTTACATTTGTAGACGAGTGGAGCAGGTTTTATGCATCCTGGGACCTCTATCAGAGGGATGGCCTGCACTTTTCTGAGAAGGGGGGTCCATGTGTTAGGCAAAGTATACGAGCATGTCCTTCAGGGAAACTAGGAAATGGGGTGGGGAGGGATGAAATTGCATTGCCAACTCAGGAATATTCCAATAGTGTCAGCCAAGGCAATAGAACCTCAAAGTCTGCAAATAGGGACAGCAGCAACTCAAGGGGACAGAGTTATAGTTCATCTAGTGATAAAAGAACTCCTCAATATGAAAAAGCCAAAGGTGGTTATGGAGCATTCTTTAAGTGTATGATGTTTAATGCTCAGAGTATCCGTTCCAAATTTGATGAGTTCAAGTGTTATGTTGCTGAGGAGGAACCGGATTTTGTTTGCATTACGGAGGCATGGGTCAGTGAAGGGTATTTTGGAGATAACTTACAGGACTATGAGATCCAGGGATACAATATGTTTTCGTGCAATAGGGGTCCAGCAATGAAAGGGGGTGGTGTAATGCTCTATATGAATAGCTTATTCAGTTCTCAAAAAGTAGCAGGTGGGGATAAAAATGTGTCTGTGGAGTCCATTTGGCTTGATGTCACTGTGGGAAAAGGCAACAGCAATACTCTTAGGATAGGAGCTTTCTACCGATCAGGAACCCTGCCACATTCTCAGCAACTGGAGCTTGACAAGGTGATTTGTGAGGAAATCAGTAGAAACTTTAAGAGGAAGTGCCTTATTCTCGGTGACTTTAATCTAAAAGGTTATGAATATGCTGGTGTTGGCACCCCATCATGCAAAATGTTTAGGAAATGCCTGGAAGAGGACCTGTTCTTACACCAGTTTGTATCGGAACCTACCAGGCATGGTTCATTCTTGGACCTTGTATTCTCGGATTTAAGTGACTTGGTTCAAGACTTGACTGTAGGCGAAACTCTGGGAAAAAGTGACCATAACATAGGGATTATCAAGGATAATTCGAAAGGTCAAATGTAGTCGTCTGTACAGTCCACGTCAAGCGAAATTATGGCAAGGATAATTTGCTAAACCCCCCCGGTATCCAAATTTCAACAGAGCAGACTTTAACGGCATGAGAGAGGCTTTAAGTGCCATCAGATGGGAAGAAGAATTCTCCAATTTAAGTGCCTGTGAAATGTGGGAAAAGTTAAAATCTTACTTGAAGGAAACTCAGATTAGACATGTCCCCCAAAAGCAAAGACGCAAAAGAAGGGTAGGAAAGCCAGCATGGCTTACACCAGACGTGATAAAAGCAATTAAGGCTAAGAAAACTGCATTTAGAGTTTTTAAAGAAGCCTCAAATGTCGTTAATCTAAAGGCGTATCGAAAAGCTAGAGACACTGTGAAGCAAAAAACCAGAGCAGCAAAGCGAGCAAAAGAACTGGATTTAGCTAGAAACTGTAATGGGGACAGTAAAAAGTTCTTTAGTTTCTACAAGCTGAGTAAAGTTTCTAGCACAATTGGTCCACTGGAAGTAAACGGGACTACATTGGGTGAGGATAGTGAGATGGTTGAGGAGCTGAGCAAGCAGTTCAAATCAGTGTTTACATTGGAAGATATGACCAATCTGCCGACCATACACCATAGTTCAGTGACATGGGATCTGACAAATGATGTTGATTTCATTGATAGTGATGTTGTTTACAATCATATCAGGAAAATAAAGCAAAATAAGGCAGCAGGACCTGATGAAATTTATGCTAGGGTGTTGCGGGAAACTGAAAAGGAACTGGCATTTCCACTTAGTATAATATTTTGTAGATCAGTTTCACATAATGAAATTCCAACCGATTGGAAAAGAGCAAATGTAGTTCCTATTTTCAAGAAAGGAGAAAGAGGCAAAGTTGAAAACTATAGGCCAATAAGTCTCACATCCCTAGTATGCAAGGTACTCGAATCAATTATCAAGGATAGAATAGTTAGTGATCTGGAAGGTAGCAGATTGATTCAAAATGTTCAACATGGGTTTAGAAAAGGACGATCGTGTCTCACAAACCTCTTGGACTTTTTGAACTTCGCCACAGAACAATTTGATCAGGGAAATCAGGTTGATGTAGCATATCTTGACTTTAGTAAGGCCTTTGACAAGGTACCCCATAAACGGTTAATGATACAGCTTCAGTCCCATGGTATTGCAGGTAGCATCTTAAAATGGATAGAGTTGTGGCTTTCAGATAGACAGCAAAGAGTGATGCTAAATGGTACAAAGTCATCATGGCAAAATGTTCTTAGTGGAGTCCCCCAGGGGTCATTACTAGGGCCATTACTGTTCATTATATTTGTAAATAACATTGAAAGTGCCATAAGCAGTAAAGTTTTGAAATTTGCGGATGATTTGAAGGTCTTTAGAGCAATAACAGGTCAGGATGAGCATATCTCGCTGCAAAAAGACTTAGACGAACTTGTGAAGTGGTCCGAAGAATGGCAAATGAAATTTAACTTTGATAAGTGCAAAATCATGCATGTAGGTAAGCAGCATATGAAGGCTCCATACTTGATGGGTGGCCAAGTGCTATCAGTGACTCAACAGGAGAAGGATTTAGGTGTTATTCTAAACACAACACTGGGGGCATCAGAACAGACCAAGGAAGCCAGGAAGAAGGCACTGAGAATGCTCGGGGCAATAAATAGGAATGTATCATACAGAAGTGAGGAAGTGAAGTCAGGAAGCTTTACTGTGCATACGTCAGGCCACATTTGGAATACTGCATCCAAGCTTGGTCTCCTAGCTATGAAAAAGATTGTTGGCTTTTAGAGAGAGTACAAAAGAGGGCTACAAAAATGGTTAATGGCATAAGCAACCTGGCATATGAGGAAAGATTGAAGAAATTGAATATGTTTTCACTTAGATATAGAAGGCTGAGAGGAGATCTCATCGAGGTCTTTAAATTTGTCAATGGTCTGGAGAGGGGATACCTTGGGGAAATGTTTGAATTTAACAGAAATGATGCAATTAGAGGTCATAAATTCAAAATTAAAGTTAACCACAGCAGAACAAGGTTAAGGCAAACTTTCTTCACCAACAGGGTAGTGGAACACTGGAACCAGCTGCCAGAAAACATCGTCAGTAGCAGCACATTGAACATCTTTAAAAACAGCATAGACAATCATTATAAGAATATAGGGCTTGCTTTTCAGTATTACAGGGAGGGCTGATTAACAGTTTTGGTGTGCAACTGGTTCAGTGTACAGAGTGCAACCAAGAAGGGCCCTTGTGGCTCATAGTTGCACTAATCTTTTATGTCTTTATGTCTTTATTAAATGAATAAAGTCGCTAAAGGGTTAGATCGGGTTAATCTGAATGATGCCCTTCTATTTAAAGTATCACGTTGGGGTCATCAATTCAGGTTAGACAAGTCAAGGTGTAGGCGACACTGTCTCCAGTCAAAAGGTGGCTTATGAATGGATTAGGCTGCCTGCTGCTGTTGTGGGGAGTCCCTCATTGAATGTATTTAAAAACCGGGTGGATGCATTGTTTAAGTGGGAGAATCTTGTTTTTGGGTTCTAGTTGGTGGTGCATGGGATGCAATTTGTGCTAAGTGTGTCTGCACTGTGCATGCCCTTTTGAGCGGGCATGGATGAAGTCTGAAGATGATTTATAGGGCATTAGATCCACGAGAGTATTGCGCGTGAAAGAGTGAGTAGGACTGGATAGGTAAGGTGTACAGGTATGATGGGTATGCGTGATGTATTTGCTGGGGTGATGAGTGTTCAATGTCCTGCCCCCACTGAACGAAGTTTCATCCGAGGGCATCCGACCTCTGCAGTGACGCTCCTCCAATGGAATAACGCCCCTCCAGACAAGCGCACTCACCGTGAAAATTCCCCATGGATCCGTCCCTGGCAGCTCACTGGCGCAGACATTTGAAGCCATGCACACATCTGACAATGTCTCATACGCAGCTGCCAGTGCGATGCATGGTGTTGTCGCTTCGACACGAAGCTGACTGCGACACACGCCTCCCTAGCCTACCACCACCACTTTGCAAGGCTCCTCAGATTTCTTTCTGAAGGGTCTCTATACAGGGGTGATGTTTTCTGTAATTTTGAGGTGGTAAGTGCCCCTCAACGTAGGTTTTGCTCCCCCGAATTTGGTTCTTCAGAAATCAACGCTCGTGTAATTATTAGTCTATGTATATATATGTATATATCTATATATATATATATATATATATATATCTATATGTAATATATGTGCATGTATATATATGTATATATATATATATATATATATATATATATATATATATATATATATATATAGTGTGTGTGTCTTTTACACGACAATTTTCATCCCACATGCACCCTCTTTAGCTCTCATCTCAAGGGCATTCCAGCTTTGGGATGGATCCTCACCATTCCTCTTTTACTCTTAGGGGTCCTGTTCATCGCTCATGGAGCCCTATGGAGCCCGATGAGCATCCAAGCCCTCTGATCCAGGGTCGCTCTGTTTATTCCTCGGGCAGGGCAGGCCGCCGCCGCCGCCCTGCCCGATTGTGTTCGCGCCAGGTGTTGGCGGCTGGCCGGGTAAGGTCCGCACCAGGTGTTGGCGGCTGGCCGGGTAAGGTCCGCACCAGGTGTTGGCGGCTGGCCGGGTAAGGTCCACACCAGGTGTTGGCGGCTGGCCGGGTAAGGTCCGCACCAGGTGTTGGCGGCTGGCCGGGTAAGGTTCGCCCAGGTGTTGGCGGCTGGCCGGGTAAGGTCGCACCAGGTGTTGGCGGCTGGCCGGGTAAGGTCCGCACCAGGTGTTGGCGGCTGGCCGGGTAAGGTCCGCACCAGGTGTTGGCGGCTGGCCGGGTAAGGTCCGCACCAGGTGTTGGCGGCTGGCCGGGTAAAGTCTGCACCAGGTGCTGACGGCTGGCCGGGTAAAGTCCGCACCAGGTGTTGGCGGCTGGCCGGGTAAGGTCCGCGCCAGGTGTTGGCGGCTGGCCGGGTAAGGTCCGCACCAGGTGTTGGCGGCTGGCCGGGTAAGGTCCGCACCAGGTGCTGACGGCTGGCCGGGTAAGGTCCGCACCAGGTGTTGGCGGCTGGCCGGGTAAGGTCCGCACCAGGTGCTGACGGCTGGCCGGGTAAGGTCCGCATCAGGTGTTGGCGGCTGGCCGGGTAAGGTCCGCACCAGATGTTGGCGGCTGGCCGGGTAAGGTCCGCACCAGGTGGTGGCGGCTGGCCGGGTAAGGTCTGCACCAGGTGGTGGCGGCTGGCCGGGTAAGGTCCACACCAGGTGTTGGCGGCTGGCCGGGTAAGGTCCGCACCAGGTGTTGGCGGCTGGCCGGGTAAGGTCCGCACCAGGTGTTGGCGGCTGGCCGGGTAAGGTCCGCACCAGGTGCTGACGGCTGGCCGGGTAAGGTCCGCACCAGGTGTTGGCGGCTGGCCGGGTTGAGGTCCACACCAGGTGTTGGCGGCTGGCCGGGTAAGGTCCGCACCAGGTGTTGGCGGCTGGCCGGGTAAGGTCCGCACCAGGTGTTGGCGGCTGGCCGGGTGAGGTCCACCGCACCAGGTGTTGGCGGCTGGCCGGGTAAGGTCCGCACCAGGTGTTGGCGGCTGGCCGGGTAAGGTCCGCACCAGGTGTTGGCGGCTGGCCGGGTAAGGTCCGCACCAGGTGTTGGCGGCTGGCCGGGTAAGGTCCGCACCAGGTGTTGGCGGCTGGCCGGGTAAGGTCCGCACCAGGTGTTGGCGGCTGGCCGGGTAAGGTCCGCACCAGGTGTTGGCGGCTGGCCGGGTAAGGTCCGCACCAGGTGGGCGCGCCCGGGCGCGCCGGCCCCAGGCGCGGCCCGCACCAGGTGTTGGCGGCTGGCCGGGTAGTGCGGCTGGCCGGGTCCGCACCAGGTGTTGGCGGCTGGCCGGGTAAGGTCCGCACCAGGTGTTGGCGGCTGGCCGGGTAAGGTCCGCACCAGGTGTTGGCGGCTGGCCGGGTAAGGTCCGCACCAGGTGTTGGCGGCTGGCCGGGTAAGGTCCGCACCAGGTGTTGGCGGCTGGCCGGGTAAGGTCCGCACCAGGTGTTGGCGGCTGGCCGGGTAAGGTCCGCACCAGGTGTTGGCGGCTGGCCGGGTAAGGTCCGCACCAGGTGTTGGCGGCTGGCCGGGTAAGGTCCGCACCAGGTGTTGGCGGCTGGCCGGGTAAGGTCCGCACCAGGTGTTGGCGGCTGGCCGGGTAAGGTCCGCACCAGGTGTTGGCGGCTGGCCGGGTAAGGTCCACACCAGGTGTTGGCGGCTGGCCGGGTAAGGTCCACACCAGGTGTTGGCGGCTGGCCGGGTAAGGTCCGCACCAGGTGTTGGCGGCTGGCCGGGTAAGGTCTGCACCAGGTGTTGGCGGCTGGCCGGGTAAGGTCCGCATCAGGTGTTGGCGGATAAGGTCCGCATCAGGTGCTGACGGCTGGCCGGGTAAGGTCCGCATCAGGTGTTGCCGGCTGGCCGGGTAAGGTCCGCACCAGGTGTTGGCGGCTGGCCGGGTAAGGTCCGCATCAGGTGTTGGCGGCTGGCCGGGTAAGGTCCGCATCAGGTGTTGGCGGCTGGCCGGGTAAGGTCCGCACCAGGTGTTGGCGGCTGGCCGGGTAAGGTCCACACCAGGTGTTGGCGGCTGGCCGGGTAAGGTCCGCATCAGGTGCTGGCGGCTGGCCGGGTAAGGTCCACACCAGGTGTTGGCGGCTGGCCGGGTAAGGTCCACACCAGGTGTTGGCGGCTGGCCGGGTAAGGTCCGCACCAGGTGTTGGCGGCTGGCCGGGTAAAGTCCGCACCAGGTGTTGGCGGCTGGCCGGGTAAGGTCCGCGCCAGGTGTTGGCGGCTGGCCGGGTAAGGTCCGCACCAGGTGTTGCCGGCTGGCCGGGTAAGGTCCACACCAGGTGTTGGCGGCTGGCCGGGTAAGGTCCACACCAGGTGTTGGCGGCTGGCCGGGTAAGGTCCGCATCGGGTGCTGACGGCTGGCCGGGTAAAGTCCGCATTAGGTGTTGGTGGGTAAGGTCCGCTGGCCGGGTAAGGTCCGCACAAGGTGTTGACGGCTGGTCGTGCCGCATGTATGACCAGTGTGGCGGCTGGTCGTGCTGCATGTATGACCAGTGTGGCGGCTGGTCGTGCTGCATGTATGACCAGTGTGGCGGCTGGTCGTGCTGCATGCATGACCAGTGTGGCGGCTGGTCGTGCTGCATGTATGACCAGTGTGGCGGCTGGTCGTGCTGCATGTATGACCAGTGTGGCGGCTGGTCGTGCTGCATGTATGACCAGTGTGGCGGCTGGTCGTGCTGCATGTATGACCAGTGTGGCGGCTGGTCGTGCTGCATGTATGACCAGTGTGGCGGCTGGTCGTGCTGCATGCATGACCAGTGTGGCGGCTGGTCGTGCTGCATGTATGACCAGTGTGGCGGCTGGTCGTGCTGCATGCATGACCAGTGTGGCGGTTGAGGACGGTCGGGTTGCCGTCCGCGCCAGCACAACATTGGTCACTCCAGAGATGTACCGACTATATTGCTCCTGCGACTGTGGTCATACCCGGGATTGGCGGCTGAATTTGACCAGCGTTGTTTTTTTCTTTTCAAAACTAGGAACAATCACCTCACTTGGAGTCGTTTTGCCTTTCTGATGTGGGAGCGAGCATTCGGAAAGTTAGCATGCCATCAATCTTGAACGAAACGTTTTTCTGTTGCACCGTAAAAACTTCGTTTCCCATCCAGCATATTTAACCGTTCAGAGATTTGTGGATGTTCAACGTCACATGGCTTGTCCAGGTTGCAGTTTTCACCGATATGGCTGATTGCATCTCAGCTGGAAAGGTATGGTAATTCGTGACCGAATTTCATCCGGGCGCTTCACCTTCGACTTCGGCTTCAGCTTCAGCGCATGTGTTTCTCGCTGCCTCCGGCACCCCCTTGGCGGTTGCTATGGAGACCAAATGGTGTTAATGCTTGGCTCAGCCGGTCGTTCCGCCGGCACTGCCGTTTAAAGATTTGCGTTTTACGCGTGGGTTTTACGCGTTTTACGCGTTCTTGAGAAGTTTCATATGATCGGTGTAATGACAGGATTTGGGAATCCTGTTGTTATTTTTACTGTCCGGTTGAAAGTTTGTATCTAAGTTTCACTTCATTGTCAATACAATGAAATGTGCAATTGCAATCGAACTTAGTAGGAAAATGAAAACTGTGGCTGACCATTTTCGGAGGCACACAGCTAGATATGTATTTTTGCAATGGAGTTTCACCGGCAATATGGACAAATACAAGAGGCCACAGCGTGTTATTTGTGGCAAAGTGTTGAGCCAAGGAAATCCGAAGCTGAGCAAGCTCAGGGAACGCTTTCAGTGACTTCTTCCAAGTACCCGGGCAAAGACACCGAGCTTTCTTACGGATGGAAGGAGCACGTGTTGATGGGGATCGGCTGGACCCCTTTGGCAATGTGGCTCGAGCCAGGAAGCCAGCGCGCGAGATATCGCACTACCCTTCGAATCGCTGAACGCCAAAACAAGCATTGTTGACGACGAGCTTGTTAAGCCGTACTGAAGTGAACCCGTCAAGCTGGTATATACAAATAGATAGTAAGAACAGAAAAAGCAGTGCATATGGTAGAAAACTAAACAATTAGATTGCGCATCAAGTGCAGAGTAAATAAAATGGGTGACTATCTTGGAGCAAATGGCTGCAGTGACAAAAAACAGTGCACATCTTGCTCTGCAGTCTGATAACAGTTGGTCAACAGCACCAAAGTCGACTGGTGTGCACAAAGCTTATCGTGTGTGCCAGCTGTTTGGAGGGTGGGTGTTCGAAGGGGTTTCTGCTCTGTTGCCCCCCGATCACTGCTGCCACGGCGAAGATGTGCACAGTTTATCAGCAGAGTTTGGACCGGCCATGGGCTGGAATGGGTCGGACCAGTGGACGTGTGTGCCGAGACGGCCCGTCGTCCACGGTGGACGCACATTCCGGCATTGGAGCCGGTGAGCCGGCGTGTGTGTGTGTGTGAGCAAGCCACATGACACGCTCACGCACTGCGTACGTCATCGCCATGCAGCGTGAGTCGAAACGATTCCCAGTGACCTTCTTGATGTGCTCAGGAAGGCGGCATGAATCGTGGACCATACCAGGTGACCTGTCACACATTACAGAATATGGAAAGCCCTGAGCGAGTCTGAGCATAGTTCAGTGTCCTGCTGTTTAATACAAAAGTTCACTGGCTTTCCCCAGGACATGCTATGTATTTCCCTTGTGCTTCAGCTGTGCAAGAAATTTGATTTGTTCTTAGAAAAGTAGTTGAGTACAAACAACTAAAATAAGACGGAATAAATCATGTATGTGCTTTAGCGTGCATGCCTAACTACATCTATTTTCATGAGATAGAAAGCAGCGAACTTCACGTTTCCAAGGAGGAGAGGGTTTCTCAGCATCTTGACATCTTAGCATATCAACATCGCTCCTAATATCTTAGCGGCATGAACCTGGTCGCCAACTGAGTTCAGAAAGTCGCCATCTGTGTTCGGAAGGTATCGCCGTATGTTGTCCCATCCTGTGTTCGGAAAGTCGCCGTATGGTCTCCATCTGTGTTCGGAAAGTGTCGCCGTATGGTCTCCATCTGTGTTCGGAAAGTGTCGCCGTATGGTCTCCATCTGTGTTCGGAAAGTGTCGCCGTATGGTCTCCATCTGTGTTCGGAAAGTGTCTCCATATCGTCTCCATCTGTGTTCGGAAAGTGTCGCCGTATGGTCTCCATCTGTGTTCGGAAAGTGTCCCGTATATCTCCATCTGTTCGAAAATATCGCCGTATGGTCTCCATCTGTGTTCGGAAAGTGTCGCCGTATGATCCCATCGTGTCGAGGTCGCCGTATGGTCTCCATCTGTGTTCGGAAAGTGTCGCCGTATGGTCTCCATCTGTGTTCGGAAAGTGTCGCCGTATGGTCTCCATCTGTGTTCGGAAAGTGTCGCCGTATGGTCTCCATCTGTGTTCGGAAAGTGTCGCCGTATGGTCTCCATCTGTGTTCGGAAAGTGTCTCCATCTCCATCTGTGTTCGGGCTCCATATCGTCTCCATCTGTGTTCGGAAAGTACCGCCGTATCGGTCTCCATCTGTGTTCGGAAAGTGTCTCCATATCGTCTCCATCTGTGTTCGGAAAGTATCGCCGTATGGTCTCCATCTGTGTTCGGAAAGTGTCGCCGTATGGTCTCCATCTGTGTTCGGAAAGTGTCGCCGTATGGTCTCCATCTGTGTTCGGAAAGTGTCTCCATATCGTCTCCATCTGTGTTCGGAAAGTATCGCCGTATGGTCTCCATCTGTGTTCGGAAAGTGTCGCCGTATGGTCTCCATCTGTGTTCGGAAAGTGTCGCCGTATGATCTCCATCTGTGTTCGGCAAGTGTCGCCATATGCATGTGGTACGCAAGCTGGTCACGAATTGATGTTTCCAGAGCTGGCCATGCTCCTGCAGATATCTGTCGATATGTGCCCATCTGACAACATTGTCAATAATCTTTATCCAATCCGAGATATTGTAGCTGGCTGTTTCCGCTAACGACCTGTCGAGCTGAAGAGATCTGAGTCCTGAGACTATTCGCTGGGTACGAAGATGTGATACATAACAAGTATGTCACAAGAAAGTAGTATTTCTGACGTCAAGCAAAGATCTCTACTCTACACAAGTATTTTACAGCAAATGACTTGTCGACTTTTTGGCGAAATTCTGCGCAGCACGTTCTCACCCTTCTGAGCGTGCCGAGACAATATTAATCCGTTTGTGCCTACAAACCACTGTGAATTCGGATATTTCACAATGGCTGCTGTCCGAACTGCAGTGTTAACTTGACGTGAGATAACTTTGTGGGGTTAGGAGTAATTACATGCTTAATGTGCACGCTAAAACTGAACTGGGCGTCTAACTTTGCCTGTGGCCACTGCAAAATAATGCCTTCAGGCACTGTTCATGTAATGTCCAAAATGAGGTTAACTCATTAACCTTATCAAACCCCTCATGTATCGATCGTAGTACAGCAACCCACACGTGATGCTATCATATGATATTTTAGATCATTGAAAAACGCTGGTGAACTGGTGACCATGCCTAGTGTGAAATTGCTATGGTGGCTATTCAGACAATGGGGGGAAATGTGCCACTAATATTTAGGAAATATCAGGTTTAAAGTGATCTTGAAGGTCATCAAGTCATCCAAAAGATGGTCATCTGCATTAAAAGTGACAGTAATAACCCACAATAATGTGATCGGCGACTTGGTACGCGACTGAAGACTGAAGGACTAAATGAGAGCAATTGAGCACCACGCACCATGGCACCATTGCTCAATGTATGCACCACACTGCCGTGACTGCCGTGCGGGTGGCGACTCTCAGCACCGCCAAACACTGGCCCGTGTCTCCAGACAGCTGAGTCAGGAGTCAGGAGCAGGGCAGGGATGCGGGCAGCTGAGCAGGAAAGATGCGGCGCGGAGGCGAGTGGGCAGCTGAGCCAGAGTCGGGCAGCTGAGTCAGGAGTCAGGAGATGGGCAGCTGAGTCAGGAGCCAGGAGATGCGGGCAGCTGAGTCAGGAGCCGGGAGGTGCGGGCAGCTGAGTCAGGAGCCAGGAGGTGCGGGCAGCTGAGTCAGGAGTCAGGAGATGCGGGCAGCTGAGTCAGGAGTCAGGAGGTGCGGGCAGCTGAGTCAGGAGTCAGGAGATGCGGGCAGCTGAGTCAGGAGCCAGGAGGTGCGGGCAGCTGAGTCAGGAGTCAGGAGATGCGGGCAGCTGAGTCAGGAGTCAGGAGATGTGGGCAGCTGAGTCAGGAGTCAGGAGGTGCGGGCAGCTGAGTCAGGAGGCAGGATGCGAACAGCTGAGTCAGGAGTCAGGAGGTGCGGGCAGCTGAGTCAGGAGCAGGAGGTGCGGGCAGCTGAGTCAGGAGCCAGGAGGTGCGGGCAGCTGAGTCAGGAGCAGGAGGTGCGGGCAGCTGAGTCAGGAGCCAGGGATGCGGGCAGCTGAGTCAGGAGCCAGGAGATGCGGGCAGCTGAGTCAGGAGCCAGGAGGTGCGGGCAGCTGAGTCAGGAGTCAGGAGATGCGGGCAGCTGAGTCAGGCAGGAGATGCGGGCAGCTGGTCAGGAGCCAGGAGGTGCGGGCGCTAGTCAGGGCCGGGGGTGCGGGCAGCTGAGTCAGGAGCCAGGAGATGCGGGCAGCTGGGTCAGGAGTCAGGAGGTGCGGGCAGCTGGTCAGGGCCGGGCGGCGCGGTCAGGCGGGCAGGGGCCAGCGGGCAGGCGCGGTCAGGAGGCGGCAGCTGAGTCAGGAGCCAGGAGGTGCGGGCAGCTGAGTCAGGAGCAGGAGGTGCGGGCAGCTGGTCGGAGCCAGGAGGTGCGGGCAGCTGAGTCAGGAGCCAGGAGGTGCGGGCAGCTGAGTCAGGAGCCAGGAGGTGCGGGCAGCTGAGTCAGGAGCCAGGAGGTGTGGGCAGCTGAGTCAGGAGCCAGGAGGTGCGAGAGCATCGTTTCGCAATACTACCACGGCCGTTTCAGCCGACTTAAGTGCCGCTGAAGTCGCGCCAGTTGAGAGCTGTGAGAGGCTTGGCCTCCTATGAGGTATGAGGTTTGACCGACCTTCCCCCGGTTCTGTTGTTTCTTTGTTGTTGTTGTTTCTTTTGCTGCAAGGGACTACGCATACACGATGAACATAAGTGACAAGCGATAAGCTCGGATCCAACACAACTGTCACGCTTTTGAACCCCAATAACTATTTTGCCACATCATTTAAATACTTAATGTCTTCACCTAGAAGTAGACTTACTCCCCAAGTTTGATTTTCCCAGCTTGAATCGTGTATTTCCTTTGAACTACTCGTATTCTTCCGTTCAGAAAAAGGACTTTGCGGCAATTTGAAAATATAATTGGGCGTGCATCATCAGGTTTTTCGACACCAAGACATACTTAGGGAACAGTTTCGAGACAACTGTTCTTTCAACAGCTATCCTTATCAGATTCGTTCGGATATAGATGTCTGTTTTATTTTGTCATGTTTCATTCATGTCAGCCATTTCGTCATGTTATATTTGACCAATAGCTGAGCTGTAACTAAGTTTCTTCTGAATCCAGTAGTGAATTGAACACCATGTGTGATGAGTTATATGTCTTGGCGCTTGGTACACGAACTGGACCACAGTTGTCCACACCCTGTGCGATGGGCACCCCTTGGGTATGGCGAATTGCGTCTCCACTGCTGACGAGATTTGCTTCTCGCCGTCAAATATCGCGACTGTATCATGTGGACCTCATCTCTATGGAGATGGAGTCCTGAGTCGCCTCCATGACCCTGACACCACAAACATCAGTGCAACCAGGAGCATTCATAGCGAGTTCACATGACAACTCGCTTGGAAAATAAACGTTGAAACTAATCGGTAATACACGCTGATAGTTCTAGTCACTGTTGCGTATTTTTGGCAGTACCACTTTTCACTGATCACACTGATCGGTTCTTTTGGCAGAAAACTTTTGTCGCCAACAAACATCTCGTTTTGAAGCGCACACCTGGAGTTGGAGGTATATTGCTGGAGAGAACGAGTGGGAAGATGACAGGGTGAGGAAACCACAGTGGGGCGAAGTCATACCGTCCGCCATGTCATCCTGTGTGCCGTCCCCCATGTCCGCCATATTGTCCGCCATGTCGTCCGATATGTCGCCCTCCATGCACACTCGGCGCAGTTCACCAGGAGCGGTCGGCCCATGTAAGGCACTAAGACAGTGCCTCACCTGAGTAGAGCTAGGAAGTATTTTTGTATGTTATTGTCATGAAATGATGCTTTCATCCACTGGAGAATAGCAAACTTGAAGAATTGGAAAGGAATATGGATTTGTGACTCATAATTATGGTGAAAATTGAAGTTCATTTACATATACACCATTTACTTCTTAGCTTCCAAATAGCTCCATCACCGATCGACAGAGCTAGCCTCTCACACATATCGCCATATAGTAAGTTTTCGTTTGACAACAAGCGTAGGGTAGGCCAGGGCCCTCCAATATTGTTTGGAAATCGGTGACGTCACACGGGCTGGACAATTCCTCAGTCCCGTAGGCGCTCCAGCCAAACTTCCGTTTATTCAACACAATATTTCAGATCTTAAATACCATTGAAAAGGGACAAAATGGGGTTCATTTGAAAGTTTGAAGAATCTTGTTCACGAATATGAGCCGTATTTTCCTAACACTAGGATTTTTCGCTTGGACCCACGCTGACCGCATTCATGTGAAGCGCCGCAGGGAATCGCGTGGTGCCACGGATAGTAACAGTATGATGAGACGGGCCAACTGAAGATCACGGCCGGGTAAGAAGGGTAGGAACAAGTAAGAGATAACTGTTGCAACTAAATTCCTCCCCACTCGGAGCAGGGGCGTAAACAGGGTGGGGATACTGGGGGCATGTGGCCCCATAGGAATGTGGTACCCATCCGGCCAGGAAAAGGCGTCAACATTCTATTTAGGCTACCCGCGGAGGAACCTATACTGGTTGGAATACCATGCCCTTGTCACCCGTGTGCAGATACGGAACATGCAGCTGGTTTTCAGGATTGCTTTCCATTTTTCATTCATATACGTCTACACCAGACGTGCTCTTTTTGTGTAATTTTTAAGGGCAAGTAGCCCCTCAATGTTGGCTCTGGCCACTAATTATTTATATTTTTAACATGGGGTGACATGGTGCATGCACTCCATCGATGTTGGGCTTCCCATTAACTGCATGTATTTTGCACTGAAATAATAAATAATAAGAATAACAACAATAATAATAATTATATATGTGTGTATGCATGCCAGCCTTTTCGGGTTATGGAATGGAAATATACGAAAACCTCAATGATATTTTATATATGAAATCTTCCCGGCAATTTCAGAAGCATTTAAACACGGGGGAGAGGGCTGACATCCACTGACTTCGGAACGGTGGTAATATGTTGGGCACCTTTCAGCGCCAAATTAAGTTGTTCATACTCATCTTAACATAAAATAATAATGGGTATTTAAAGAAAAATACTGGTCAAAATCCGGCGATTTTGTTCTGCCTCACCTGACTTCGGTGCCACGGACCGCGCCTGCAGTTCACACTGGGAGGTAAGTATGAATATGGTAGCCCCGGCATGAGGCGGTAAGGTAAGTAAGTGGGAGAGCGGGTGGCTGGAGGGGCGTTCGTGTGAACGCACCCCGTGTGTGTGCGGTTTCTGACGCACGCAGACAGGGCATGCCACCAGGACAGTACATGGTATTCGTGCAGAGCCGCACAGGTCAGCGCGACGGAGTGCCTTGGGTAACGTGCTTACGTGCGCGAAAATAGAGAACAGCCGACTGTCCGTAGACTCCGAACTGGAGGACCAAAGCTGAGTAAGTTTCGCCATCAAACTTACTCAGCTTTGGTCATGAAACTTACGAGGTGCACTAACCAGCTGCACAACTACAGCTACAAACTAGAGCGGCAAAGCACTGACTGCAATGGTCAACAGACCATTAGAATGCCATCCACCAGGCAACACTCACCACTGCTAATGCCATGCACCGAGTGTTCCGCTTAGTTGAGGGTGCTTGGATGGCTGGGGGGAGAGGACTGGCGATGCCTTTCCAGCTAGCATGCTATTCGAGTTCCTTGTGGATGGATGAACAAGTCCTACTCTATCGCGGCGACTAAGGGCGGCCAACTGATACGGCCGGTACGATGCTATTGTATTCGGCGCGATGAACCGAATGCAACTTTTTCATATTCATTGTCACCCAGCTTGATTTATCGTGAACGCTCGACTCTCATCACCACAGCTCGCGGACCATGTCTCTCTACTGCCGGTGCTCAATCTCCGTGGATCGTGGGTAAGATCTCCGTGCCGCCGGTGTCTCGACCTCTACGTCTCGGGGACCACATCCCTCCACCAATGGTGTCTTTATCTCCACCGGTCGCCAGATTCCTCAGGCATGTTTCCACATGCCGGCCGCCCGGTTCATCACCTCTCCACCCGTCTCCTCTCCCCCCCGCCCCCCCGCCCAGGCCCCCATGAAGCCGGAAACGGCTGCGGTGGACGCAATCGTACCTTGCCGTAACAATGGCACAGCTATTTAGGCTGCATCATGCCGCCGGCAGAACAGAATTAGCGCGCCCGTCGCGCGCCAGCACTGGCGCTATTTCCGTCTCCACGTCTCCAGACTGCGGCACCCACATGGCCGCCGGCGGTCAATGTTCGAACGGGAGGCGTTCATATGGGCCAAAGTTCACGATTCCCAGCGTTCATAATTTCCAAATTGAAAGTTAGCTTCATAAAAATTGAAATGAACTTCCCAACTGGGATGCGTTCATATTTTCCAAAGTTCACAATTTCCAACGTTCATAATTTCCAAATTAAACGTTAACTTTATTCTGGCAGGCGCGCTGGCTACGTTCAAACAGACGGCCGGCGCTGGAGCGGGCGTCAGTGGGGCGTTTGGACGCCGGTATTGAACACTGCTCCGGAAAATGTTTGTGACGAGGAGCGAGGGATGGGACGCCTTTCTGACACAAGAAGTGTGACTGTGAAGGCAATCTGACTTTAATTGCATTGGAAATCCAATCCCTTGGATGTTAGCGACAGCCGATTTTGCCACAGCTAGTGCATCACTATCACTTCGATTATGAAGGTGACGGATCCAGGATTTATTTATAGGTTAGGTCTAGGTCATGACCCGGCTATGCCTCATCGTTGCCGCCACAGCCTTTGAGCGGAGCAAGATGTTTGCTAGGTCAATTTATCCGTGCAATGTCACGGGCGTGAGGCTAGATTTCACCAGGTTTGGCAGGGTGCGTTTCCCAGTATCCCGCTGTGGCGGCGTATATGCCGCAAAATACCTGTTGTCCGTACAGGTGAACCTTTCGAGCAAATTTTGGGCTTTGTTGCCAGCGCATTTTTCCCAGCTCAATAGCTTGATCGGATCCCCGACCGGCCGTTCAAGAAAAGTTGGATAAAATAAATAATTAATCTCTGGATCCACCTCTAGTCTCATCGCTAAATGTAGGCAACAGGGGAGTGTGCAACTCACCATTCGATACACACAGCGAAAATCGAGGAAAAAAACACTGGAAACATCTGCGGCTAGTCTATATCACGCCACTAGTCTGTCCGGCTTTACGCTTCTTCGGTAGCTTTTCTAGTCTCTTCTTGTACGGCGGCATATCTCTGTAGGCAGCATGCGCTCCGGTCTGCATATCTTATGATATTATCATTCGGGTACAGTCTCAGACGAGACAACTAACGTCCGACTGGGGCGCTCCAGCATACACACACTGGGACACAGCGAATCCACCGGATGTATTTCCAGAAGGCCTCTTACGCTTGGCACACATTTCGTTTTGGGACGACTAGTCTAGAGGTAAGTTACCCGTCTCACGGTCGAAAGATTATGGGTTCGAGTCTCACCTGTCGCTACTCTTCGCCCGCGACCAATTGGCGTGGGATATTGACGACGCTACATGACTCAACGGTCGACGTGTCGTAAAACCAACAACCACACTTTTCATTTCGGTTCATTTTGCCTGTTCTAGTGTTTCCTCCTTTATTCCTATATGATTGAAGGCAGAGGCGGCGGAACGTCGGCACTCAAGGGGAGGAGCGAAGCTGGGGAACTATCCTGGGGAACCTTCTCTACCCAAGAGCCTCTCAGTGGTCCTCCCACCGAGTGGTAGGATGGGGACAAGGTGGCCTCCCGCAGTAACGAGGTCTAAAAGACAGTAACGAGGTGCTGGACTAAAAGACGTGCCAATGTATCGGTGCATAATACGTTGTCAATTATAGCCAAACGTACGTAGACAAGTGGTGTTTTGTTGTATTGTGTTGTATTGTCATGCATAGGGTGATCGACTAGTTCAATGGTTGTTATGCCCTGAGTCATAGGTGAAGGAGTAAAAACATAAATGTTACAATCAAAAGCATGCATGCAAGGAGTCAAATGCACATATACGTCAGTCTCATAATAATGCAAACGTACATACATGCAGAACAGTCAAATATATAAGCAGTGTGTCCAAGACGTGGGACAGTCTGGATACCGAGCCAGCAGGTGCCGCTTAACGGCGCGCTTAAAATGTTGTGGTGTCATTTCAGTGAGCTCAGCTGGGAGCCGGTTGTACATATCAGGCGCTCTGCACAAGAAACGTCGCTTCCCAGTTTCAATCTTTGAGTGAGGAACATGAAGTAGCTGGTCTTGCCCTGTGCTCCGCTCTTGGATTGAGTCATTCTTCCTGAAACCAGATGCTAGTGTCTCTGGCTCGCCAC
Source organism: Imbricaverruca yamaguchii (assembly GCA_034440575.1). Taxonomy (NCBI): domain Eukaryota; kingdom Metazoa; phylum Arthropoda; class Thecostraca; family Neoverrucidae; genus Imbricaverruca; species Imbricaverruca yamaguchii. The sequence goes on along the minus strand of JAOTOL010001511.1, from coordinate 301,465 downwards.
GCGTCACATCCCGGTGTGCCATGCTGAGCGTACTGATGTCGGCAAGCTGTTGGGCAGTCAGCCATCCCAGCCTCCCTCGCAGGTCAGACACGTGATCAAAGTTACGACGGCCAAATATAACTCGTACGCCAAAATTCAAGATTTTTGCGATTTTATGCATATTGCTTTTTGTGCCCTTGCCGTATACCGAAATGCAGTATCTGACGTGCAAGAGGACAAGGGTCGTGCCGAGTATGGTGATCATACCTTCTGGTACGAGGTTGCGAGCATGGGAGAGGCCGGTCAGGGTGCCTGTGTAGCAGCGGCTGACGTGAGACACGTGAGCGTCCCACGATAGAGTTTGGTCGAAAGTGATACCCAAATGTTTTACCTCGCCACAAGGCACGAAGGATGCGTCACGGAAAGAGACTCGAAAATTTGGGAGGTTGCGCAAATTTTGGCGGCTTCCAAAGACAATCAACTGAGTTTTTGTCGTGTTAACATTGAGAGCATTCGCGCAGAACCAAACATCCAAAGAGCTGAGAATGCTCTCCAAACGGAAGATGAGCGCTGGGAGTTCACCTTTTTGCCAGAGACGAGCACCTGGGTGTCGTTCGCACATTGCACGACATTGCCTTCAGGTGAAAGCAACGTCATGTCATTCGTGAAGACGCTAAACAGCAAAGGCCCCAAGGCCGACCCCTGGAAAACACCCGTGGTGTTGGCCCGTGGCTATGATGCCCCTGAGTCAGTCAGTATTACGCTCTGAATGTGACCGCGGAGGTACGACTTAAACCAGGAGGTTTCAATGCCGTACAGTCGGAGTTTTTGCGGTAAAATGTCGCGGTCTATGATGTCAAAGCATTTGCTTAGGTCTATCAAGCATAACAGCGAGAACTTCTCACTATCGGTGGCGGTGAGGATTCGGTCGGTGCCACTGATAGCAGCGCTGTTTCCGTGGAGTGGTGGGGTCGGAAGCCATGCCGGGAGGCAGACAAGAGATGGTTGTGGGAGAGCTAGTGGTAGAGCTGCTTCTGCATCACCCTCTCTACCACTTTGAAAATGACTGGTATGGTTGAGATGGGCCGGAAATTGGACGGGTCGGCTGTGGCGCCGGACTTGTGGAGGGGGTGGATAATGGAATGTTTCCAGGAATCGGGAATTCTGACTGGATTAGGGAGGCGCTGATGATGTGTAGCAGGACGTCACCGATAGCTGGGAAACTCAACTTCAGCACGCCGATACAAAGGTTATCCGATCCGCGCGCTGCTGAGCTGCGCACGGTGATGTTAGTTCGTCGTAGTGTAGTGAGGTCAATAGGTAATAAAACAAACGCGCAGGCTCTGACACGTGGGAGGCGGCAGTCAAGGGCCGGGACTTCTCCGAGAGCAGCGATTTCGGCAGCTACATTCGGTCCCACAGACACAAAGTAGGCGTGCAGGTCATCGCCCGATAGCTGGGGCTGGACTTTCTGGGTTGCCTTTTTGCTTGCTATGATGACCCACCCGCATGTTACGTCGCATATTTTAACTAATCGGAAGGAAGGCGTTGGGCAGTAACTATATGCACCCCCATGTAGTTCAGGACGGGGAGGGGAAGGGGGCTCCTGTAATCTCAACGGGTCTGCCTATAATCCCAGGGGGCCACTTGTGAATGTCATAGGGCCTCCTGCAGTTCAAGGGTGCCACCTGTACTCCCAATGGAGCCTTCTGTACAGAGGTGAAAAGATACCCAGCCTGTCACCTGCAAAATATTAGACACCGCCAGGTCGTCACATGTGGGAATAGGTGCTGTCACAGGTAGCACGAAATAGCATTCAATTGTGTATTCGTGCAGAACGCGTTCTGTTGTTCTGCTCCGGTGAATGGATTTCCAACTGGTGTAACTGATTTATGTGACTGGTCGACTGGTTTATGTGGCATTACAATGCATTATTACGATAGTTACTAGAGCGCAGAGCCAGAATCGTGGTGCAGCCTTTCAACCAAGCATGGCACAACCTTCGATGTACCACGTGCGAACCTCTGTTTGCCCCATGCCTGACAAGCTCTGATTACTATTCACATTATTCGATTTTCCAGTGACATACCATCAGTAATCTAACCAGAAGGGCGCCAAGGGGGCTATTTCCCTGGCGTCGTATCAGAGGGGCCCATTCAGGGCGCAAAGTGCGCTGAAATTTAGCCTTCTTTGCCCGCTGGGACCAATAACACCTAGGCCCCCTGAGAAGTGATGGGCTTCTAGGAATCCGTATCTATCCTGAAAAATTGCTCCGGAGCCTGCACAAAATGCGCTGGGTCACACAAATTACCATCGGGCCTTTCAAAACTTCAGTCGGGAACTCCAACTAACGACGGTGGACCCCGAAAACTCGTGCCGTAGCCCGGAAATCGTACTGGGTCCCGTACATTTCCACTGAGTCCCCAAACATTATTTCGGAGGCGCTAGCTATAGCTAGTGGAGCCCCGATTACTTTCACCGATGAGAGAAACACGCGCTGGAAGCTCCAAAATCACACTCTGGCTCCAAAATTTCCATTGGGACCCAAAACATTAGCGTTGATGGCCCAAAGTAAACAGGGATGCTAAAAAAAAATTGCTCAGGGGCTCGAAAATCGCACCGAGGCCCCCAGAACTCGTGCTGATGCCACGAAATTGTTGTCCTGGTCAGAGCTAGGTACATGGGAGCTCCCATAACCTGTGTCGAAGCACAAAAAGAGTTGTGCGGGCTCCTGAAAATCGCGTTCGGTATACAGAAACCAAAATGTGGCCAAAACAATCGCGTGCAGGGCTCAAAGCAATTAGCTACAACTTGCCCGAGGACAATTGCACTGGGGGCACAGCAATTCCGATTGTGCAACCAAAAAATTCGGTCGGATCCCAAAGAGACGGCATGACCCCGAAAACTTGTCAGAAAATCGTATCGAGGACTCCCGAAATCACACTTGGACCCGAAAATACGCGTCTGGGCCCCAGCAAATTCACGTCGAAGGTCCAGGATAAATACGGGGGCCCAGAAAATTCGCAGAGGCCCTGGAAAACACACGACACGACACGACTCGGTACGAATGTGGCGCGCCGATTAACAGCTAGATCTTCCTCCAATGTGACACGGCAGCCGGAAGTTCACCTCGTGACCGCTCAGGTCGAGCTGGCGTTCCTCATGCCGTATCATTTCCAGTTTGACCTGAATACACTGATTTGTGACAGCTCCCAACGGCCACAATAATTAAAACGTAGATTGGCGATGGAGCGCAAATATTTGGAAAAGCCGACAGGAACCCAATGTCGGTGTTTGGACATGGCTGACACCACGTTCACAACACGCATGTCGCTGATGGTGCCTTCCCGACATACATCACATGATCCATGATTCGTCCTCCTTATGGGAAGAAGAGGATGATGAGGATTTGCCTGAGATTTGTTCTCTTTGGATAGTGTTCCAAATGAAACGTTTCTTTTGAAGTTTTTTTTAACTCCATCATAGCAACTTACGACTTGCTTTAAAGGATATCTCATAATATGCGAACTAATTCAGAAACACGTGGACGATTGTTTCACACATGCCTTTGCAAAATTCAACGCTGATCGTCATAACATTTTCCGGGCAATTACGAGAAACTACGCACGCACAGGTGATGTAAAATAAGGGTACTTAGGTTGGTAGCCAGAGTTTAGGAGACGCTAAGATTTTGGAAACAGGGGCAGATCCATGAATTGTCATGTGGGTGAACGCTTGTCTGGAGAGGCGCAATTTGCTCGGGGGACCGTCACTGCAGAAGTCCCCGGAGTTTCTCCTGTGAGCCTCAATGCTTCTTTGTCTGCTCCTATTCTTCGTCATGTGGTGAAGCATTTTGAAGCGCAACTTCCTCCAGGGAAGAAAATGATGAGGCAATATTTTCTCCTTGCATGCATTTTACGGTGTTTGTACGGCTGGATTGCTTGAAAACAAACATGCATGGAAAAATGCACCCGCATATATATATATATATGTATATATATATATAAAGACATAAAAAGATTAGTGCAACTATGAGCCACAAGGGCCCTTCTTGGTTGCACTCTGTACACTGAACCAGTTGCCCACCAAATCTGTCAATCAGCCCTCCCTGTAATACTGAAAAGCAAGCCCTCTATTCTTATAATGATTGTCTATTCTGTTTTTGAAGATGTTCAATGTGCTGCTACTGACAATGTTTTCTGGCAGCTGGTTCCAGTGTTCTACTACCCTGTTGGTGAAGAAAGTTTGCCTTAACCTTGTTCTGCTGTGGTTAACTTTTATTTTGAATTTATGACCTCTAATTGCATCATTTCTATTCAATTCAAACATTTCCTCAAGGTATCCCCTCTCCAGACTATGGACAAATTTAAAGACCTCGATGAGATCTCCTCTCAGCCTTCTATATCTAAGTGAAAACATATTCAATTTCTTCAATCTTTCCTCATATGCCAGGTTGCTTATGCCATTAACCTTTTTGTAGCCCTCTTTTGTACTCTCTCTAAAAGCCAACAATCCTTTTCGTAGCTAGGAGACCAAGCTTGGATGCAGTATTCCAAATGTGGCCTGACAGCACAGTAAAGCTTCCTGATCACTTCCTCACTTCTGTATGATACATTCCTATTTATTGCCCCGAGCATTCTCAGTGCCTTCTTCCTGGCTTCCTTGGTCTGTTCTGATGCCCCCAGTTTTGTGTTTAGAATAACACCTATATATGTATATATATATATATATATATATATATATATATATATATATATATATATATATATGTGTGTGTGTGTGTGTGTGTGTGTGTGTGTGTGTGTGTGTGTATGTGATTAATATGGAACGTTCCAAGTGAGATCGAGTAAGGGTAACACCATAGTTCCAGATTCTGATGAAATCTTGTCCTACAGCCTTATGGTTGCGATGTCACGTGCTCTATTTTAAACCCGACCGGAACACTTTATTTTGGCCAGAGCGATTATATACATTTTTATTAGGTACTTCTTGCCAAATCTTATGAAATAACTTTCAATCTCTTAGTAACCAATTACCAGATCAGACGGATATATTGGTAATTAGTGGTTGGCGCAACTTTCGGCCCAGTGAGGCCGCAGATGGCCATTGCAACAGGTATCCAGTACGCCGCGGCGTGGCCCTCGCCGGCTGCCTTTTACCGTGGCCCCGCCGGGTATCGCCGGAGCAGATGAACCGGCGACGGCCAGAACATCGTACAACGCCCACGTGTTGGACTTTGTATCGCAGAACACGAGGCCTGACTTGCCCTTTTAGCGACACATTCCACCAGTGCAGCTAGCTGTCCGCGCGACAGATCGTAGAACAATTCCAATACCACTTGTCGAAAGGCGCGAGCGTGTGCATCTTCTGTGTTCTTCGGCTACGAGTGAAGGAGAAGCCTGAGGGAGTCTGCCCCTGGCGTATGGCGCCACAGTTCATCTGGCCGGTCCGGCCTAACTTTTGAAACCACGTTCACTTTTCCATTTCGTGTTTTTTTTTTTTAAGCGTTTCTCAGACTCAGATGTGCTCCTTTATAATTCATTTGCTCACTTCTGTCCCAGTATTATTCAATATTTTTTGTTTTGTTCTGCGCGAGTGCTTCTCAGGCGACATTTTCGGCTCCAGACAACTTTCAACAATAACATTCCAAATTCGGATGCCATTCAGAGCCACTGTTACATTTTTGTTTTGAATTTACCAACTTCATCGTAATATTTATCCCTGCCCGGAGTCCTCGTTCAAAGAATGTGGTTACCTTCCCGCACGGCCAGCTAATCAGTGGCCTGATAACTGTCATCCGAACCGGGTAGCGAAGGAGTAGAGTGCCTCGCTGGTGTCTACAAATCCCGAGCTCAGTCCAACGATTTCAGTCTGAACGTCTTCAGTCTCACCGTCTTCAGTCTCAACGTCTTCAGTCTCAACATCTTCAGTCTCAGCGTCTTCAGTCCCAAGGTCTTCAGTCTCAACGTCTTCAGTCTTAGCGTCTTCAGTCTCCTTTTGGCGGATAGCGCCCGTCTGATGGAAAAGGCGCCTGTATGGGTATAAAAGCCCTCCCTACAGAACGTTCGAGTAAATCCTCCACCGCGCTTAAAAATCCTCTGAAATGACACCCTTCAAGTAACAGAATCAGAATAGCTTTATGTCAGATAATCCGTGCCAAAGGAATTTAAGTTTTACCGGATTGGCGCAGAAACACCGGAAAGATTAAGTCGAGGCGCCTCTCCAGTGCTCGTGCCTCCTCCACGCGGCCCGTCAAATACGCGCCCACATGTGTCGCCCTCTCAAGCAGGGAACTGCAGTGTGCACGCTAACGCTGGGTGAACGTAATGAAGCATTAAGCAGACAATGACAACGCTGGTGGCGATTATATGCGAAGGAGACGGACGCAGCGATGCATTTCAAATGTAAAGGAAACATTTTATTTTCTTCATAAATTTTGGTAGTGCTGCTAGCGCTGAACCGCGGCATGCACCACCAACGTCCCGCCCAAACAGGAGTGTCGATAATTCGTGAGCACGTGACATTAGTAAGAAATTTGCATTGAATTTGGTTGAAAGTTATAAAAAAAGTTGTCTTCTAGCGTCGGCGTAAAGATGGCGGCGTAAAATAAAGTGAGCTGTGCCAAGAGCTGTGCGTTTTGTTCTGTATCCGCAAGCGCAGGTCGTGGTATCTGATATTGCATAGTACGGAGATGTGGAGAGATGTGCGGAAATGTGCATTGGGGTCGAAGATGCCTGCTCTTAATCCGGTGTGTAGTGTGGCTTCTGTTTTGTTGCCTAACGTGAAACAAGTAGTGGGAGGAGATATGCAGAGGTGCTCGCGAATTTCTGCCTTAAGTTGTTGACGGGTTAGCTTTTCCTCTGGCAGGAATGCAAGATCCAGTCTCCTGACGTGACCGGCGAAAACGAACGTCAGAAACAACATGTTCTGTTATGAGGCATTGTCTACATGATGATTTTGCGTAATGTTCTATCGAGTCGTGCTGGTGTGTGTTGGGGATAATGCCGTGATGTATTTATTCAGGTAAGCCCGAATGTGTATTATTAAGGCTGTGGTATAGGGTAAGTCGATGAATTTTACGTATTACTGGTAGTGAATCCCATCTACGTTGTTGTCCTAATATGCATGATGGTGTCCTGAAGGACAATCCTGTGATAGGTCTCACCGCTCTGTTCTCTCTGTTTGCAATTTGTATGGGTCGTGTATCGCCAATTGTACGTCGTAAACCGTGTCGCAAAAGTCAAAGTGAGGATGAATGTATGTGCTATATATACTGGCAAGAATAGGATGCGGTGCACGTTTCACGACCGGACAAAAAGGTCTAAGTACTCTGTTAATTTTCAGGAAAATGCACTAACATGTGCATGCAAACGTAGATCTTTAGAGTAAAACATTCTGAGATGCTTCTGGTCATGACCGATAGGAATTGGCCGACCTCCAAATATTAGATCTGGTATTACTGGGGCTTCCTTTCTGAAGAACGTGTGCTGTATTGTTTTGGCTGCTGCTGAACTGTTGCACGCTTAGCTGCTGAGCCAAGCGTGAAGTGTTCCAGTCACTCCTAGGTCTGTTCTCAGTTTGGCTAAGAGCCCTCTCTGCCGAATTCTGTCAAACTATTTTGAAATGTCCAGGTAAATTGCCGTGAAGTCTATTCCTTTATCCATTGAATCATATAGTTTGTGAGTCAAATAAAGGACATGTTTTTCAGCGCTCTGTCTAGGTCCATAGCCGCTTTGTCTGTATGGCAAACGTGCGTGGTGAATGAAATATTCGTAGATGCGGTCAAATATCAACTTTTCAAAAACTTCAGACGGACAAGGTAATATATAAGCTTATTAATCGGTAATTTGATGAATCAGATGGAGATCCATTATTGTGATATTCACGTGGACAAAGGCCTCTTCCCATGATTGAGAAAACAGGCCTAAGCTTAGTTATTTACTGAACATTTTTATCAGCTGTTCGTGAATCAATACAGTTGATAGTTTTATCATTTGTATAGAAAGCTTATCGTTACCGAATTATTCAGGTGCATCTAGGGAGCTCAAACCGTTATGCACCTGTAGTTCTGTCACGATGATGCGACGCGGAGCGGCTCTCGGCGACTTGCGACTCTCTGTCGGCGGTTTGTGTGTCTCATCAGCGTCGCTACGTGATCGTGCTGCAAAATACTTGTTGAGAGCAGTCGCTTTCTCGACGTCGCCTTGGGTTCCGGAATCATCTGATTTTATCAGTGGGGTAGGAGTGTGGAACGTTATGTTCGTACTAGCAAGCTTTTGAGTACTTGGTGATATTTGTAAGGGCTTCATTTGTCAGTCAGAAGAGTCATAATCTGAGTGCTGTGGTGTATTTAAATTGACTGGTGAGCTTTGTTGCTGCGTTTCGTTGCGTCCACTATTTTCGCCAATCTTTATCCCAGTTCCCTTTTGGGTAGTTAAAAAACTATTACTTTTCCTTATGTTTCTGAGTAGAACGGAGGTTTTCCATAGTACCATAGTGCTGTCTTACACGAGCCGTGGCTGGATGTGGCTGGATGAGGATAGCATTCGGAATGCGCGTCAACATTAAATAATCTCGATGGCGATTCACGAACTAAATTGACCAGGACGCCATGGGCTACTCACTACAGGCGATCGGCTAATCACCACAGGCGGTAGGCTAGTCACCACAGGCGATGTTATAGTCACCACAGGCGATGAGCTAGTCACCACAGGCGATGAGCTAGTCACCACAGAGATGGGATAGTCACCACAGGCGATGAGTTAGTCACTACCGGCGATGAGTTACTCACTTCAGGTGTGGCGTGGCTCAGCATGGGCTACATTGTAGACCGATAATCGTACATGTCATTGACACTGTGGAACGATCGCCGCTGCATTATGCATCTTGCTTAATCGTGCACGCATGCTAATTCATTCCATTGATGTAAATGAACCAATTTACCTCATGTGTATTTGGATGCTTGCACGAGAGGTGCTCAACATATAATTCACGTTTTCTGTGCTAAAATTTGATTACCTAAAAATGGCACAGTCCGTAAATAGCAGCATCTTCCTCTTCGAGACGCCCACAAATGTACGACTTTCGTTAAAGTGAACGCTTATTTGTGACTGTATGCCTCTATTGTTTAATGCCTGAGGATGTCAGTTGTTCGGACAAAACTTTGCAGGATATCACTGACAAACTATTTCACTTTGTTTTGCCCACCAATGAAAAGCGATTGATCTGGCCCTTGAAAGTCTTGCAGAATGCAAAGCAATGCGAAATATGCTGTCGTTTTCAATTAGATATGCCTGAAGGAGAACCTCCTCCCATCCTTTACCCATACACATAATGGCCAAATATCTTCCAAGCCGTTTTGAGTTAAATGCACACTCAAGCCGTAATGCTATCGTTCCGAGGACATATGGAACTCAGGATGACGAGCTCAGGCTTAGTTACGGGCAACAATGCAGCCGGAGCAATACCATTCTCGTGTATTTGTGACAGACATCCATCTGGCCAGCCCCGGTTCGGTCGAACCGTCGCGCTTTTAAAACCTCATCAACTTTTTTTCCGGAACACTTCAAGTAGGTGTTTCACTCAGAACTTCAGTTGCGCGATTCATTTTGATTTTTTGCAACGTTCCCTCAATACATTCTTTGAGGTGCTCGCATTTTTTGTTCAAAGAAAATGTTTGACAATGGTGATTAGACAGTAAATGCAGACGGAACGGCAGACGGTAGACGGTAGACTGATGAATAACGTGTCTAGGCTTAAGCCAAACACCGTGTGCAACATGGGCAGGAAAGCTGGCGGACAATTAGGAGATCCGAAGGGGAATGAAGGCACAGATAGGCGAGGGCACAAACGGATGAAGGCACATATATATGAAGGCACATATAGATGAAGGTACAGATAACTGAAGGCACAAATATATGAAGGAATATATGGATGGAGGCACAGATATATGAAGGCATTGATAGACGAAGACATATAAATGAAGGCACAGATAGCTGAAGGCACAAATAGGTGAAGGCTTAGATAGATGAAAGCGCAGATAGATGAAGACACCGATAAATGAAGGCACAGACGCAATGTGTGATACATGATGCGTTTTATGGTGAACGAGAGCAGATTCGTGGGTCACATGAGCAGGGAAATAACCGAGAAAAGACTTCGAACCGGTCGCGATGGTGAGCAAGATGGTTTCACGTGCATCCTCAACAAACTTCAAGCGACCATATGATTGCTGAATCTACTCTGCCTCCTTAGTCGGCAACGAGATCAACCCACGCCAAAACACTGAGGGTGTTCCCTCAGTGTTTGGACATTACTGTGGCGGCGCAAGATCAACCGAGCCCCTCCTACCTGCACAAACAGCGGCAGATGTGGGTCGACCGTGGCGCGGCAGGCCCTGCCGCCTGGACGGACGCCAGCCGGCGGCGACCTTGACCTTTACCGGGGCGGTCGGCGGCGGCGCAGCCGGTGGGCGGGCGGCGCTGCTGCCGCGGCCACCGCGTGACCCGACCACCAGCCCCGGCCACCGCGTGACCCGACCACCAGCCGCGGCCACCGCGTGACCCGACCACCAGCCGCGGCCACCGCGTGACCCGACCACCAGCCGCGGCCACCGCGTGACCCGACCACCAGCCGCGGCCACCGCGTGACCCGACCACCAGCCGCGGCCACCGCGTGACCCGACCACCAGCCGCGGCCACCGCGTGACCCGACCACCAGCCGCGGCCACCGCGTGACCCGACCACCAGCCGCGGCCACCGCGTGACCCGACCACCAGCCGCGGCCACCGCGTACCCGACCACCAGCCGCGGCCACCGCGTGACCCGACCACCAGCCGCGGCCACCGCGTGACCCGACCACCAGCCGCGGCCACCGCGTGACCCGACCACCAGCCGCGGCCACCGCGTGACCCGACCACCAGCCGCGGCCACCGCGTGACCCGACCACCAGCCGCGGCCACGCGTGACCCGACCACCAGCCGCGGCCACCGCGTGACCCGACCACCAGCCGCGGCCACCGCGTGACCCGACCACCAGCCGCGGCCACGCGTGACCCGACCACCAGCCGCGGCCACCGCGTGACCCGACCACCAGCCGCGGCCACCGCGTGACCCGACCACCAGCCGCGGCCACGGCGTGACCCGACCACCAGCCGCGACCTGTGACGTCACACTGCGGATGTTTGTCGCGTCCAGAGGTGTTGCCGCCACTCACGCACACTGCAGTCTGTCCCGGCCCTGCAGCACTGCAGCCCTGCAGCCATGCAGTCCTGCAGGGCCCTGCAGACGGGACGGACCTGAGCCGGGCCGGCGGCGTCGGGCAGCGCGGCTCTCGCACGCGAACCGCCGCCAAGTGGCAGGTCGCGCCACTTGGTGGCGGTCCGATACGTTCGGCCGTCGCACTATTTCACGACTCGGACCGAGACGCAAATTTACAGGGTCCGGACGTCAAGTCTGAACGCCGCTCCGGTTCATGTGAGATGCTGCGGCCGGGAGAGTCTGCCGCGCCGACGCCGACTGGTCAGACGACGAGCCGGTCAGACGAGCCGGTCAGACGACGAGCCGGTCAGAAGACGAGCCGGTCAGACGACGAGCCGGTCAGACGACGAGCCGGTCAGACGACGAGCCGGTCAGACGACGAGCCGGTCAGACGACGAGCCGGTCAGAAGACGAGCTGGTCAGACGAGCCGGTCAGAAGACGAGCCGGTCAGACGAGCCGGTCAGACGACGAGCTGGTCAGACGAGCCGGTCAGACGACGAGCCGGTCAGAAGACGAGCCGGTCAGAAAGACGACGGTCAGACGAGCCGGTCAGAGACGAGCCGGTCAGTACGAGCCGGTCAGAACGAGCCGGTCAGACGAGCCGGTCAGACGACGAGCCGGTCAGACGACGAGCCGGTCAGACGAGCCGGTCAGACGACGAGCCGGTCAGACGAGCCGGTCAGACGACGAGCCGGTCAGACGAACCGGTCAGACGAGCCGGTCAGACACGAGCCGGTCAGACGACGAGCCGGTCAGACGAGCCGGTCAGACGACGAGCCGGTCAGACGACGAGCCGGTCAGACGACGAGCCGGTCAGACGAGCCGGTCAGAGACGAGCCGGTCAGACGACGAGCCGGTCAGACGACGAGCCGGTCAGACGACGAGCCGGTCAGACGACGAGCCGGTCAGACGAGAGCCGGTCAGACGACGAGCCGGTCAGACGACGAGCCGGTCAGACGAGCCGGTCAGACGACGAGCCGGTCAGACGACGAGCCGGTCAGACGACGAGCCGGTCAGACGACGAGCCGGTCAGACGACGAGCCGGTCAGACGACGAGCCGGTCAGACGACGAGCCGGTCAGACGACAGCCGTCAGACGAGCCGGTCAGACGAGCCGGTCAGACGACGAGCCGGTCAGAGACGAGCCGGTCAGACGACGAGCCGGTCAGACGACGAGCCGGTCAGACGACGAGCCGGTCAGACGACGAGCCGGTCAGACGACGAGCCGGTCAGAAGACGAGCCGGTCAGACGACGAGCCGGTCAGACGACGAGCCGGTCAGACGACGAGCCGGTCAGACGACGAGCCGGTCAGACGAGCCGGTCAGAAGACGAGCCGGTCAGAAGACGAGCCGGTCAGACGACGAGCCGGTCAGACGACGAGCCGGTCAGACGACGAGCCGGTCAGACGACGAGCCGGTCAGACGACGAGCCGGTCAGACGACGAGCCGGTCAGACGACGAGCCGGTCAGAAGACGAGCCGGTCAGACGACGAGCCGGTCAGACGAGCGGTCAGACGACGAGCCGGTCAGACGACGAGCCGGTCAGAAGACGAGCCGGTCAGACGACGAGCCGGTCAGACGACGAGCCGGTCAGACGACCCAGACAAGGGTCAGACGAGCCGGTCAGACGACGAGCCGGTCAGACGAGCCGGTCAGACGAGCCGGTCAGAGACGAGCCGGTCAGACGAGCCAGCGGTCAGACGAGCCGGTCAGACGACGAGCCGGTCAGACGAGAGCCGGTCAGACGACGAGCCGGTCAGACGACGAGCCGGTCAGACGACGAGCCGGTCAGACGACGAGCCGGTCAGACGGCCGGTCAGAAGACGAGCCGGTCAGACGGCCGGTCAGAAGACGAGCCGGTCAGACGAGCGGTCAGACGAGCCGGTCAGACGAGCCGGTCAGACGACGAGCCGGTCAGACGACGAGCCGGTCAGACGACGAGCCGGTCAGACGACGAGCCGGTCAGAAGACGAGCCGGTCAGACGACGACAGCGGTCAGACGACGAGCCGGTCAGACGACGAGCCGGTCAGACGACGAGCCGGTCAGACGACGAGCCGGTCAGACGACGAGCCGGTCAGACGACGAGCCGGTCAGACGACGAGCTGGTCGTCAGCTGCACACTCAGCAGGCGGCGCGCGCTCCGTGTTCCGCCACGGATGGAGCGGCAAACCGCCGCACGTCTGACGCAAACAATCGTCGGAATGTTTCCTGGGGCCGGGTGTGAAACAGGGCCCGAGGCAGAGTAGCGCGACCCCATCGCCCGGCCTGAGAATTCTCGTCTGCCGACACAGTTTCGACTGAGTTCAGCGTGTCACCATTGTTCGACACGACCCGCTGGCCTCAGCGCGGCTTACGCGACCTCAGCGACCGTGACCGGACGACCCCCTTAGCCGAGCATCAGCCATTGCCAACACGTGGGGACCAATGCAGGCCAACCCCTCAGCCACCGCCAGCACTTGGGGAGCAATGTAAGCCGGCACTCAGCAACCCTGCATTCCTAGCACGTTGGGACCAATGCAGGCCGACCCTCAGCCATTACCAGCAGGTGGGGACCAATGCAGATCGACCCTCTCAGCCATTACCAGCAGGTGGGGACCAATGCAGATCGACCCTCTCAGCCATTACCAGCAGGTGGGGACCAATGCAGATCGACCCTCTCAGCCATTACCAGCAGGTGGGGACCAATGCAGATCGACCCTCTCAGCCATTACCAGCAGGTGGGGACCAATGCAGATCGACCCTCTCAGCCATTACCAGCAGGTGGGGACCAATGCATCGACCCTCTCAGCCATTACCAGCATTCGTGGGCAATGCAGTCGACCCTCTAGCCATTACCAGCAGTGGGGACCAATGCAGATCGACCCTCTCAGCCATTACCAGCAGGTGGGGACCAATGCAGATCGACCCTCTCAACCATTACCAGCAGGTGGGGACCAATGCAGATCGACCCTCTCAGCCATTACCAGCAGGTGGGGACCAATGCAGATCGACCCTCTCAGCCATTACCAGCAGGTGGGGACCAATGCAGATCGACCCTCTCAGCCATTACCAGCACGTGGGGACCAATGCAGGCCGAGCCTCTCGGCAGCTGGGTAATCTGGGCGACACGTGAGCATCCTTGGAGTCGTTTTCAGGAAAGTCGAATAGTACGATCTCAGCTGGCTCCTGTACCTATCATTGTTTCTGTTCTAAATTCGCTTCAGCGCTCTTTGATAGCACACGATTTATGCATCAAACCGACCGTTATTTTCAGTATTCATTTTTGAAGCACACTCGTTCGTAACTTACTTGGGTCTATGCCAGTATACATACACGCTTAATAATATTTTTTTTTTGCTGATGGAACCATGCATTGCTTAGCGAAGTTTCTTCAATAGGAATCAAGTTACGGAAATGGTCAACCTCCAGCAGCCACATCAATACATGTTCCCTTCCCGAGAGGTACGCCCTTAATAAAATGCATGGGCGTCATTTTTTTGCGTCCAATGTTGAGAAGTCACGAAGAACCTCCACAGCATGACCGAAGGCGGCGGGAAGTATTTCTCCCCACAGGGCGGTGTCCGGCGGGAAGAGGGTACACTTCTGACCTCAGGACCATGACCGCATGCGTCGGGATGCGTTTCTCCCCCGGCGGTGTCTGGCGGGAAGGCCACAGCTCTGACCCGGAGGCCACGTCCGAAGCATCTGCAGCTGTGGTGCTGCAGATGCGTCAGAGTTGCCCTGGACGTAGGCTGCCGCGGCGTCAGCACCGCCGGTACCTGTGTATCGCCCACCTGCGGCACTCAGTGACTGCGTCATGCAGCGCGTCTCAGGCGGCACACAGTGGACAGGGTAAGTTGGATCTAACGGTGTGTTTTTGCAGTACCGGACAAATTGTTTCCTGCCTGACACTGCGAACCCTATGGGATTCTCACAGGGGCGTGCTCGCAGCACAAGAGGGTGTTCTTAGCTGACATTTTGCGCTGAGATAGCATTTTTTTCCAAAATCCAAGCACATTTTAAGAGACAAGTACGGTCTTTAGCAGATCCGACGACTGTTAAACTCCGAAGTTTTTCTTTTTAAATCGGACTATCCCACAATCGAAATATTGCGAGTTTCAGTCTCACCCGTCACTACTCTTCGCCCGCGACCAATCGGCGCGAGAGATTGGGGACGCTACATGACTCAACGGTCGACATATCATAGAACCAAAAACCACCACCACGATAAGTATTAAGGGTGAGCTAAGACTAATATGTTGTGTTGCATCGCAATGCAATACAATACCATAGTGGCACGTTACTCCAGTGGCACCTTACTGTCCTGTGCCACTGGAGGTGCCGGCGGCAACTGGACCACCCTCCACTACCCTCTGCACCACCCACACTACTGGACACGCTCCGACGCCCTCTGCTAAAATACATTGTGCGGGCGTGATGCAGCTGTCAGACCAGGAGCGTTCTTGCACACGCGTGGCTGGGAAGCCACAACCGGGTCACAATCTGCCTGCCACAAGCAGGCGTTTGTTTTTCCGTGAATTATCCGAGCCGAGTCGGTCGCCCACGTCTCCAGAGCGCCGGTCGCACCACAGGAGGCTGGAATCGACCGCCGTTCGGAACGGAATTCGCAAAGACGTACGCGGCGGGTTCATGCATGCAAAATCAACCTGGATCTTTTATTCATCCCTAAAATGAGTTCTCGATGTCGACGATGGCCAGGTAGAGTGGTTCACCGGGCACGATGGGCCATGCAGAGTGGTTCACTGGGCGTGGTGTGCCATGCAGAGTGGTTCACTGAGCGTGCTGGGGCAGGTAGAGTGGTTCACTGGGCGAGATTGGCCAGGTAGAGTGGTTCACTGGGCGAGATTGGCCAGGTAGAGTGGTTCACTGGGCAGGTAGAGTGGTTCACTGGGCGTGGTGGGCCAGGTAGAGTGGTTCACTGGGCGAGGTGGGCCAGGTAGAGTGGTTCACTGGGCGAGTAGGCCAGGTAGAGTGGATTTGCTAGGCGTGATGGGGCAGGTAGAGTGGTTCACTGGGCGTGAGCCGTAGTGAGGCCAGGTAGAGTGGTTCACTGTGCGCGGTGTGCCAGACAGAGTGGTTCACTGGACGCGGCGGGCCACCTCTGTAGGACAGCATCAGTGGGACATGTCGGCTGCAGTGGGACGTCGTCCACATGTAGCGCAACATGTGCCATGTGGCACGCAACAGCGAACTTCCGGCGTGCGATGGCAGACCAATGCGAGGCCAAAAACACGAGTGGAAATCGACCGCTGTCCACTGGCCAGATGACGATGGCCGATACATAGACACACGTGAGCACCTCTCCTGGCCGAAGTCACATGTCCACTCGTGATGCGGTCAGCGGCCGCCGCACAGTATCACCAGGAGTCATCTGCATCAGCCGTGATACGGTCAGCAGCCGCCGCACAGTATCACCAGGAGTCATTTGCATCAGCCGTGATGCGGTCAGCAGCCGCCGCACAGCATCACCAGGAGTCATTTGCATCAGCCGTGATGCGGTCAGCAGCCGCCGCGCAGTATCACCAGGAGTCATCTGCATCAGCCGTGATACCGTCGGCATCACCCGTACTGAAGTCAGCCGAGCTGATACGATGGGACGCCAACTAAATTTCGCCAGTCTTGAAGCTGCCAGCCTTGGAAGACATCCAGATATAAGGCGGGTAGCAAGCTCATCCTGGAGGTGATTGATGTGACTAAACTTGCCAGCGCATCTTTATTACATGTGACTCAACGGACCAACAATATAAACACGAGTTTGTGTACGCTCAAAATAAAGTGGCTGCAATCCGAGGAGACTTTCTGGGGAAGGGGAGGTCACGGAGCCAGATGTTCCAGACGAAAATAATGTGGTGCGATCCGAGTACACGATATCGCACCCCAAGGGACAGCCATGTCACCGCTTCTTTCTCGGAATTTTAGCTTTGAGATCCTAACAACTCGAATTTGTACAATCTGAATCTTCCCCTTTATAAACTCCTGGGTATGTCCCTGAATAGGCGTCCCCGATACTAGCTCAAGGCTACCCCGGCTCGATATTTCTGGCAAGGGCACTTCATCCTGCTTGCTTCTGTAAAATGCCGTGCTGAGATGCAGTTTAGATCGGTTGGCAGCGTTTGGACCAATGCTTCTTTTACTTCTGATGACCTAGGAAAGGCCGCGTGGTCGCACGCTTCACTTCCCATCACATCGGAATCACATTTACATTTCCATCTGGCAGATAAAATGGACACACAGTGTCCATTTTCTCCGACAGCCAGGACTTCACCAACCAGGACTTCTCCAAGGCAGGAGGGGAGGGGGAGGAGGCGACCAAAAAAACGTGATGAAACAGAGAAAGTTTCCAGATCGGGAAGCGGTCAATAATTCGTGTTTTTCGTGGTGAAAATGGCAGAAGTTCTCGTTTGATCTAGCGTATTTCTTTGGTGCTTAGAGGGGGAGACGAACCACCTGCCTGGCTGCTCCTCTGTAGTGCGTGTGTACGGTCCAGTACGCTTCCCACACACAGTATTCGGGAGAATATTTGGGGGTTTAGTGCTATGCTAACCTTATATCACCTGGAATGGCATCACGGGCAGAACACATTTTTTAGACACTGGTCTACGAAGACAACCTGTGCCATTTTGATCATGTCGCAGAAAGCTGTACTGAGCATTGCTAAATTAATAATGATGGTGAAAAGTAGCCAAACGCTCATATTGATTAAAACATGCTCACACATTGGTGTGATACATTTCGGATACGGAGTATATACCCGGTTAACTTTACGCACCAGCTGTATAGTGCATGCTTTATGCATCAGGCCATCTGCTAGTATTGACTAAAGGCGTTTAATCATCGCCTGAGTCCAAGTATCAGCCATATTTAAATACCAAGGTAACAATAGACATTGCAACAAGTGCTTGCGATCCACACCCCAACAGCGTGTGAATGTTCATCGTTTCCTATCCCTATGCACACACATATCCGTGATACGTCATTGTCTACTGCACTAGATGTGTGTTCGTGTGTGGACGAACCAGTGCATAAGTGAGTGAGTGAGTGTATGGGTGAGTGAGTGTTTAGTGAGCGAGTAAGTGCATAAGTGAGTGACTGAGTGAGTGGGTAAATACATGAGGAAGTGGTGAGCGAGCGAGTTAGTGAGTGAGCAAGTGAGCGAGTGAGCAAGTGAATAGGTGAGCGAGTGAGTGAGTTGTGGAGTGAGTGAGTGCGTGGCGAGTAAATGAGCAAGTGAGCGAGCAAGTGCATGAGTGAGTGAGGCAGTCAGTCAGTGGCAAGTCAGTAAGTGAATTGGTGAGTGAGTGAGTTAGTAAGTGGATGAAAGATCGGCAAGTAAGTGAGGGCTATGGGTCAGAGTTACTTAACCTCGCGAACAGTCTCCAAACATACACAAATTGCAACATGCCGATGGGTGACGTTATACCCTGAAGGTATACTGAGCACGAGCCATTCACATTATTCGCTCTCACGAACAGAGCATAGATCTTCTTAATAACGCCATAATCGCCGTCCCACGATGACCTGGCGGATTGTATGACGCAAGATGTAGAATTGATGGCCGGTGGGATCCTGAAAGTTTGACTGTGTTGCTCCATTTATTTCTCGTGCTATATTTGAAAACGAACAGTGGGTGTTAAACGCTCCTCCCCTCACGAGTGCTTGGCAACAGCCAAGTGGCCTACAGAAGGGGGAAAGTGGGCAGTTGCCCGCTGAGGGGTTGCTGCGCCCCAAGGATCGCGCCGAGGTTCAGAATAGTTGCGCCGGGCACCCTAAACATCCTCCGCTGGGGCCCAAAAAAACGTACTAGGGCCCCCAGAAATCACATCTGGCCATACAAAAATCGAGCAGATGGCTCTAAAGATGGCGATAGTGGCCCAAAATCGCACCAAGGCACCTCAAAATGACATTGGTGCCCCCAAATCGAACTGAGGCCTCTAAAAATCATACTAGGGACCCCTAAAAAGTCGCAAAGGGGAGCCTCAAGATGACACTGTGAGTCCCCAAATCACACGAAGGTCCAAAAAATCACACTGTGACAGCAAAAGGCGGAAAAGTGAACCTTTAAAATGATGTTGTTGGCCCCGAATATCGCACCAAAGCCCCTGAAAATCATATTGGGATCCAATAAAAGCACACAGGGCCCCTAAAATCACATTGTGGGTCCCAAAAGTCGCGCAGGAGTCCATGAAAATGACGCTTCACCCCCAAATCGCACGAAGGTCCAGAAAATCACATTAGGGTTCCAAAAACCAACACATGGGTTCCTGAAAAAGACGTTGTGTGCCCATTAAATCGCACCAAAGCCCCTGAAGATCACATTCTAGGCCCCCAAAATCGTTCCAGGACTTTTAAGGATGACGCTGTCGATGCTCCACAAAGTGGATCCGGTGCCCTGAAAATACCACTGGGGCCTCCAAGAAATCGAACCGGGCCCATAAATGTACGCCTGGACCCCCAAAGATTACACTGGAGCTTCAAAAGGTTGAGCCGGGCCTCTGGAACTCATATTGTGGCCCAAGACTTCTCGCCGGGACACCTGCAAAAAGGATACTGGGGTCCAAAAGACAGGGAAGGTCCCTGAAAATCACGCTTGCACCCAAAAGGTCTGGCTGGGACCTGAAACTTACGCCAAGAGCTGGACAGGTCGGGCCCGGGACCCATAAATCTCACCGGGACCACCCAAAAAATGAAGCCGGGATAACGAAGAATACAGCCCGGGTATCGAAAATCGCTCTGGATTCCAGGCAAACGCTCCAAAAGCCTACAAAATGTGTTGGAACCAAAAAATGTGTCAAGGCCACTAATACTCGCGCTATGTATCCCATCAAAGAATGACGGGGTCCAAAAATCGCACTTAGACCCAAACAAATTGTGTCACTGTCCTTGAAAATCACGCCGGGGCTCAAAAGTCTCGCCGGATCCCCACAAGTCGCAGCTGGCATACACAAATTCCCTGACGACAGGGAATGCCACTCTGCAGCCACAAACATTGCATCAATGTTCCCCCACACAAAAAAACGCGTCTGGCCCAGGAAAAGATGCGTGTTGGAGCACCGAAAAAAATGCTCCAGGTGACCGAAGAATCATACTGGGAACCGAAATAATCGCACAGGGGCTTACCCCCAAAAATAGAACGAGACACCATAATTTCTTTGGGGTGAGGGGGAGGGGGGCAAAATACACGAATGTAGTGAGCAGGCTAAAACGGAATTGGTGGCGTACCTTATAGAGTGTCATGTTAAACGTAGAAATGATTGGGGTGGGGACAACCAACGTTGAGGGGGAGGGGGAGGGGGAGGAGGAGTGTCCTCCCAAAAACATACAAAGCTTGCACCCTGTAGGTAGGAGTACCATTACAGTTTCAATTAACCAAGATACAAGTTTTACACACAGTTTACCTTCAAGTAGCATGCAAAGGAATTAGGCTTTGTTAGGTTAGATTATGCTCTTTTATAAGTTAGAAAACAATATCAAACAATGCTGTTTTACGTTTTTTTCTGATATGTTAATTTAAAAATAGTTGTTTAAAAAAAAATCAGTTTGCGGTAGTATAGATTTGGTTAAGTCAGGCTTTTCCAGTTTTCTTTTCTTCAAAAATAGTTTAGGCTAAACTAGGTTCGGATAGTTTAGTTTAGGTGTTTATGTTTAGAATATTTTTAAGAAAAAGATAATGTTCAGAAATGTCCCATTAAATAGGAGGCCCTGCCATAGAGCATGTCGAAATCGTTGAAATGCTCCTGGTTCCCAGTATGGGGAGGGGGCTGAGCTACATCCTGCCTGCGCAATTGGATTTCCCATCATCAGAGCCCCGTAGGTGGGCGCAAGATTCCCACAGTTGTCGACGCGCCCTAAAGGCCAAACCACTAATTAAGAACCACATTGGTTCCGCCGCCAGTGTGTTCAGCTTGGATTTGTATGGCCACGCGCAGCCGTTGCTCGGTGCGCATGGGGGCCCATACCATTGTACACTGACATTGCGCTAACCCCAACATTTTTTTTTCTCAGGCTGATTCTCATGCTTATTCCCAGGCTGATGCCCTTGAAAGTGAATATGTCCCTCCCCCACATGGAAATGTACGTCTGCGCTGCCCCCGACTAGAGGAACCGTCCTGAGAGCCCCTCTCAATTCATTTTGAACCGACGGCGCCCTTACAGGAACTTCCGCAGCGGTGCTCCTCCGAGGAAATGGCACCCCAGACGATTTTCCATTGTCCCTCCATGGGAATTCCTGGTTTGTCCTTTTTCGTGGTTTCAAATTGCTTGTATGCCGATATAGACGTAGGCAGGAATTGTTCAAGGAGTGCACGCATTTTGAGGACTGGGCTACCTCTACAAATAGTCTCCGGATATAAGTCACGTTATTTCAAAAGGGACCCGTTTTTGTCTTGGTATAAATCGTGTTGTCGCACCCACCGCCCTCTTGGCCTGAACGAATTTATAATAAAATATTCCACTCGCACCCTTAATGCCAATTCTCAGTTAAAGATATGAACCGTAGTATTAGTAGTGACGTCATGGTTACTATGGCAATAAATGCAGGTTCCCTTGCTAGCCACTGTATGTTGAGTCTGAGGTCTAAGCGAACGCTACGGAGTCTACTGCTCAAGGAGTATTCAATCGTGGCGGCGGGCGTGAGTTTGTTGTGGCTGCACGCCCATTTTACCGGGAAAATTCGACCGAACACGGATAGTACAGGAATTTCAAGAATTGGATGCACAATTTCATTCAGTCCGGTAAGCTTTACGTTATCGTATGCTAGCGAATGTTGCTGAAGGCATGTCATAATAGAGAGAATTTGGTTGGAGAGTTTTTAACCGGGTTTGTCGCGCCCACCATCCCAATGCTCAGGTCTTACGCCAAGCGGGAGAACATTATGATCAGATGATCAGAGAGTTTGAGTGGTAATACTTGAAGATTACCGGTGGGTACAAACACATTATGTCCAGATGTCTACTTTGGTCAATGCTAATAAACACTTGGTTGGAAACCAACATTTTACATGAATGCTGACATTTGGTAGTTCTTGAGGTAAAAGACAGCATTCTTAATAGTAAATTGATTGATTTCACTATACTGTGCATAGAAGTTAAAGTATGTCATGATAGCTGGATGAATTTTTTTTCCAGACAGTGCTGCTTGCTTGAGACTGACATTTCACCATTGACTCATCATTGGTAGGCATAGGTTTAGTGTGAAGACATCCATAGATGTAGGTTTTATGCCAGCCAACATTTGTAGGTTTGTTTTATGCATTCCAGTATCCATAGGTGCAGATTTTATGCTTCCTCACAACATGAAAATTGAGTAAACTTGCACTTTAAGGTAATTTTCAATTCTTGCACTTTCCCCATGCAAAGTTTATAAATGTGGTTATGCCTAGCCATGTTGCAACTACTCATTTCCTCTTCAAATGCATGAATTTCAGTTGGCAGGCAAAAGAACATGCTTGGAGCTGGGTAATATAGCTTACCAAATTAGGTTCAAAAGAAAGAAATAGATGAGTCATAATATAGCCAAGCTAACTTTCCATGAAAGAAACATTCTTTAAAAATAGGACATTTTTCACTTCTTTTTCTCAATTTTTAGTTCAAATCTGACCGTGCCTAGTCCAACCTGTTTAAAAAACACATTTAATATAAACCCTTTAAACATAAAAGAAATATCTAACCTAATGACCCAACCAAACATAACCCCTTTCCTTGCTTCATGGAGGTAAAATGTATGTAAAACCCATCTTGTGGATTCCTTACAGTGCAATAATACCACAAATTGTTCAGGCTAGCTTGGGTTAGTGTATTGTAGATTCTCAGTAAATTTGACTTATTTAGCATTTGTGGATGTAGGCATGGGTCATCATCAAATTGTTGAGTCAGGTTGAGCTAATTTATTTTAGATTGTCTGTCATTGAGCAAAAAGCAACCTCCACTGTATTTTACCAAGCCCAGAATGCAGTGTTAAAATAATTAATTCTTGTTAGGTGTGGGATGTAATAAAAGTACAGGATGATGTGAAAATCACCATAGAAACAATGTTAGCTAAAAATTGTTTTTAATCAATTGTGTGAAAAATGTCCTGCAAACACAGTTTGGATACAATTGCACACATATCACTTCCTGCTTTGCATGTTTTCAAGGGTACCTAATTTTGTGACACTGATATCAATGATCACGCTACAAACACCACTCTTTAAACTGGCATTGCATACATATATGATCCCCTCACCTGGAGTCATGCTATGAAATGTTCATTATCATAATCCTGGATCAGTTATGGTGAGCATAAGCATGATACTTGCAAACAGGATAAAGTTAGAAATGAGGAATAAAGACTTCACAAGCATTCACCAAGAAGCTTGATGTTGGTTCTCCTTTGGAAAAGATGTCAAATCAGTGTTCAGTAGACATATTAGTGCAACTAGGAGCCACAAGGGTCCTTCTTGGTTGCACTCTGTACACTCAACCAGTTGCCCACCAAATCTGTTGATCAGTCCTCCCCGTAATACTGAAAAGCAAGCCCTCTATTCTTATAATGATTGTCAATGCTGTTTTTAAAGACGTTCAATGTGCTGCTACTTACAATGGCTTCTGGCAGCTGGTTCCAGTGTTCTACTACCCTGTTGCTGAAGAAAGACTGTCTTCACTTTGTTCTGCTGTGGTTAACTCTTTTGTGCTCTCTCTCTCTCTAAAAGCCAACAATCTTTTTCATAGCTAGGAGACCAAGCTTGGATGCAGTATTCCAAATGTGACTTGACATGCACAGTAAAGTTTCCTGATGACTTCCTCACTTCTGTATGATACATTCCTATTTATTCCCCCAAGCATTCTCAATGCCTTCTTCCTGGCTTCATTGGTCTGTTCTGATGCCCCCAATTTTGTGTTTAGAATAACACCTAAATCCTTCTCCTGTTGAGTCACTGATAGCACTTGGCCACCCATCAAGTATGGAGTTTTCATATGCTGTGCTTACCTACATGCATGATTTTGCACTTAACAAAATTAAATTTCATTTGCCATTCTTTGGACCACTTCACACTTTCGTATAAGTCTTTTTGCAGCAAGATATGCTCATTTTGACCTGTTATTGCCCTGAAGACTTTCAAATCATCCACAAATTTCAAAACTTTACTGCTTAGGCCACTTTCAATGTTATTTACAAGTATAATGGACAGTAGTGGCCCCAGTACTGACCCCTGGGGGACTCTACTAAGAACATTTTGCCATGATGACTTTGTACCATTTAGCATCACTCTTTGTTGTCTATCTGAAAGCCACAACTCTATCCATTTTAAGATACTACCTGCAATACCATGGGCACTAACAGTAGATGGTATATTCCACCCTATTTTGTGAATAATTTATCACTGTCAGTATGACTCATAAATAACTTGTGCAGGTGGTAAGGTGGGATGCATGTGATCAATTTATCAGCTTCCAAGTATATTATGATGACTTAAGCCTATTAACAATGAAAAGTAATGTTGCCTTTCGTCCCAGCAAAATTTCAATAACGTTTTGTTGCTGCTGGGCAAGTAGCCACTGGTGAAGTGGTTGGTCTAGTTGGTACTGTGGGTTAAACAGTTTGAGATTGTGTGGAAGTGCATGCCTCATGCATCACTATAAATGTAGACATGGTAGGGATAGGGTAAGAAGCAGGCTGTTATTGTTGCAGATTTTAAGGAAGATTGAGATGCATTGAAATACCTACCACTGCATTTGTGAGCTGGATTGAAATGAGAATCCTATATGGACATATATATACTCATGTGCATCAACATTCACTTTTTGAATTGCCATTCTGACAGGCCTTAATACCTTCAAAGTGGTAAATCCAGAAATTCTCTGGGGCAGCACCAGTCTGAATGAGTGCCATTTCCCTGGAGATATACCACTGATCAAGGAAGTGTTGAAGGGTGCACATCAGGGATGCAGAGCCAGGAAAGTTTTGGACGGCTCTGGCTCCGGCTTCGGCTCCGTACACCTCAAACGTGAGCCGCCCTGCTTTTTACGGCTCCGGCTCCGACTCCGTCTCCGAGTAAAATGTCCTGGCAGCTCCGGCTCCGGCTCCGGCTCCGGCTCCGGGCAAGATGTTCCGGCTCCGGCGGCTCCGGCTCCGGCGGCTCCGGCTCCGGCTCCGACTCCGGCGGCTCCGGCTCCGGCTCCGGCTCTGCATCCCTGGTGCATATGAGTGTCACTAGAGAAGTGTCTTGGCTGAAAAATTGAAAGTGGCACACTTATGCAGCGTGTGTGGGGAGGCACAACTATTTCAGTTCCAATTGTGCCGCCTTTCACGGAGGCACACAACTCCTGTCCAGTTCTCCACTTGGATCTGCTCCTATCTGCACCTTGAAACATTTTGTTTAAAAATGGTGTTTTTGTTGCAGTAGACCCTGCGTGCTCAATACGTGCATCTGGTGCAGGCTTTTCACTTGGCTCTTGTGCATCATCAAATCTGGTGCCATATGCTGCAGGCTACCATCTCGGTGACCTCAATATTGTAAACATCCGTTTCACAAATTAGTTCCCAGTTCATTATTTATTAATAACTGACCCTATTCACCCTGAATATCCTACCTCCAACCATATTCCAGGAACAATTAACAATTTATGTAGTTGTAAAGAATGTGATCATTTTAAACCAGAAGATTGAAGGGTGTTGGCTAGTGGATAGACTGCCTTACTTAATGTTCCAATTGAAGAAAAAACGTATGGCAAGAACATTAGTTAGAAAGGTCGATTTGTTGGGACTTTAAAAAGCAGGCTGAAATTATATTACCTAGAATGTACAGCTGAAATTCTTAGATGTTCTTCAGCTTCCTGAATTTCAAATATAAGAATATAATGTTGGGCAACTGCATATAGGTGGCAAATAGTGCTTGAGGATTGTAATATAGTCAAGTCCCTAAGCAAATATTTTCATCAGTTTTTCCTAAAGAAAGCTCAAGTACATGTGAGAACACTGCTGGTTATGTTATGGCAGGGATAAGTTAAAAGATCTTACTATAACAACAGGAGCTGTAGAAATCAAATGTCAGAACAAATGTTATGGAGCCACATTACCTGGTGCTAGGTTTTTGGTTAAGTGTGTTCAAGTTTTAGCAGTTCCTCTGTGCCATTTTCAGAAAGTTTTTTTTTGGTATTCCAAAGTTTCTGAAAATGGGTAATGGAAACATATCTCAAACGAGGTGCTAACAAGTGTGCAGAAATGTGCAGACCAGACAGCTTAATCTCCCTGGTTTGTTAGGTGATAGACAAACTTGTTGAGAATGTTCAAACTCATCTTGATAGGCACAGACTTTTAAGGGATAATTAGCATGACTGTGATCTTGGATATTTTGCTTAGGCCATCTGGAGTTCTTGGGGCATGTAACTAGGCAAGCTAGCAATATACAGGGTATATGTATTGCATGTGGACTAAGCAAGCTTGAGGAGCAACACAGTATTAATTGAAATACTCTGGACTGGATTGAAGGATGGTTAAGGGCAAGGAGACAAATGGTGGTTTTAATGTTTAGTGGTCAAGGTTGGTATGGATGTTTGGCATGGCTGAGGAATAGTGTGAATTTGCTGGTGCCATCTAATGGTGAACAGTGGTGATGTATACAGCAATGTTCGGACAGACCTGGAGGACATAACTTGATGTGCTGATAAATGGCAGATGCGTTCAGCCACAGTAAGTGTAAGGTCACACATCTGGGGTCTGGGCACTGCATGACCACTGCAGCTAATGCACCCCTGAGCCCATTAAACAAACAAACATCTGAGGTCTGGAGATGGGACTTTTAGCATGCATTGGGGAGAGGCTAGTGAAGTAGATACCATTGAAGATGAAAAAGATTGAGGTGTGTCAGTTCAAAGTGAATATGAGGGCTACATGATGTCAATCTGAAGGATGGTCTCTGTTTATGGTGTCATATAGGGGGCATCATTTCAGGTTAGACAAGTAGAGGTGTAGGACATTTAAACAACAGAAGTTTTTAGTCAAAAGAGTGGCTGACCAATGGAACTGGCTGCCTGTTGATGTGGCATAAAATCCCTCATTGAATGTGTTTAGAAGTAGGGTGGATCATGTATTCAGGTCAGATAATTATATTGTTGCATTCTGAAATGTGTAGTGGGGAGGTGGGAAGTCGGGTGGCTGAGGTGGGATCGATATAGGTGAGTCACGCGGTTGTTACTCATGCGTGTGCTACGCGAGATCGATGAACGGGCGTGGCACGCTGTGGTGAATAGTTTCTTTAGAACTCAGGATATTGTGTTGATTGTGCTGATTGTTTCAGTATATTATATTATGGACTGATAGTGTCTTTCTTTAACCCAGATGAGCCCATGTGGCTCATATTAATTAAGCCTTATCACTTATAATGCCGTGACTTTATCGTATGGCGAGTTTTCGGTGGA
Source organism: Imbricaverruca yamaguchii (assembly GCA_034440575.1). Taxonomy (NCBI): domain Eukaryota; kingdom Metazoa; phylum Arthropoda; class Thecostraca; family Neoverrucidae; genus Imbricaverruca; species Imbricaverruca yamaguchii. The sequence goes on along the minus strand of JAOTOL010001511.1, from coordinate 273,834 downwards.
ATTCCCTCTTCATTCACTTGCCAACTGTTGGTGAAGGCCAAGCTTTTACAGCATTAGCCTTATGTGCACAAGACTAATTTGTTGTTTTTGTCATGTCGATGCTCCTTCCTGAATTGCAGTTGGAGTGGTGCAGACATGTACAGTGTTGCAGTACTGCATATTTTTAGGTTGGAGTAAGTTAGGAGCAGGCACTTACTGTCTGGCTGATTAAAACCACATGTTGTGGTGTCATTCTGCATAAATAATAGCCACATTTTTAGGCCATCAAATTCATACATTTGGTGGTGGCATCACAAGCATTGCTTTATACCCATTTGCAAAATTTTTTGTTAAGTACGTAAGGTCAGTTGACACTAGCAATGGTGGGATCAGATTAATGAGTACAGGAATGCAATTCGGGATCGTGAGATGGATCATCAGTTTCTTTTTCATTGCTATGCCATGCACTATTCTCAAAATGAAGACCTGTGGTTCATAACGGAGACGAGTAGCCCGAGGGTAAGATGCTCGTCTCGCAATCGAAAGGTTGTGGGTTCGAGTCTCACCTGCCGCTACTCTTCCCTCGCGACCAATCGGCGTGAGAGATTGGCGACGCTGCATGACTCAACGGTCGATGTGTCGTAAAACCAATAACCAACCAACCAACAGTGGTTCATAACTGACTTGGCTGGGAAGTTGAGCAAATTTTGCAAGTGACCTTGGCATCATACTACTAAGGAGCAAAAGGTTATCAGACAAACTACACAACTAAGTAACACATGCATCGATGTATATTTTTTAATCTGGTAAAATCATGTCATTTATGTTATGATATCTCATTCCTTCAACAAAAATATTTCATACAATTGGATTCTATCATGATTCTTTGACTCTTTGCATATTTTGGCTCTACAATATGACCATGACAGTGAAGCTGACGAAACATTAATAACCATGTCCCATCGTGCCTTTTTGGCATCGCTATTTTGTCAATATATGGCGTGGCGAGTAACGAAGAGAGGGAAGGTGGTGGTATGAGTGTCAGCACCTAGAAAGCATACTGTATACTATGCAATGGACAAGTTTCACGTAATGGGTTTTTGGTTGCGAAAAAATGGTAATAATACTTAGTAGACAAAACTGAAATGTTTTTGTAACAGGAAATTTTTGTAAATGTTTATGCATTTATAGCATAGTTTAATAATTTAACTTAGGGGGTTGCCATCGATTTAAAAACCTCGTTGCAATGACTTCACGTATGTCGTCTCGAAGTGGCCAAGCCTGAAGCACACAGGGTACCACAAGGAATACGTTGGATTGGTCCATGCAATTTTTTTTTACAGCCGACTCCAGCGTCATGGATGCTAAGGCGAGGGCTTGTGATACTGAAATGCTATCAACTTTAACAAAAATATGAAGCATTGATAGGAAGGTAGTCTATTATGGTGGCAATGCAACAAATAACATTTTTGTTTGAAATCCGCTTCAATGTGGTGCACACAAGCAGCAAAAGCTTGTATTATGTTTGTAGGTAAAATGAGTAAAATAATGGGAAAGGCAATAACATAGATTATGTGTGGCTTAGGTGAACAAACACCATGGCTTCCCCTCAGCAAAACAGAACCCGTTTGTACCTAGTTCCATAATCAGCATTTCATAGTGGGGTAAACTGCAAGCTGCATCCCAATGCAAGTACTTCAGAAATGATCAATGAATAGCATGCCAAGTTTGTTTTAATTTGTGAATATTGCGCATCTCACATCACATGATTCACAAAATATATGGCCAAATACATAGAGATGCAGCTGAAGTTCACATGTGTATTGTGATAGCTTGGCAGACGTCACAACATACCTTCAAACAGTATTGTGATGGAACAGAGTAAGATTCCTGCTCCATTTACAGCAATGTATTCATGCTGTCCATGGAAATATTGCAAAAAGTGACTGCTGTCAAGTAACAAATTGCAGGGATGATTTTGCTATACTCTATGGATTTGAGAAAATGTACACATGCTTCCAGGTTGATCGTTACATGGAATGTCAGGCACATATACATTGTGCATGTGTGGCGGCAATTGATGCAATTAATTATCAGTTAGTGTGAGCAAACATGATCAGCTACCTGCAGGTGTGTTCATGAGACGAATTTTGTATACTTTTTACGTGCATGAAGCAGAATGGTTATGTTTGGCTATGTTAGGTTTGGCTAGGCTTTTTATCTTGAATTAAACAAAATCCTAAAGATAGTTCATGCCACATTATATTAGGTTTCATTTTCGAGTAGTTTTTCTTCTCCAGAGCAAGAAATTCTTGAATTTGATGCACTTTTCGATTTTCTTTTCTCTTGCGAGGTTAGGCTGGCCTGTGGTACACTTTTCTTTTTTCCATAATTTTTATGCTATATTACCCATTTCCAAGCCAACTTTTGGTGTAGTGAGCCTACTGAAAAGCATGCATTTGCAGAGAAAACTAGTAGCCACATCATGTTGGCCACATTCATGAACATTGCACTGGAAAAGAAACTTCCAATAATTCGAAAATTAGTCACAGTTCCCATCTTTGTAAAATGTATACTTCTATTTTGTGGTAGTTTTCACCACAATGGAAGGTAATCACCGTTTTAAAACTCAGGCTTGATGTGAAGAAGGTCAATGTTCACACTTCAGAGGAAAGTAAACCAACTGAGCCGCCCTGGTAGCTCATTTCGTTAGAGCGCTGACCTGCACTGGTCTCCCCTGTCCTCGCAACACAGGGTTCGATTCGCTTCGCGCGCTCGCATTTAGCTCCCGTCCGAAAGTGTCAGTTTGCAGCTGGACCGATAAGGCCGGGGACCAGCTACCGGGCGGCCATGTCGGTGCACTGACGGCACGTTAAACTTTCGGTCAAAATTCTGCCGTTGAACTGGAATTCATGGATCGGGTGGTGGGCCCAGGGTTCACGCAACAAGCTCTGCTTAGCAATAGAGCCCTGGTTCCTAGAGCCACCCTAGCAACAACTAGGATTACATTTCTTTAAAAAAAAAGAGAAAAAGGAAAAGTATTCGGGTTCCAGTCCCCCACCCCCACCCACTCATCCTTAGGCGTGCCCCCGCCTATCAAAATACTCGCACCCCTATCTGTCAGTGGTACATACACATAGAAATGTTCATGGGCACAGTGACCCTAGACGTTGACGCGCCCTTAAACTCCAATCCACCACCACCACCACATAGAAATGTTCGTGTCACCAAGCGGAGCCACTAGCAGAGATCATGGGACCGTTAAGATTTCACTGCATTTCAAAATATATAACCCTACTATGTTGGCATGCAAAGGAATTATAACACTGCATGCGGTTCAACATGGTAAAGTAATGCACTGGATTATAAGTAGGCAAGGTAAATACTATTTGATGTTAGTGACATTCCATGTCCCATGGAGGTTCATAATACAGCTCTTTTCAGCTCGGGAGCTCGACATGTGCAGAAAACCAAATTGGCAAGAAGTCTATGTTATTCTATGAGTTTGTCAACCAGCAGCATAGTCATGGGTGCTTGACATTACTTCGTTTCATTTTGAGCTGTGCGTGTTTCAGTGGGTTCCAGGATCCTCAACCTTTGCACATAGTGTTGCTTAACCTGAGGCAATTATATAGAGACTGAATGATTTGCTTGCAATTTGACGTCTGGAATTTGGCTTAGCAGGTCAAAGACCGGCCTGAATTACGTGTGCCAAGATGAGCAGATTAGCCAACCCAAGGGTTGGTTACCAAAGAACCTTTGGCTTTGCACGGCCCATTCATATCACTATGAACATTGCCTTGTGGCTATGCAATGCCGATAAATACATGTGTTTGGAATAATGCATCCATATTTAGGTAGAATGCAGAGAGCCTGCAATCAAGGGGCCTGTCACCCCAAAATTGTATTATCTCTATTTATAATTATTGTTTCCCGATTGGATACACTAGGAAGCAGACACTATGTTTGAGCACAGTAGTTGAAGTGCTTTTCTTAAAGCAACAACTATTTGGTATACAAACTGGCTTTTCCTACATACTGGTCACAAATGTTCAAGTTTTTCATAATTTCAATTTGGTAAATTCAAGAATTAAAACCTTGCTTTGGTGTTGGTTTGCGTAACATTTTGGAGCTTCTTGCAAGCTGGAGTGCACAATTTAGGTCACCAACTTTGTTTGAGTTGAAGCTCTCCTGCTTTTCAGGTCTGATTAAAAAAGGACATTATATTTAATTGCGTTGTGTACTGATTTCTTATTGAAGTGTTTTTTAGCCACATGATTGACAAGGGAGCTCCAGATGTAAGCACGGGTAGCCATTTTTATGTAGCTTGTTGGTTCTCCCTGACCAGCTTATTTCTCATCAGTGTACCATTTATGAATACTCCGCTTATCAGTTAGTCATTCACCATCATTCTTCTGTGCAATGTGTCCGTCATCGAGTCCGTGATAGATGATGTGAACCTGTTCTTCTCTGTGCACGTATGACAGGACTGTCTGTTGGTCGAGCATTGCGTGTGCGGACATTTGACTAAGGTCAGACGGCTGCCTCTCTTAGCCGGCACACTGCGGGTTCAGACCAGCCGAACGCGCCCCACTGAGGCGGCTGTGGTAGATTCTGTCTTCCTGCTGAACTTGGCATTGTAGCTACTGGGACCGATTTTGTGCTTTTGGCGGCAACCGACTGGATGGTGAGACAAGGCAAGCAACAAGATGAGCTCATATAAGTGAAATGGATTGCTCTGTGTTGCACGTGACGTCATAGGTCAGTCAGAAGGTTAAAATTGCATGGACGCTGTATGACCTTTACAGTCGATGCGCCCATAAAATGCAATAACTAACTAAACTGAAAATTGGCCTACTTGGCCAAGTTTCAATTTTAATGGAGCATCATCAGATTTAGCAGTGTAGAGGCGGCATTTGAGTGCCGCCATGCGTCTTCCGTTTTAAGATAGCCATGAAGGGAATTCACGAGCAAGGATATAATCTGGGTCATGGTGGGCCATTCAATTGACCGGGCATCCATCGTGATGTGACACAATACGTCCTCTTAGCTGTAGTCCTCAATAAGTAACACCTACTTCTCTGTAAACAATATGTGATATCGTACATGAACGGAGCAATGTGTATTATTCATACAAGTAGAGGCCGTGAACAGTGATGCAAATTTGTTATATCTCATTCTTCGAGCTGTTGTTTTATCTCGTTTAAAACAAGGCGTAAAGCGTGTTCGAAATTTGTGATATTTCTCATTCTTGTACCTGCTACCCCTCGTATGTGCCTTCAATAGCTGTATTTACCTTCTCCGTCTCACTGTCTATGTGGTTTGCTGTCACACATTCCGATTTTTTTTAAACTGGTGCCTTATTACTGGGAATAGTCGTTGCTTTTTTAATAACTTAAGACGTATTCCCATGTAAATATTATTCTCCAGATCGGTCCACCAAAGAATACACATTATAAGTTTCCACTCAAGGAACATATAATGTGAATGTGAATGTTCAAGTTGTGAATACATTGCACTGGGTAAAATTATGTTTATTATACCTGTTTCAATTGCGACCATGGATTGCTTCACAAATGTTGAATGAGCTTTGCATAAAGTGAGGAAAGTGGTCATGGAATTTAGAAACCATTGAGCAGAGCGAACACTTTATTTATTTTTTTTCAAAGCAAAGCAACCTTGCATTAAGCTTGAATCAGCTGTTACTCGCAGCGTCATTTGCAGCTGTTACTACCTGACTATGCAACGTTTCGTGTAAAATATCCTCAACAGACCACCCAGCGTCACCACGCAGCTTCGTATATATATATATATATATATATATATATATATATATATATATATATATATATATATATATATATATATATATATATATATATATATATGTATGTATGTCCTCCACAATGCAGACTTCTTTGGACGTACATGCGCATAACTGACCATTTTTAGATAATTGAAGCCAATCAACTACCGTGGTGTTGTGCATTTGAGCGGATAATATAATGAGTTGGGATTATTTATAATCAAGCTTTGGATTGGTGCTGGCGCTGGGCGCTAAGTGACGAAGGTGAAACAGTGAAAGCTTGCGATGGTGTCTGGATTCGCTCTGGTTCTCCGGCGCGCTCCACTTTCGTAGGCCATGTTGTGTCACAAATTGCGGCTTGGTGGAGTTATGCTGTTGAGTACATTACATCCCTACATCCATAATGTAACGTGCCCTTCGGCATTTAGCTTCTGTCCACCTGTACGCGCTGTACGACCATTGCAGTCAATGCGCCCTTAAGTCCAAATCACCAACCAATGACTGCTTTTTGGTTCTGTACTTTATCCATTCCTGGTTTCTTTGTTATTTGTTTTCCAGTAAGCATGCAGCCGCGTGCTCAATTTAGTCAGAAATATCGTCTGAGCTTGTGATGCTGTGTGATGCGTGCAGCGTTCCAAAATCGATTTTGAGTTTAGGTGTGGTGGACAATTCATCTTGAAATGGTAGCGATTGATTGATTATTTGGGCTTAAGGGCGCGCCGACTACAAGGTCATTTAGCGCCCATTTGAAATGGTAGCGAGTGAAAATTTTACCGGGAAAATAAGTAGAATACAATACTTAGAATCAGATTTTGTTTTACTGGCCAACATCTAGGTACGCTAAAACCAGTGACAACAGCAAAAATATTTGCTGCGCCCACACAATGTAAGCATGGTATGGAAAATATGCCGTGATATTGACAGGCTGTAATGGAAAGCGATTCCTAATTAGGTGCCGTTTTTCACCAAAATCTCGACATTTTGGAAGACTATGTGCGTTGTTTTTAATCATTGGCGATAGCAGTTTAGCGATAGCAGTTTAATGAGATGGCTTTATGGGTTGCCGCCTGCCGTTATATGTGGAGCCTGCCACGGCTGTCCATTGTCCTTTACATCGCCTCTGTCCGGTGGTCTGCACACAGGCGCCGACAGACCGGGCTGTGAGTACCGTGGTGACGGTGGACGAGGACTTCGGGTCGCGTGCAAGCGAAATGGCCACATTGTATGCAATGAGACGGGCAACACGTGGAGTGGCGACGCGGCACGTAACTGAAGCTGCGGCGGCTCTGCGCCGGCGTTCTGCGGCTCTGCGCCGGCGTGTTCTGCGGCTCGGCGTAGGCGTGTTATGCGGCTCGGCGTCGGTGTTCTGCCGCTCGGCGTCGGCGTTCTGCCGCTCGGCGCCGGCGTTCTGCCGTTCTGTGTATGCCGCGACGGCGCGTCGTCAGAGACGGCACGGCCGTCGGCCTGGAGGCCATAGGCTCCGCACACAGTCGACGCCCGACACGAGCGTAACGGCATAGTTTGCATGCAATTTGTTTGACAAATGAGCGCTTTCATGGCCGGACCACAACTGTACATCAAGTAACGCTGTTTGTGTCTGGACAACAGTGTCTGTGTGAATATGCGTGGTTGATGCACAGCAGACGCAGTGCTGTTAGTGACGTCAGTTTGCTGTGCGGCGGGAGCTGTTGCGAGGCTGTGAGGCGCGGGTCTCGCCCAGCCGAGAAGATCCATTCAAATCAGCCGTGGCCAGTCGTGGCGTCGCCTCTCACTCGGCTCTGGACCAGATGCTGGCTGGTGACACTGCGAGTCGACCGGACGACGGCCCGGCGTGGTTCACATGGTCCTCATCGGTCAGATGGCTGCTCGACATGGCTAATATCGACCAGGTGGCTGTCCAACGTGCCTGGCATTGGCCGCCTCAACTTTCCCAACACGGCTCGTTTCAGCGCCTAATCGCCGCTGCCATCCGACTGTGCGGGCGGGCGGCTGGCTGGGCGGCCGCCGGCCGGCCGGTCACGTGTCGGCCGCTTTTGGCGGCGGTCACGTGCGTGACGACGGGCCGGCCGGCTTGTGCTGGCGCTCGGCTGCCGGCCGAGTGTGAGTCACTGGTCAGCCGCCGCCACCACCACCGCCGCCGCCCTGGCCGTCCGCTCGTTGTGGCCGATTGGTCGGCGGCGACGTGTTGCGGCACAGGAGGGTCGATGCGGATCCTCCGCACGCCGTCTGCGCCTGATGAGGACTTCCGAGTGACATGCGGCTCATGGGCCACCTGTGCCGTGTCGGCCACTGTTAATCATCTGGCCCCGCACTGGCCTGTTCAAATATTAACCTTGCGTTTCGTGTCGGCGACTCCTATCCAAAGACAAATCTCGTGACCAATGAACCTTTACCGGAATGGAAACATTGCGTGCCATTGCGGACTAGTGATCTATTTCATTTTTTTCTTTTTTATGTAGCTCCTGAGCTGGTAGTTGGAGGGTGCTAATTCGTTTGCTTGTGGTGGGTAGACATGCACACATCACCTGTTTATGGCTGTCAAGATGTATTTATGTTAATGTTTTGCGCGCCGCGTGAACATTACTTCGATTGCGCTCTGCTCAGTATGCGGTTACATTAGTTAGCTTCAGCTGACTGTAGCCAGCTACCAATTGTGCCGAGCGGTGGGTGCCATAAGGAGGATAACACCGTCATCAGCGACTAATTGTGCCCAGTGGTGGGTGCCATAAGGTGGATAACATCGTCAGCCTTGCGAGGTTCTCTGCCGATCGATACAGTCCGAGTTCCGGCATGCCTGTCACGCGTCTGATCTCGGGCATCTTCGGCAATGCTTGGATCGGAACGTGACACCTCGGAGATTTGATCGGTGCGGAGTGGTGGAACTGGTGTCACTGAATGGGCTGTGTGCCGATCGACGGGCTGACGCTGCGCCATGACTGGATCGCGCAGGAGAGGAGCGCGCCAGTTTGACACCCCTGGCTGAGCCGACGTCTCGTGTAAATGACGACCAGCTGGACGGGGCCGAACGACAGCTTGGACATACCGAACACGGGCCCGTGTCATGGCAGCCGGATCATTTGCTGTACTTCCTGGTTTTTCCTTCAATCGTAGCGTGCTATGGCGTTGATAATGCCAGTTACGACTATGTGCTTATTGGTATATGTTAGTTGTAATGCTATCGTCACTTGTCACATTGGTCTTGACGATCTAATGGATAATAATCGTGAGCCTGATGAGTGTCCTAAGTACAATTTTGAGTTTACATTTCACAGTGAAAATTGTCCCGAAAAGCAATGCAAGAGTGGAAAATTGAAACAAGAAAAAGAGCAGAATGCAGGTTTTGGTGCATTTACCGACCATGAAAACTTGAAGGTAATTAATTAGGTTGTTGTGTTGAGAGACAAATGAGTGATCAGGTGAAGTGGAAATGAAATGTCGTTCCAAGCTGGGCGACCTTCACTCAACTCGGGTAATTCTGTGGTATTGGTTTACTGAAGCCATGGTTTTATGTCACGGGCTGGGTCCTTTGGCATCAAAGCTGTCGATTAAAGGAAGTGTCGGCGGGCGTGTAGCGATGGGCAGAGCGTGTGTCCGTCGTCTTTGGTTAACGGAAATTGAACTCTTCATCTGCCGTCGCAGCTTTGGCCGGGCGTCCATTACCGATCACGTCACACGTGAACGGAGGCGAGGCGATGAAAAGGCACTGAAATATTTATACGGCGACCATAAAACGGCACGTCCTTTCTCCCATCGAGCTGGTCTCCGCCGTCGGCGAACAGTCCAGCGGCTTACTTGGCTGAACCATGCAGGTGCCGGTGATACCCGCAGAATCCAGAGGCTGCCAGCCGTAGACCATTTTCATCGTGCGCCATGTTGTTAGCCCAGTTTGTTGGATGTCTCGTGAGGAACCGCTGCGGTCACTTTGAGACGCTGGTGGTGGCTGCCATTGTAGAACGGCCAGTATTGCCCTGTTCATCCCATAGTTGGGGTGTCGTCCGGCTACCCATCCTCTCTTCGCCGATAGCTCGACTGGCATGGCCTCGTCCAGCAATACCTGTCTTTTCTCAACAGCCGTTGTCATTCCTTTGGCCGTAAGCCGTGCCTCCTCAGATCGAGTCGGCCGCGCGTCCCCTCCCCGCCGACTACCCGTCCCCTCCCCGCTGACTACCCGTAGCCTCCCAGCTGACTACCCTTCCCTTCCCCGCTGACTACCCGTCCCCTCCCAGCTGACTACCCGTCCCCTCCCCGCTGACTACCCGTCCCCTCCCCGCTGACTACCCTTCCCTTCCTCGCTGACTACTCTTCTCCTCTGACTACGTTCCCAATGCTGCCACTCAGCTGATCCCAACCCAAATAACTAACTAAGACTACAGTTCCCTTCCTCGCTGACTACCCGTCCCCCCTCCCACGCTGACTACCCTTCCCTTCCTCGCTGACTACCCGTCCCCCCTCCCCGCTGACTACCCATCCCCTCACCGCTGACCACGCGTCTCCTCCCCGCTGACCACGCGTCTCCTCCCCGCTGACTACCTGTCCTCTCCTCGCTGACTATCCGTCTTCCTCGCTGACTACCCGTCCCCTCCCCGCCGACTACTCGCCCCCTCCCCGCCGACTACTCATTTCTTGCGACTGCGCTGTTCGCTTGACAATTGCCCTTCCTGCGGCTGGTGACCGCCCTTCATGTGGCTGGTGACCGCCCTTCCTGTGGCTGGTGACCGCCCTTCCTGTAGCTGGTGATCGCTCTTCCTGTGGCTGGTGACTCCTCTTCCTATGTGAGGTGACCGCCCTTCCTGTAGCTGGTGATCGCTCTTACTGTGGCTGGTGTCGGGCTTCTCGTGGTGGCGAGCGCGCTTCATCTGGCTGGTTGAGGACCGAATCAACTGCCGCCTCAGTCTGTGGATGTCTGTAGCTGACCTTGCCTGCCGTGACCGGTGCCGACCGCTTCTCTGACCACTGGCAACTGACCACTGACCTCTCCTCAGACGGCCGGGTCGGCCGACAGCTGACAGCTAGGAATGGTCGGCGCGGTCGGGCCGGATTCCGAAGACGTGGGGTTGGTTATAGAAGTGCAGACAGTCGACGGGCAGCGACGGTCGGCGGTATTGATCGCACCGCGCGGACGCTGACCCATTTGCGAGACAGATAGAGCGACGGCCGACTACCAATAGCGCGCCGCCGTCGTCACGGTCGGCCTGCCGGTGCACGGGGAAGGAAGGGGGGGGGGGCACGAGCCCGGCTCGCGGCGCCCACGCGGCGCGCGTGTCGCGGCGCGGCCGGCACGAGCGCGGCGCACCCCGCCGCCGCTGCCGCCGCTGCCGCCGCTGCCTGTCGGCGGCGGCCGCGCACATCGATCGACGCGGAGACGGGCCACAACTGTGCGCCGCCGCAGCGGTGGAGTTGACACGGTGTTCGCTGTGCACATGCGGCCCGCTACTTGTGACGCCAGCCGGGCGTGGCGCCGCCGTGCGGTCCAAGTGTTCGAGCGACGCACGCACAGCGCCGATGTGAAACGACATTGACCCGATTCCCGGTTGTGTGGCTTTTGAGATAGACGGTGTGTTTCTCGTGAAAATAGCAATTTTGTCGGATCTGATGACGTATGTCGCCCGGTCGGTTTTGATGTAGCGATTATTTTGGCGAGAACACTAAGCGACATACTTGTGGATAGCCGAAACGTCATAACATCAACATGTTTCCGCCTCCTGGACGCTAATCCACTGGACGCATATGCGTGTCAAATACTGTTGTGCTATGTCATGTTGTCAACACCGATTTGCTTCGTCACGTTCGTCGTTATCGTCACAGTCTTCTGGCTGGTGCCCGGAAATTAATGGGAACAGTAGCATGACGGATGTTGGTCAGAAACGCTGAACACTGCAGGATTTTCCCTATGCACGTATGGAGACTCGGGCAAATATTCGACGTCCGCCCGTTTGTTGTAAGGTGGGAGTCATACGGCCAGAGGCGAGTGTCATATTGACCCGCCTCAGGTGTTACGCACGCCTGTTCTGATCTCGGTGAGTGCGTGCGAGCGGTACGTTCGCATCAGCTGTTGTCCTGCCGTTCATAACGTGCAATAATAGTGCAGGTCGATGTTGTGAACGGCGTTGGCAGAGCTGGGAGAAGCTGATGCTGGGACTGGTGGCTCTGTTTCCACCTATCACCTCCGTATATTGAGCAACCTGCCACCATTGAAGGCGATCGTGTAATATGATAGGGCGATGGCTGTCGATTTTGGGCGGCCTTGTCGATCAGGCCGACAAGGCTACGGTGGAACGGCTGGGCGTCGTAACGAAAACGGCACTTGACAACACATGGAAGTGCGTCACGTGCGATCGTATCAGTGCACTCATAACACTTGCGCTAGTGAACCAAGTGCAGTCGAGCAATACAAGCAACCGGAATGGCAGTCTGGGGAGAACACTTTCGGCATGAGGGCGTTGCCAGATTGCCAGTGATAACGGGTGCGATGGCTTCCGTCGGGTCGTGACGGATGTGTCGGCACTGGCGCACCGTGCAGTGCATGGTGATCGTGTGACCATGCAAACAGTCACGTTTGCGATTGTGAAACAGGCAGGTGGCTTAGACGGTGGCGACCATCCAGGCTGGGATGTGCGTTGCGCTCTCGATCGATTATGTCAATGGTGAACGGCTGGCAGTACATCTGGGAGAGGGGGGGGGGGGGTCTCGTGGGACTCTCGAGGCATCTCGTGCGGGCTTCAGGCGTCAGGTGCATGCATCAGGTGTGGCACAGACCACTCGTGTGATATTGGCGTGGAAGCGGTGTAGGCGCCGCGGAGCACCGAATGGCCACGACGCCGGGTGCAGTTCAGTGTCGGCCGGAGCCAGGGCGCGGCCGTCGGCAGGACCGTGTCAACAGCTCGACACGGGCGTGGCTGCCTCGTCAGCGGCTCGGCTGCCGGAGCGTGTCGTCCGGCGTGGCCGTCCTAACGAGACGCGCACGGCGCTCGAGCGGCTGCCGGCGGTCGTGCTGGCCGCCTGGCGAGCGGGCGGGTGGCTGTGCCGGGCCGACGGCTGGCGCGCCGCGTCCCGGGCCCGGCCGGTCGTCTGTGTGCCCTGCTGTGTCTCAACAGCCTTCACGTTAGTGGCGGTCTCCGACCGCGAGGCGGGTGTTGCGTGTCTGCGCACTGCGGGCTGTCGGCATGGAAGGCGCGTGCGCTGATGTGGTCGTGGGGTGTGACGCCGTGCTGAAGGGACACCTGCAATGCTAGACGCTCGACAGTTTGTTTAAATTGAGCATAGTCAGATATATCTTAACTGCAGTCTGATTTTTGTTTGGTGTGTGTGTGTGGGGTGGGGTGGGGGGACTAAGTCACAACATAAGCCGATTATAAATAGTTAGGTGACATTGCAAGCATCCTATTATAAAGTAAAACTTGATCCCGCCTCGGCCACTGTTATATACGAAGATGCGGTGCATTTCATGCATATATACCCTTGTATATATACATATAACTTTCGAGTAATTGAGATTCATCAAATGTTTCGTCGGTTTGTGATCACACCCCTGTTTGGCATGTCGCCTTACATATCCTGTCAGTAAGGCCTACGCACGGCGTACTGTAGTAAACGTTGAGCTCTTAGCGGTAAAAAATGGACAGACAGTCTGCTGTGCCGGTAAGCCTCTAAATCAATTCATGAAACCTCTAATTTTACATTCAGTGACTTCTTGCCATTACCGTAACATGTATGTTCCAGACTGATATAGAGTCTAATTATGAGTAATTGATTTTTTATGGTAGGTTTTAGGTGTGTGAGAGGAGGAAGGGGGTCGTGGTGGTGGTGAAACTTTAACATTACATTGTCATATATGTTCATTTCACCATCATTATTTCTAATAATATAGCGTAACTTCTGGATTGGTGGAAGCTTTTAAAACTCGTTGGTAGTATATCATGCAAAGCAATATCAGGATGATTTTCCCATGCTATGCTATTTGAGGGACTGTCTATGACTGGCGCACCCAATTGGCATATGAGGGTTTGGCAGCGATTCCACCTCGAGATGCCTGCTTTTATATTTGACGAATCCAGGAAGTACCGACATTGAGATGCGGTTTTACACGAGTGAGCGGAAGTTCAGTTTCTAGGTGTATGATGCTGTCAAAACAGCATTGGATGTTACGTGGCCTATTTTAGGATGTGGAATAAGTGTGGAAAAAAGTTGTTCTGCACTTTCTCAGCATGTTTTAGTGGGGCGTTTCCATCATGTATCGTTTTATTATTCATGAATTGTTTTTCTTTTTAGTTTCTTTTAGACATAAAGCTCTAAAGCAGTGCAGTGGTGGTCGTGTGCTTGCATCCATTGAAATTCGGCGAGGGACGATATGGGAAATACCTTTCTAATCGTATGCGGGAGAGATAATTTTGATGTCTCGTTCTAAAAAAAAGTGTACTTGTCGCCCCATCTTCGGCCTCGTGCAGTGTTTTTTTTTTGTTGGGGTGGGGGGGGGACTCTTACCATCCTTCCTTCCCCACCATCGTTCAATGATGTATAGTAGCAGTCCCCAGAAGGAGGACTACTTCGGCGTTATGGCTGCCTGGCAGCCAGGGATACTGCATTGTACACACACCTCGACTATCACGGAGATGTTAGGCAATTGTAGGGATTCTGCAATTCAGTAGGCCTACAATTGGGCGCAGTATGTTTGGAAATTTACCAGCCAGTGTGCCGATGCTGGTTTGTCCCACCGAATTATGTTGTTTCTTTGTCTTTCGCTGAGTGGCAGTGTGGTAGTGGCCAATATCAACCGACATGTATGTTTAAATGCCGGATATATGTATTGTGTCCATTGTAAGCCATGCGATTTTTCTCAGGTAGCGTTATGCGGAGATAAGTGCCGCTTTAGGTGTTCTCATCGCAGCTGAGTCATTATGAACGAGAGTGCACTCTCGTGTAGTTATAATTACTCATCTGAACGACCCGAACCGGCCCGGCCCAACCATAACCGCTTTGAAACCTCTAGTTGAAAGTCTAGTTTTTTTTTGCTGCCTTTTTGTTTTTTTTACCGTTAGTCAGTCTTCGAAGCGTTTCAGGTTCTAATTTTCCCACTTATGGCTAGGCTCGGCGTTAAAATTTTAGTTTTAGCCACTTTCACACCAATATCCACTTTGAAGCACGTTCCTTTCTTTTTCAAATGAAGGTTTTATGGTGGACACGGCTGATGCCAGTGCAGCCGGCATAGACTAAAGGCCAGCCAGCCGCCACGCCGGTTACGTGGTCATGTGGTCATGCTACGTGACTTGCGCGCCCCGAGGCTGTCCGACCGCTTGGCTGGTGGGATGCTGGTGAAGGATGATACGCTAAATGGCCGTATGCGGATGAAGCTCGGCGAGGTGCTGTGGGACAAAGAGGACTGTGGCGGAACGTGGTGCCCATGGTAATTCGGCATTCTGCCAAAATGCGTTTGAGGATCTATATATATATATATATACATGGTATTCGACAGTTTAATTATATTTCGGGAAGATTCAACCAATTTGGGCTGAAACCTTCTTTTTTTTTTCAAAGCACGTAATATACACGTCACGGATTTTGCTCTCTTCCGCAATCGGGCGAGGAGCCCGATTGCGAAATATGCAGCACGCGAACCAAATGTCGAAGCAGATTTTACTTAATGCTGCACTCGCAAAAATAAGCATGTCTTCACAAATTGCCCAGAGAGCGTACGTGTGACCATTACGTACGTTTCACATGAACCTGCCGCTGGGCAGCCTCATAGTCTCGTGCCGACGGTCACTCAGCGCTCCCGAAAGCGCACTATTCTGACGATAGGCGATGCTTGGGCCACGGCGCCGGTGAGGCATAGCACGAGTTAAGGGACATTGTACAACATGGGACGGTTGTCTTCCGTTTCAGCCATGCATATTTCTGCCGCCGTGGTTAGCCACTTTGCCATTCATAGATCTGATGTGTTGAAAGAAGCGTCGTAACTGAGTAGGTTCGTGCTCTGAAGATACATCAGCAGCTACAGTGAAACGGAATGTCACGTGAGAGAAGGGAATGGCAGAGGAACATGCGAGGATTTACGATGGTCTGGAGTGTAGCATAAAACTGGTTGCGCAATGATGTATTAGTTGATTGCTGTTCCGTTACGCCTGTGCCGGCAATGCGTTGTCGGCCATCCGGTCACGTCGCCATGCTCGCAGGGGCACGTCACTGGGCTGATGGGCACTGATGCCGGCGGTGGTTGGTCACGTCACTAGGCTGATGGGCACTGGTGCCGGTGGTGGCTGAGTGTGGCGTTCAGAGAATCGCAGGCGACACATTCGGCCTTCAGCTGAGTTTAGGTACGACGTGTTCAGGCTATCGTTGGTTTCACCCTCACTTAATCTTAGTGTAGGGTTAGTCCATAATATGTCATCACAGGAGCAAGTCTAGTTCGATAGTAGAATATAACTCATGGTGTGTATTACAGAATGCATTCTTGCATTCTGAATGTTTTTCAAGGAACTAGTTTATTTATGAAGTGATAAGGTTAAAATTTATAACTTAATTAGAACAGAAGAATCCCATCAGGATTAAGCCTGTAAAGGGAGGATATTATTAGAGGAAGAAAAAGAAACCGAAGCCCTCTTAGTCACTGTTATATTCTGAGTTGCCAAGCGACTACCTTCCCCAGTGTGTTGCCATGACCAATCTCTTCGCCATCATCGGCCCTAAGGCAGGTCCTGAATCCACCACCAGGTGTACCCATTACTAGCATTAGTCACTATAGGCCTAATCTAAGACACCTACTAACGTCCATCCTACTCCATCCATCCCAATTCTGATTTACATTAGCCCTTGGCACCTCCGTACAGTCTTGCCTTCTAAAACATTCGTCTGTCGCTTCTACCACTCGCAGTTGCACTCAAGTCGCTGAACAAGCTTCGTCAACAATTTTTTTTTCGTGCCAGGCCATATCTAAAGTTAGTGGCTTGCCAGGCCACCGAAGAAATGGCTATCTCGTTCGGCATGCCGGGGTTCAGCTGTTTGGTCTTTGATGTTTCTTGGAACCGGGCGTCTTGCAGGGAGCCTTTGTTTTCCGATCCTCGGCTGGATGCTGCATTCGTGACAAACAGCGAGTTCTAAAGTCTGGGAGACATCGATTGGTAGTTTACCGCGAACGTCTTCGTCTTGCGAGCACTCGCAAGGAACACTCGAACGTCGTTCTGGTGCTCATGAATTGTGGTGGTGCTGCGGTTCTTCAGCTGGTACAAACTAGTGTCGGTCTGTCGGTGCCGACCGCCAGAACCAGTTTCCGCCAATGTATGCACATGGATTATCCCACCCCGAATACGGATCTGAAAGTGAGCTGCTCACATATACCATGAAGCTCGATTTTGTCTTATCTGTATTATTGTTATTGTTATTTATTGTTATATATTTATTATATATTGTTATATTTTATTATATATTTATTGTTTTATTTTATTTTGTTCTGTTGTCTCCAACTGAAACTCAACGGGGTGGAATGGACCCGTCCATGTTGGTTGCGGCCCTGACTCATTGCTGTCCTTGCATCCAACCATACCGGTTGAATGACTCGTACTCTGGGTGGCTAATCGGGAGCTGCCAACCTGAACCTACACACCTGACCACGATGACACGTCCATCTCTGAACGGGTCCATACATTCGGTGGAGCGTTTCCTGCCCCCCCCCCCTCTCTCCGTCTAATCATGTCTTGGGTCGTGAAATATTTTCTCTTCCCACAAATGGCCTGGACGACAGGCTGTTTGTGGGGAGAGAAATTAACCCTGATAAACCCTGCTATTAATTTATCTTCCCATGCCTTCATCCACAACAGAAATTCCAACTTCCCACCAAAGTATCGCATTCCCCTTGGGATAATTTTGGTTCCTGCCAATTCCGAAACTCCTTGTTGAAGTCCGCTGTTGTAAAGGGATTTTAGATTGGATTTGGGACAGACATGAGGGCGGAGCCGGTTTCGGCTCCTCGAAGCAATCATTTTGTCGCCATATGCGTCGGCTTCGACTTCATGTCATTTTGGATTGCTGGCTTCGGCTTCGGATTCGGATTCGGCGTCGCTATGTTTTGAAAAAAAATGAAATCGGCTTCGATTTTGGCCTCGCGGCATGTTGAGCTGCTGACGTTCGTTTGGTAGCATGTTGTGGCTTCAGCTTCGGAGCCAGCTTTGCCTGTTTTCCTGTGTTCTCACTGAATGGTATGTGAAATAACAGGCAATTGTGTGGGTAGTTGTTCGAGGGATGCATTCTCCCTAATATAATTGCACATTTCCCATTGAGTTATGTGGAATTGTCCTAGGGTCTCCTACAATAGCAACTTCATTTACGGCTGGTCAGACGTTCCTCAGCGATTTCCCTCGGTGAACACCCACTACATTTTCTCGGGCTGGTTTTCCAGGAGGATCATATGCGTAGTGCCCGGCTCCTGGATTGCCAGTGTACTGCTCTCGCCCCAAATCCAAATTGCATGCAATAATTGGGCAAAATACTCATCTCTGAGCAACTTCCCGCCACCACCCCCCCCCCCAGTTCGTGAAGTGTTGGATTCAGTCTGTGTTTTGGATGACTAATATGATTGGTTTTGGCATCACCTTCATTTGGTTAGAGATTATTATTAAGCCATGAAATTTGGCATTGGCTTCGGCCCAGTGGCTTTTTTCACTGTTGCCTGTGCTTCGCAATCTTTCTTATTTTACTGCTGGCCTCGCCTTACTGCGGTTTCCACTTCGTGGCATTTTCATATGTTGTCTTTTATTTCGGATTTGGGTTCGTGACACTTCTACTCCGAAACCACAAGCCCCGCTTTAGTGGAATTTTGCACACATACTTGGGGTATGTCAAAACCGTGACAAATTAAGTTTCAAGGCGATTGGAACATTCTAAGACGGTATGGTGTGGTCAAACGTGTGCCATTACTAACACATGGGATAGAATAGCAAGCAAGAGAAGGGCTGATGAAAAATACAGATCAAGCAAGCGCTCACTATAATGGTAATGGCCTGGTAGTCACCAGTCATACGGACACGAAACTGGCAAACTATTATAGCGAATTGAGCAGGATGTTACTTCAGCTTCGTTGCTTTCGCCTGCACATGCCACGTGACCAATTTCCTGAGGTTCCGAAATTTGAATGGGCGTATAACACTTAATAAACCCGCACTTAATAACAATTATTTTTTAACAGGCATGGTGTGCCATTGTCACTTTTTTCCTACGGGCTATGGGTGAGATTTGTGTTTCTGAATGCACGAATGTATGACTTCTGGTAGCAATACTACCATTTGGTAAAGGCAGCAGAATACTACTAACATCACCTCCATCATCAAGTAATCGACGCATGCCATAAAAGGTAACACATCAATAACATTATTCATATACATGTTTTTTTTTTTGCATGCGTTAGCCTCCTTGGCATCCCCTCCTCCCATACACAAGATATCAATTTCAGTACACTGCACGTGACTCACAGTGGGGAAAGAGATGAAATTTGTTGTTTTGGTCATTTTCATGATTAGTGTTGGAGCTCGGAAACCAGACGGGACAACGCCTTGAAGCACAGACATTGCATTCGGTTCATGTTCCAATTACATTTCGTGTAGGAAGCGTAAATCTGGGCGCTTCACATATCCCGCGCTGTTGTGACCGTATGACCGTGAGGAAAGCTTCACAACGTTGAACAAATCCGCTCCAATTACGTACAGATTGTGCCCGACCCACCGATATGTATGGCGATGTAAATAATGTTTGCGGACATGTGAGCACAATCCAACTTCCCCTTAGCCATGAAAAATGTTTGGTGCTGCCGAAGGTATGGCAGTCCCCCGCATGACCAAGCTATCTGGAAGCGAAGCGACCCAGGTCTGATGTAGGGTGTGATGTAATTTACAGACCAATGAAAAAATAGCATACAATCATACATCAGCGGTTGGGTTCATGCCCCATGCAATAAACTGGGTTCAAACGGCGCTATGGATATTTAGATATTGGTAACTTGAGAAGCTTTCTGGTGATCATGTTCTCTTTTCCTTGACATTTTGTGTTGTTTTGATTGCATTTTGATTATAAGCAAAAGGAATGCAAACGGCACTGCGGGTTTATAGATATCGACGAGTACTTTTAACATAAATTGTCTCCGATGCCATGGAAAAGGTTGTTATAACTTCGGGTGGCCATGCACATCTGTGGCAGCAGTGGCCTCGAATTTTGCGGCGCGGCTTTCGATAGGGCCACGTAGCACTCCTCGTTTCGTTTACTGTTCTATCCATTCAATTTGATTCAGTTGCGCTTCGCCGCAAGTGCTTGAAATTCAGAGCTGAATTCGTAACTCTGCGGGTCGTAGTTCTACGATCCGTCAAGTTCTAAGCTCTTTCTCATTACCTGACCGACTCCAGACTATGCATGGGTGTGTCCAGGCAGTGCACGTTTAAGCACAGTTTGACGGAAATGGTACGGCTATGAGCTCTTCGGAGCGGAAACGGACGGCGCAAAATGTGCCGCACGTCTGCCACCGTGGGCTGGGCGTTGGTGCTGGTCCGCTGCTGGACACCGGTCGGCACGAGCTGGTGTGACTCCGGCTCCGCCAAGCTCGCGGCCCACTGGCTGGGATCCTTCACGCACGGGCGAGAGGGCGAGCGGAACGCCTTCCGCCACCCGCCACCGCCACCGCCACCGCCGCTGTCGCTGCCGCTGCCGCTGCCACTGCCGCTGCCGCTGCCGCTGCCGCTGCCGCTGCCGCTGCCGCTGCCGTTGCCGTTGCCGTTGCCGTTGCCGCTGCCGCTGCCGCTGCCGCTGCCGCTGCCGCTGCCGCTGCCGCTGCCGCTGCCGCTGCCGCCGCTGCCGCTGCCGCCGCCGCCGCCTTCCGCCGCCGCCGCCGCTGCCGCCGCTGGCAGCCGTATCGATCAGCCTGCAGTGCTCTCGCCTAGTCGCGAACGGATCTCAACGTGTATTGATCTGCGGCCGGCACCGTCCAGATGACTAAGGGTCACTTTTTCGCCGCTGGTCCGCCCGACCGGCTGAGCAGACGGTGCGGCGCGACCCGGGTCAGCGCGTGAGCTGCGGCGGGCGGCGGACGCGCGCTGGCTTGCTGGCTGGCTGGCTGGCGTGCGAGTCGCGGGCCCGGCGAGCGGCGGGCGAGCCGCCATAGCGCCGCCAGCCACCATGTTTGAACAGGGCCGGGCGGCGGCGGTGGGCGGTGCGGTGTCGGCCAGTGCGGGCGGCGATACGGCGGCAGTGCGGGCGGCCGACACGCTCTGAGCGCTGCCGCCCGCTGCCGGCCAGTGAGCGGACCGGCCGCTGCTGGTGCTGGTGCTGGTGCTGTTGCTGGTGACGGTGACGCCTGTGCACAGTGTATGTGTGAGTGTGTGCGGACTGGAGTAGTAGGCCGCCTCGCTCTCCACGCCGCGACGCCAGTGAATCTGGGTGAGTTGGACGTGCCTGAGTTGGACCACTCGTGTTGTCCAGCTGGCGTCAGACGCCGGCTGGACAGGTGATACGTCCGCAACTGGTGCAGGGAGCACTAATCGTTTGTATCAATGCATGTCTTCCTCGTGTACAGTCGAAACTGATGCGTTGGAGGAATGGAAACTGAGAAAATGGAAAACCTTACCCATTCAACTACTATGGGTGTGTCCGACCAAAAGCTAAAATTGTTCCACATGTGTTCGGCGTGTGGTGCGACCACTGCAGCTGATCACTAGTTCGCCCCGTCTGGGGAGGTCTTTTTACGCACCCTTGAGGTTTCCCGCGAATAACGAAAAACGGCGCGAGGCAGTGCGCCGAACTTTGACGTACCTTTTCCCACATGAATTTGACACGTGATGTGACAATTTTGAAGCTAGGTCATGTACGGTCAACGAGTTATTCAAGGTCAAGTCAGGACTCCTCCAAGAAATAAACCAGCCGTCACGCTTTAACGGATCAAAATATTTGAGTAAAACTTTCTATATTTGCTTATTCTTCATGGATGCAATAAAACGAATTAGAGGAAATTTTTATTTTTCTAGTTTTTGATCACGTAAAAGTTTTGCATATTTGCCCATTGAGGCTAAAATCGATTCTGGCTAAAGTAATCATTTTTATGAGTGCACGTTAGCTTGAAACGTTTTGCTGTCCGCTCTACCCATTGTCAAAATAAAATTGGATCGATGAAAACTCAAAATTTGGGAGTTAGAAATGTTTTAGGTGGGCAAGAACTTGAGGGCCATTATAAATACGTTTTGTTTTAAAGTTCCCCCCCCCCCCCAAAAAAAAATGAACACCCCAGATCCAAAAGCATGTCAGTCGTGATCACATAGACCCCGTAGTGTCGTCATTTTTATGGAAATATTTTTTTGGGGGATAGTTTCAAGCGCTACCCGTCGAGCGCTTTGGAAATTAGAGGGTGCGGGAAAGCCCCCCCCCCCCCGAGACGGGGTGTGAGGATCTGACAAGAAAAACCGGGTTAAGTGGTTTAAGTGGTTAAGTGGTTGGGTTAAGTGTTAAGTGGTTAAAAACGTACGAAGCTTTTACACTTGATGCTTCTTGAATTACCCATGCCACTACCGAGGTCGCAATCGTAGTAATATGTGTGTAAAGCTCTTGAAATTATTTTCTGCCGTAGCTCTTGCCCTTATATTCGTAATCCTCAGTCTTTCCTCAATATTGAAATAATTAATCGATTTTTCTTGTTATGATTGCCGTCTGAACATCGTGTAATCGGAGTGCAGTCCACGATATGAATTAGCTGCTCTAATAATGGGCAACGTGACGTTCCTGCTTTCATTACGAGTTTTACTCCATACGGACGGCTTTCATCGGCACCTGGTGACACAGTTTGGGACATTACCGTACTCTGTGTTTGGCTTTAGGCCCATTGCATTGGGTGTGAAGCTGTCATTTGAAACGCTAGAATGCCGATCTCCCATATTGCATCCAGGTTTATGACGGTGGTGCGAAACTCCGGCGACCGCAATTGGGTACTTTCGCAACAATTGGTGCCGATGATCGGCCCGATCGTCGGAATGCCAGCCCAAGTGCGGACGCCTGCCGCCAAATCGGTTGCGTGGCGCCCAACAAAGCGGCGGCCATCCGGCCGCAGCGCGCCAGTGACTGGCGGCGCACCCCGTGGAGGAGGTATCGCGGGCGACGGCGTCACGCACCACGGCCACAGTCGGCCTTGTTGCCAGCAGCGTTGTGACGTGCAGCGGGAGCTGACTCAGTGTTGTTTCCACGGCAGCGCCGGTGCCGCCGGAGGGTGGCATGGTGCCCGGTCCGCCCTCATCCCATCCCACCCCACAACACCCCACCCCCCCACCCCACCCCACCCCACCCACGCTTGCACATCCGACTGCGCTACTGTCACCACTGTCGCGTCTGGTTACTGTCCGGCTACTCGCACCCCCTCCCGCACCGCTGCCTCCAATTTGGCTACCGACACTGCGCCCATCTGCTCCGGGCTCTTTACCTGATCCTGCTCCATCGGCCCGCCTTCTCCGGGCTTTCCAGTTGATCCTTGCCTCGGCTACCGGGCCGTCGGCAATGCGGTCAGCTTTTGCTGACGATGGTGTCTGAGTCATGCGGCTTGCCGAAGCTGGAGCCGGATCCGGATCCGCATCCGCAGTCGCAGCCGCAGCCGCAGCCGCAGCCGCAGCTGCAGCCGTAGCTTTAGCCGAAGCCGCAGCTGTAGCCGCAGCCGCAGCTGTAGCTTTAGCCGCAGCCGCAGCTGTAGCTTTAGTCGCAGTCGCAGCTTTAGCTGCAGCCGCATCCGGAGCCGCATCCGGAGAGCCGGGCCCCGACCGTGTCCCGATGCGCGTCACTTCCTTGGCTCTGTCGGCTCACGGTATCGGCGTGCAATCAGTGTGTCACACACTGCGCGGCCGCGGTCGTGCGACGGTGCGGTGACGGTGCAGCCGAACACTGACTGCCGGGCTGGCCCGGGGACTGGTCCGGGGACTGGTCCCTGACTAGTCCGGGGACTAGTCCCCGGACTAGTCCCCGGACCAGCGCAGAGCTAGGCCCGGGCCGCCGCCGGCCGGTGCGCATCCATTATCCTGTCGTTTGATGCCGATCGAACTGCCGCATGGGAGCCGGCCCGCGTCCGACCAGGATGATGGACGCTAGGCCGCTTTAATGGCCGAGCCTGCAAACGTGCTCAACATTGATCGCAGGTTTTCGACGGCGTGGCTCGTGATGCCCAAGCCGATTTCCGCTGAAAGTCGACGCCAGCCGTGGTGCTGAAATACTCACCATCTGGCGTCTGTCCTCGAGGCTGGACTGCCGGTGTTGCGGGGCTCTGTGGGGCTCTGTGGGGCTCTGCGGGGCTCTGCAGACCCGCTGGTATGCCCTCAGTCCAAATAAGTAATGCAGACTGAGCGTCAACTGACGTATGTTAATGCATAATTATGCAAACCGGACCGTCCAGGCTGCATGCTGCCGCCCACGTTTTCGGGCAGCTCGCGTCGGATGTGAGGCGTTTTGTATATTGCCTATACGGCAACAGGTTGTGGCCGGCACGACACGCGCCGTGCTATCGACCAAGCCGGCATGTACGAAACACGGCCGATCGCATCTGATAGTCAGCCAGGTATGTGGTTGGCTTGCTTGTGTGTTGCCCTCTTTGAAGCGGCCGTTGCCGGTGTTGGTCGGTTGTTGGAGTTTAGGGGCGCATCGACCACATCAGTCATGCAGCGCCCATGTGACCCGTGTTGCGAGCCGACCGTTTGAATTATTGGCAACAGTGCGCCACGCCACTGCGGTGCAGCGGATCGTGGAATCATCGATTTTGTCGGGACGGAAATAGTGTCTGTGTGGATCACACCGGTTTCACTTTCACTGGGGTTTCACGAGCGCGTGCTATGCCTACTGGGTTTTACCGCCCACTTGCGGCCTCTTGACGTGGATTGCCGGATGCCTTTTTTAGTTTTCTAAATCACCTACTGTCATGATCGTTGCTGATGTAACATTGAATTATTTCAATTTTATCCACGTCAAAACCTTATCCATACTGCCGTTAGTCTGTATTTGAGCTTTCTTCCATTGTTGCCATGAATTGGACTGCCCATGACAAGCATTCAAAGAAGGGCGACTTCATATGATAGTCCGATCATGCTATTTCAGCGAATGAAGAAGGGCGGTATCCAGTCGTAAATGGCACGTGCTATGCGTTGCAGACGATTTTGTACCGTGTGTGCCACGATAGCCGTTTCTTGTGCAGAATAGTGGCATCACGTGCCGCATTTGATGGATTAAGGTGCACTGTGATGACAGCAGATTTGCGCATCACAGTGCACACCGCGGAGCTAACCACAACAGGCCACACGGCACATCGCTGGGCTGGGCATAGCGGTGCACCCAGCACACCGCGGGGCTAACAATAACGGCACACAGCACACCGTGGGGATACGTTTTTCTGGTGGTTCTGCTTTGAGCGAGCTGACCGCTGCCTCGTGTTGCACCGCGTACGTAGCTGTCGGGTCGTTTCACCGGTGCCGTTTGTCTGTGTTGCAGGGTTTTGATGCCGGAGCGGCTACCATAGCAGGTGGGTGGATGCAATGCAGCAATCCCAGCAACACGCATGTTGCGCGCCTGCTGTTTATTTTATTTGTATGCTGCCATCACGTACGTTTGAAGTTCATTGCTCATCCCATTGGATTAGAGTAGATAAGTTATGTCGAAGGATGACGGGTGGTTCTTTAAGCCATTTATCTGACCCATGCTATCGGCCGTATATTCTGAGGTTGGTCACTGCCGCCAATGAATGCTTGTGCTGCAGCTGCTGTGTAGCCAGTCTCAGTCCGCTAGCGCTTCTGCGGGACGCTTAATAAAAACAATGTAATTCATACACCCTTCAACTCAGACAAAGTAATGATTATCACACCAATAATTAGCGATTATGTACGTGGAATCAAACCGGCATCGTGATGCCAATACTTCATAATGTATTCCGTAGTCTAAAAATTGCTCTATTAATTCATAGAGGAAGACGGCTTGCAAATTTAAGTGTACATCATTTATGTCAGCAATGATCATGACACGCCGTGGGCGTCGGTAGCTCAGTGGATAAGCTGAGCGGCTGGCCTGCCAGAGGTACGGGATTCGATTCCCCGCGGTGCCCGCCCTTCCTGCCAGGGTGAAAGACAGGCGACGCCATATGGTTTCAGCCGCTGAGTGCGTTGGAAGTCAATCACCACCACCACCACCACCACAACCCCTATCATGACATTAGGCTATTCTTGAAGGTGGGGATTAAACAGACATGTGGTCGGAATGTAGGAATGGAAGATTATTAATGCAACTTGTGTTTAGAGTGAACATTGTATCTTGGGTGTTATCTCTTATCGAATCTCTTATCGTATCTCTTATGTTATCTCTTATCCGTAAAATTCGGAACAGTGTTTGGTAGTGATGCATTTCCTGGCCGTATTCCGTAATGATCTTTCGCTTTACGTCAGCGTCCACGACAGCAATTGCTTTCGAAAGTTGGAAGCTAAAGAACAATACCATATTTATTTAGCAGTGCATTTAAGCTGCATCGTTTCAAATGTGACTATGTGAATGCGAGCGTCTTCAACGGGGGAAAGTGACAGGAGCATTCACGTTCGGGCGCGGCTTGATCCGAAAGGAGAGTCGTGGCAGCCGAAAGGGCACGGGCTCGGTGCTGGTTAAGCGCCGCTGCCACACAGGCCGCCAGCCGCCACCACCGACGGCCGCGCTGTCCCTGGCTGGCTGTTGACTGTGGGCCGCACGTGTTGTTGCTGGCTCGCGCTTAGGCGTGCCGCGATGAACCCCCTATCGATCGTGGTCGCTATCATTGTGATGGATATGCGCTGGTGTTTGGATTTGCCTGTCGTCAACGAGAGAGTGATAATGGCGCCGTGTGTGTATGCAGCCCCATTATTTAACAGGCGGCAAGTGCCGCGCCCCTCAGCCGGTGTGCGCTGCCTATCGGGGAAGATCTGTTTGACGATGCGATCAATTAACGGAGCGCTTTCTACACCCGTTTTACGGTCGACACAGAATTCAGTACTTCCATTCGGGACAGTAGATAGTTCCGTTAGTTTTGATGAACTAGCCTACATACCACATTTACATTGTTTTTGGTCAGGAAGGGCACGCACCAAGCTGTGTAGATATGAAGGCCTAGGCTTTTCATCAATTATTGTTGGAATAGCTGGGACTATTTTTCCACTCAGTTAAGGTATCAATCAATCAAGTAGAAATTAAACATACGGCAGCCGCCCGGTGCTTTTTTACATATCATCAATGCATCTTTTGCGATGAAATATTGAGTTACAACAGTCCGTTTCCGTCATGGGCGTTTTGAAAATAAATCCGCATCAGCCAGCATCGGCTTCATATCTTGCCTTAATTAGGTTCACGTGCCAAACACGGTGCCGGCGTCCTGAACTCGCTGTCTGCCGAATTGTCAGAATGGCGTACGTGCTGCGGCGGCCCGGCTCGGCCTGTCCCACGGCGGCGGCGCCCGGCTGGCAGCGCACCAGATCGTTCGCAGCTGAATCGTTCGCCGCTGGCTGTCCTATAATACTCGGTGAGCCGACCCGGTGGCACGCAGGTCACGTGATGCCGCGCAACCTGGCGGCCGACGCACTGCGGGAATTCGCGCCGGATCTCTCCTCGAGCTCCGTGAATGTGCTCGAGATAAAATGTGTAACAACCCGTGTAATTCACTGAAGGTGTCGGAATAACGTTTTTGGCAATGCGTATTCTTTTTCATTCCGACTAATCGCCTTTTAATTTTTAATTTGTTCCACTTGGTCGTATCTGTGCAGAAATGCAAAGAAATCACATGACCAAAATAACTTACAGCCGCCAGTCCTGATTAATGCTCACAGAGCCATACACCCACGTTTGGCTGATAATCACGTGCAGCCATACCCAATCAGCCATACACTAGCACTGGGTGTCAGGAACCTGGTCGTCTGTCAAATATAGTTCTTGTCGTTTTTTTTTGTAGTGAACAAATCGGCAATATTTTTTTAAAATTTGATCAGAGTTGTTCGGGTGGCTTGAGGAACCAGGGTTCTATTGCTAAGCAGAGCTTGTTGCGTGAACCCTGGCCCCACCACCCGATCCATGAACTCCAGTTCAACGGCAGAATTTAGACCGAAAGTTTAACGTGCCGCCAATGCACCGACACGGCCGCCCGGTAGCTCGTCCCCGACCTTATCGGGCCAGCTGCCAACTGACACTCCCGGCCGGGGGCTAAATGCGAGCGCGCGAAGCGACTCGAACCCTGTGTTGCCAGTACAGGGGAGACCGGTGCAGGCCAGCGCTCTAACCAACTGAGCTACCCGAGCGGCAAATATAAAATATAAAAATGCAATTGTATTTGAAGGCCTATTTCGTCCAATAAGTTTTTGTTTATACAATGCCCACGTCCGATCCTTACGCCGGTAAAGCGAGGCGCTCCCCGAGTGACGCTCACAATTAGCACGGCAGGTACGTGCCCTTGCGTGTTTTTGTTTCTTGTGACCGGGGTTTCACGCTGACCGCTTCACCTAGAGTCTATGGGAACCCTAGGTCATGATTTTTGCCGACTGCTATTCAAGTCTGATTTTTTTCCTGCCGAAATATACAAACCTCATACTACCGTGTTTGTTTTTTTACTTTTCACTGCCGATATTTGTACCATTTCGTTTACGAGTAAACATTCTTTTTTGGGGGGCAGAAATACATTTTTTTCTCGATGAAAACTCATATTTCAAGGGTTTCCTATCAAGGTGAAGTTTGGGCGCTTTCCGCGCCGACCTTTTGGAAACTGTTGGGGGTGTAAGACGCTACTTTGCGAACTAAAAGTGCATGTCCGGTTTTTTAGCTGATTGATATTGTGTTATGAACCTGGTAATGCGTATTTTGAGGCCACGATAGCTTAATTTTATTCAATTTCCATTGTATGGTAACTTTTTAATTAAATTGAACTAGTATTTTTTTAACAAGTCTTATGTTTCGAGTTTTTTAAAAATAAATAAGTGAAGTTGCAAGAACTGACATTCCGGATTCAATTTTCCCCAGTGTACTCATGGGACTGGTTGCAAGGTCAATGGATGCTGATGGTATGATTGACATTCCGACCATAAATATGGGTAAAATTAACGGATATTTGTGTTGTGGTTGACATTCCGATGGCTAAATCAAGTACAACTAGTATTGAAATGACTTACTTGACTGATGATTTGCGCGCTATGTGGCCTCATACTACACTAGACACGTTGCGGCTATTCCAACCGGAGC
This sequence comes from Imbricaverruca yamaguchii, assembly GCA_034440575.1. Taxonomy (NCBI): domain Eukaryota; kingdom Metazoa; phylum Arthropoda; class Thecostraca; family Neoverrucidae; genus Imbricaverruca; species Imbricaverruca yamaguchii. The sequence goes on along the minus strand of JAOTOL010001511.1, from coordinate 244,832 downwards.
GTTTTGAAAGGGAACATGGATTTAATGCCAGCACGGCGCCACCGTTTGATCAGCGTCCATGTTGACCTCTGAGTGGCAGACTTGTGCATGCTGTAGGTTTGCGTCGTGACAGCGTGTGGTCTCTTGTGACGATATTCCCGCCGAGTAATCTGCGCTGGCGGCGGGACGTCGATAGCGGGCAAGGACTCGGCGGCCGTCCGGAGTGACGCCGCGCTGAGCCGGGCGGCCCGAGGCCTATCCCGGGCCCTGCCCCTGCACTCTGTCTCGGGGCCTGACCTCCGGCCCGGGGCCTGCCCTCCGGCCCAAGGCCTGACCTCCGGACCGATGCCTGACCTCCGGCCTGGGACCTGACCTCCGGCCTGGGCCTACCCTCCGGCCCGGGGCCTGCCCTCCGGCACGTGGCCTGACCTCCGGTCCGGGGCCTGCCCTCCGGTCCGGGAGGTGCGGGGTGGCCGAGTAATTAGTGTTAAACTCCGGAAACGAAGGCCCCGTGTTCAACATAAGCACCATCCGGAACGCTTCCCAGTCCCTGGCTCACCGGCGAAACAGTGTGGGCGACTCCATTAGCCGTGTCGTGGATAATGTGCGTAATGAGCCATCCAATCAACAATCAACACAATCGGGCGCAGGGCCGTGCAGCCCGCGGCGACGTGTCGCGCCCAAGGCCGCCCGGGCCGCCGTCGGCTGTCGGCTGTTGTGATGGCTGGGGGCCGTGGTCGGCGACAGTAGCCGGGGGCGGCTCCCACAGTGTGACGCCCACACACTCACCGTCAGCTGGTGTGTCAGGGTCGCTCGCGCCGGCCACGCCGAGCGCCGGCCATGTCGCCGCCGCCGGCAGAGATACCATCGGTTTGATGAGCGATGATGATGGGTTGGTGGCTGGGGCGAGTCGAGCGCGATCTATCGCCATTATCGTCTGTTATGATCCCACGACCAATATGAGCGCAGGCGCGGCGGATGTGGTGCGTTTTCCTCAGCGTGCATGTGATGTCTCGTCGGACGTAGCTGCCACCTACGTCACACCGCGCGGCGGCTGCAGCGCGATGACGCCAGATTGTGGCATGTCTCAAGTTGACGGACTGTTGATAAGCCGTCGAGTGCGGAGTGTGGGTGTTCGTTTGGCTGCCGAAGGCCCGAGACGTGTGGACTTGTGCGTTAGCGGTGGCAGATGCGAGGACCCCAGGACCGGTCAGGACCGGCGGGCTTGCCGACCCATCTTTTGGATATGTGCCGGTTCTTGAACCGGTCCTGTTCAACCGATTCGATATGCTTTTTTAGCGTTGTCATTAATATAGCTTAAAAACCTAATGATGTAACACAATCATCACGAAAATTGTGAGGCCAAATTGAACATCCCAGCGAGCTATTTTGTCATACGCATGAAATGATTTGTTAATGAACCATGAAATATTTCTAAGATTTCTGACATGCTAATTGCTGAAAACAGCAGATCATCAGCTGCATTGGTTCATACGGGAAAAAAATTCATGATATGCAGCTTTCAAAATTAAGACTTACTACGGCAATACAGCCATAAAATCCAATTTGGTTTTACCAGATATCGAACGGTAAAATATGGCTGGGACCAGGAAAAAATGATGAACACGGCATCACACTAGCATTGCAGCAAATGGTATTAAGATGGCATATCCGTTTCATTGATTTTTGTGCACGGTTTCATGAGAAATGTGCATAATTGTCTTAAATCAGTCTTCTCTCACAAAGCAATGGTTTTTATATTGCCCGGATTCCGTACTTACCATCAAAGCAATGCACCTTAAGTTTCACAACTTAACGCTCGCCTTTTTAAATAAAAATTGCAACTATGGAGGTTTGATTCATTCATCTGTATCTAGCCTGTAACGCACTAAACCCCACTTGCGACATTTTGATCATTCTACTATTAATCAGCTTCACAATTAAAAACTAAAAATTATTCATTCTTCAAGCTACACATTGCATCCTATACCATCTATGCTCCAATGTCAGATTGCCATTGCTCTTGTCATCTATGCTCCATTGTTCTACAACCGGTGGTTGCGCCGTTTTAGTCTCCACACTACGCTTTTTGATATAAAGAGGATTTGATTGTAAGCTACCAAGCATAACAGCTCAAGTAAGAAATAATTATTCAATGCATTACAGAAAACATATCGAAGACATGAATGATAACCAAACCCCCACCACCATAGTTAATACATATTAAGTGGTGCTATTTATTCATGGTTTGCCTAAAGGGTTGGGTAACTAGAAATAAGGCAGCAATCTTGGATGGTATTCTCTTTTACCCCGTTGAATGCAGCAGGTGTAGAGTAAACAGACATCAGACAATTTTTTACTTGGCATGTTGACTGAAAAGCGAAATAGCATGACTTATTGTGAACGAATTTGTGTAATCTACGTAATGAAATTAATTGTCTAATTGTATAATTGTCCAATTAATTGCAATAAAACAACACTATAAAAGTGCTATCAATATAAGTGATTCGTTAGTTGAGTTTAAGGGCGCATCAACTGCGTCGGTCATGCAGCAAATGCATGAGTGATTCCATGGCAAATCACCCTGTCCTGCGGGGGTTAGCAAAGGTTGCAAATATCATTGCCACCGATAGTGTCGTGGCTGAGTTCCGTCCCGTAATTTTACTTCGGGGAACAGGTGGTTTCTTACAGCACGCATTGAATGCCATCAAGCATGTTACGATGCAGTCTGGCCATAATTAATCGTGCCGGCCTCACAGCAACGTACAATTACACACAGTACAATTCTGCCTTCATTCCACCTGCAAGGCATAATTAAGTGTCAGTAAGGAATTCAAACAGCGCGTGAGCCGTCAACATCGAATTCGTCGTAGGACGTTTCCGGCTGGCATAGGATATGGTTTTCTTTGCCATACCACCATTGCCGTTGCATGTCCCCCCGGCATGTGAAGTGGTAAAGAGGTTCCGCGCACATGAAACACAGGAAGTCCTGCTACCGGTGACGGGTATTTATAAAGTCATGCCTATTCTTATACTATGCCTATTCTTATACTGAGTGGTTCAGTGTTTGGATGGCTTGGTCAATTATGTACTTAAGCTTATGCGTAAATTACTTGCAAATACCTTATAGACACATTGTGTCTGTAAGTTAATATTGCCACCATATCTTGGGTGGACAATACAATTGATGTTAGTTACTATTGAGCTTGACTTCCCAGTTGCCTTATTCCTATGCATGTACACCTGGAGTTTCCAAAACTAATGCAAAGCCAGAATACCGGAGATTTTGGCAGGCGAAAGCCAAGCTCGAGTTTCCCTGCTGTCTCAGCAGGTGTTAGTGTATGGTACGAGGATTGTCTAGGCTTGTTAAAAGTCTATCATATTTGAAGGTGATTCCTGTCTAGCTCTTCAACATGCGAATAATCATTAGGCTGATCCAGTTTATTCTGAATATATTTAAGTATATCCAGCTGTCTTTCGCACGCAGATATCCTGTATGTTTCGCCATCTTGGTCATGCGGGCACTCGTGCATGCCTCCTTGAGCTTCATCAATATCTTGACGCTTGTTCACTCCTTAGTTCTCCTGGTTTTCAGATCCTCAGCTTTTGATTCCATAGTGTGATGGCCCAGATACAGGGTTAGACAAATGCACTGTCTCTGGAAATTTGGCATCCAGAACGTTGTCCTCTCCAGATAAATGTCCTCCCGTTGTTTTCTCCTTTTGAAGTTGAATGGTGCTGTTTGACAGTAAATCGCTGTGTGATAGAATGCTGGAGATACACTGGGACACATTATGCACATTTCCGCATATTTGGAATCTGCAGTCACAGGCTTGAGGAAAATATAATCTCCATATTTGGTTGTCCAAACGTTTTCCTCTCCACATCCAGGATTACAAATCACAAATTCAATCCCCTGTTAGTATGGCCCATTGTCTATTGAATTCGATTACTGGCTTTGATTATACAGCTGTGTTATTTGATTCGTTCGGCTCATGCTACCCGCCCCAGCTCACATCACTGACTCTTGGTTACGTCAAACATACATGGGGACGTTCTTCAGTGTATTGTTGCGTATGACTGGAAGACAAGGGTAACGGCGGTTGAGATGAAGAAGAATGTCGATACGGTACGGCTAGGTAGTGGCGCGATTTCGTCCGCTGTGCGCGGGGGAACACGCAGGGCTGTGACTTAACACGGAACAGCCATATGTTTATTCCGCCAAGTTAGCACCATTGAGGTTGTACCAAGCACCACTACCCGTATTATCACATCGTCGCATTACTTAGCTCTTGCTCGCTAATTTAGATGTGGTGAAAGATATATTTACCTATCACACGCACACCGTATGATTCAGTATCAAACTGCTTGGATATCATGAACATCTCTTCAGTGATTTAGATCAATCATATACGATGTACACATTTTTGTCAAATATTCCGTACATGCTGTTGTTACCAAGGCAGAAACTATGGGCTCTGCATGACCAAGCAGTCGACGCGCCCCTAAATTCCAATAACCAACCAAGGCAGAAACTTCGGATGAAAATACGATTATGTTGGTATTCAGCTGATGAAATTCAGTTTCGCTAAAAAAAAATGATAATGATGTGGGCTGAAATGTCCATTAGGAAAGCGTAAGCTAAGCTGGCTTCTTTAGTCTGTTATGGGAACGGTGAAAGGCTCGGTGCTAAGGAGTTGTTCGGACCTTGTGATGGTTATGAATGTCGCCGATGCTGTTATGCTGGATGTCTTACAGTGTTAGCTGAAGTCATCACTGGATGTGAGGTGGGCGAGGGGTTTGATCCATTTCCGCCATTGCCCAATTTTGGACATACTTTTCACCGGAGGATAGCAGATGTCGTCTCACTGTCATCGGCACAAACGCGACCCGGCCACGTGCTCCGACCGATATTGCCGCTGCGTTTCTGTATCGGTGACACCGGTCCACTTACCCGTGTTGTGTTAGTTCTGCATTGGGAGATATGCGAGACTCGTGTGTGTGTGTGGGGGGGGGGGTCGCCACCATGTCCGTTGCCGTAGCGACAGCCGGCACGCGCCGTCGGTAGGTGGGCAGGTGGGTAGGTGGGCAGGTGGGCAGGTGGGCAGGCCAGCAGCCCGCCGGCCACAGCGGGCGCTTTCTCCGGCCCGGCGGGCGTGGCCGTTGCCGGCACGGAGGCGGTGTGGGTGCAGGTGACGGGGCGGGGTGTCGCCACCAGCCGGTCTGCGACTGCGGTGGTGGAGCCGACCGGCCGTCGTGTCGGTACGGCAGCTACCTGGCCGGCCGGCCGGCGCGGGTGTCGCTCGCGAAGCAGCGTGGCCAGTGAGGCGAGGCGCTCACATTGTGCCCCGGTGCGTGAGCAGTAAGTGATCAGTGAGGCGTGGTTGACGGCTGCATACTCTGCTCTACTCTACTCTGCTGCTTTGGACCGGCATGCCGGCAGAGTGAGTTGTTTACGTACGATGTGGAGGAACTCGACTTAGTGAACTTTTATCGCATTGATGCTTTGGACTATGTGCATGGGATCGATGAGGTATTGTCTCCACTTTTCGAGAAGCTTCAACGTTAACACCATGTGTGTTGCGTGGCAGAGAGGATACAGACAAATGTTTATATTGGGGCCATTTATGATGCACTCCTGGCTCCTGCAGCCTATTGTCATAATACATCAGGTAGTAGATAAATGGGTCTTGGGTGCAAAGTTTGCACAGTGTAGCACATTATCAGCGCACGCACTGACGGCAGAAGGCAGGAGCATGGTCCGCTGACAGTGACCTCTGCGACTTACGGCGCCTCAAAGCGTGTGGAACCTGTGGAACCGGTAGCTGCTTCAGTTCGTGTGGCCGGGTTTGTGTTGCAATGCCGTCCGGCAAGGACAACCAGTGGTAGGACACACGGCTCGAAAGTGGCCGCGGTGTTTAGTAGGATCGAAATGGCTGGCTTCCCCAGGCGCCCGGATGTCATCCTTTGAACTGTCGGCAATGATACCTGAATGGCCGCCGACTGTTGCATTTCGGCATTGATGCAGGGTGTTCTGCTATCGGCATTGTGTCGCTGTAAAATACCACCTTCTGTTTTCCTACCTTCTGAAAAAATGTGGAGCAAGCTGCGTTTGACAATTTTGTCTTAACCTTATTGACTTCGTCGAATGTATTATACCACGCATTGGTATTAATGCTCTTAATGCATTTGATGCATCCACAAAGATTAACCTAAATCCACTTGAGCTATGATTCTATATAGCATTGTACTCATTGAATTTGAACTTCACGGTGATTCCTTTTTCTTATAATACACTGGAATCTGGATTGCATATGGCTTCACTTCTGGAGTAGGTTGTGTTGGGACCTAGGTTGCATATCGCCTCACTTCTGGAGTAGGTTGTGTTGAAACCTAGGTTGTCCATCGCTTCACTTTCGGAGGTCGTTGTAATGGAACCTAGGTTGCGCATCGCTCCACCTCTGGAGTAGGTTGATCTGGAACTTGGATAGCACACCCTCCAGTGAGTCGGTTGCCCACTTGGACATAGGTTACTTTTTTTGGTTTAATATGAACAAGGGTTACTATCATTATGCTTTACTACTATAATTATATATGTCGTTACTGTCAGTATGCATTAATTTCGATGTTCCAGAATAAGTTGGCTACGCAAGCAGATAGCAGTTCACACGGTTGTTATGCGGACGGAGCGCATACTAAGCATTGCGTGAGTTGTTCGTTTGTTCATTGCTTGTGGGGTGGTTCACGATGCACTTTATGCACATTCACGGCTAATGGCGCCCCCACACTGTTTCGCCGTTGGGCCGCGGGATTGGGAAATGTCCCGAGCGGCGCTAGTGTCGAACCCGGGACCCTTGGTACACAGAGCTCAACACCTTAACCACTCGGCGACCCCCGCCCCGCATGGGTTGTTCAAATGTTCGGCCAGAACGTAGATCACGCAGACACTGCTACTCACAACACGCGTTATTTCTTAGACATCCAACCTAATTTACATTGACTCAGACCTCCGCAGTGCATCACTCCCACGGCTTCATCACTTCGGCTGGTTCACCTTCACTGTAACTGGCTATAACTGCGGTAACTGCCAGAAAGTGCGCGAGTGGGGGAAGCACGTGAGTTGCGCGTGACCGCTGCGACATGGGAGCTACCGGCGGTTGCTGTAGCCATGCCAGCTGATCGACTGAGTGAAATAGCTGCATGAAACTTCCTCAAGGCCATTTTGGACAAGGGGCGGATACGGGGGACACCTGGAACACGTGCTCCCCATGCCGTCCTTCCTGACGTGAAAGTGTCCCGCCCCTTCAATGGATTTCCCTGTCAAAGGTGCCTCGTTGAAAGGAAAAGTATTTTTAGACGAGAAGGCGCTCTTTTCAGTATGCTCGAGTGAATCCTTCCCGTTCAACGAATTTTCAGCCGAAGTCACCCTTCCAAGAAAATGTGCTCCCGGTCAGCTAATTCATTGAGTCAGAAGCTGATCTACCATCATCAATACAAACTGTTTGCCTTTCATTTGACAAAAGCAGCAGCACAAGCCCGGTTCGAAAAAAAAACTGAGGTAAATCTTGTTCATCCGTTCATGGTCATCCGTGATCCTGGCTTGGAAATGTTCAGTTATCCAGCTTGGAATGCATTCACATGCGTTTGTGGTGGCTCAGAGCAGAGTAAACTTTTGTGGTAAGTTTTCATTCATATTTACCACTGAGTTGTAGCTGTAGTTGTAAAAAGTAAATTGTTCAGCTTTTATGAAACAGGCGCCCTGGATTTAGCCCAGGTTACTGTTAAATACAAGTTGTAGGCGATTTAAGGATGTAAATTAAATTGTAGATTTTCCCTTATGAACCAATTTTACAACCTACTATTTACTACTTACACAAGAATTTTGCGGTATGAAACGGGCTGCAAGTGGAAAGATATAATTTATTATTGCATTTTCTTGCGACATTTATGGTAGCGTGCCACAGGTCACGCCACCAAAATGTTTCGATATCGCACTGACTGCGAAATGTCTCAAGATGCAATGAGTTTACCTCTGCATATTAATAATCACTTCCAAAGCTGAGACGGTTTATCTTGCCGGCTTTCATGCGGCATGTCTGCTGGTTTTACTGGCCTCAACTGGATGCCGTCCCCTCGACGAGGCACCACCTTTACGCGGTTAGGGGGATAGAGTGCCCTGAAGACCCGGACCCAGTCCATCGGTGATCCGGCTAGGGGCCAGACTAGGAGTTCCTCACTCGTCCTTCCATCCTTACGCTCCCATTCCAATACCCATCTCACCACAACATCCGTGTCCTTCACCTGGCCCTGCAACACCAATTATCCCCACTATGAGCAGGCAGGACAACTTCCCCGGTCCTGTCCACCAGCTCAGTTTTATCGGGGTAGTCGCGTCCCCTCGGCCCGTCCCCCGGGGTTGACTCCTGGAGGCGGAGGCTGAGGTCCCCGTCGCACGGTGTCAGTTGTGCCGGGGACCAACACGTCTCTTTGGTCCTGATATCCCGGAGGGGCGGGCGGCCCCCTCCCCGACGAGGCATCACCTTTACGTGTTGGGGGGATTGCGTGCCTCAAGGATCCGGCGGCCAGACCACCAGGCAGCCGGGGAGAGGTCATACTAAGAGTGCCTCACTCGTCCTTCCGTCCATACGCTCCCATTCCAATGCCCATCTCATCTCAACATCCATGTCCTTCATCTGACCTACTCTCAATGGTGCTAACTTGGCCGAATAAACATATGGCTGTTCCGTGTTAACACCTACTCTCCTTATTACGAGCAGGTAGAACACCTTCCCCGGTCCTACTCACCAGCTCCGTTTTATCGGGGTAGCCGTGCTCCCCTCGGCCCGTCCCCCGGGGTTGACGGAGTCCTGGAGGTTGAGGTCCCCCGTCGCACGGTGCTAGTTGTGACGGGGGACCAACACACCTCTTTGGTCCCGATATCCCGGAGGGGCGGGCGGGCCCATGGAGCCTCACGCAGGCCAAGTGGCTGGTCGCCTCGGGCTGGGGGCCTGGGTTTCCCAGTGCCCGCCGGCCTGGCCGGCCGGGGTCAAGGGGTGGGCGGCGCTGGATCCTGGTTGGGGTGGTGAGTCTCTCTCCCTGCCGGGCGAAGGCGTCGACTGCCCCGTATAGCTTCGCGGACGTCTGGCGTCCTCCCGTTATCGGGACACAGGCGTCCCCCAGTAGGGCCCCTTTGCAGTGGGACGTCCGAGAGGCAGAATACATATCACACTTTATGGCATCCACAACACCAAAAAATAACCCGGGTCCCTCTCGTAGAGACCAGACCAGTAGTTTCTCAGCCCCACGCGTTCTCATCTTTCGAGGTAAGACAAGGTCCCTCGCCTCACTATCACCATTTCAAAGGCGAGACGGGTGTGACCGATTTGGTAAAATTGTACGCTGCGAGAAATTGAAGAATGGCGCCTTAGGGGTAGAATTTGCACGGGCAGGAGAGGAAGAGAACGCATTAAAATTGTTGGAATTTAGATACAGCGTCCGGAAAAATCAGAGTAGGTCCGACGAGATTATTCCCATCACCGTTAAACCCCACAAAACAAAAAATACTTCACGAGGCATCATCAACTGCTTCGACTTGAGGGAAGTGCCGGAGGAGGAGATTGTAGATGGTTTGTCGGAGTTTGGAGTAACTGAGGCAAGGAAGATGAAAGCAAGGAGGGGCTCTGAAATAATCGCAACAAACAACGTGATTTCAACATTCAATACCACAGATATTCCGCCTGAAATACGTGTAGGTTACGTCCGAGTAAAAGTCCGTGTGTTTCTCCCGAATCCCATGAGATATTTAAAATGTCAGAAGTTCGGCAATACCAACAAATTCTGCCGGAATCTCCCTGCATGTGCCAACTGTGCCTCCTACGAACACCCCAGCGAAAATTGCACCTCAGATACCCCCTTTTGTGCCAACTGCGGCGTAGGTCAGAACCCACACACTTCTTTCAACCGAACTTGCCCGACTTACATCAGAGAGAAATAAATAATCTACATCAAACACACACACAAAGTATCGTTTCGCGAAGCAAGAGGTCATTACGAGAAAACTCATCCAAGAATATCTCATGCATCCAAAGTTAAAAATAGTACGTATTCTTCACAGCACACACAGCCCGACAGAGCATCTGAGTTGGTCGCACAGTGAGCAGCCCTTCTTCGCTCCTTTGGAGTGCCTCCTGCATCGCAAGTGAGTCGAGGTCAGCCAAGCCACCATGATGCGACCGAGATTCCACCGTCCACAAGTAACGCCATTCAACCATCAGAGACCCCCTCCCGACCAACCTCGAGGGCGGAGCGTGGACACTGGTCCATCGGTCAAAGAGGCCTCCTCGGTCCTTTCCGCCCGGTTCCAGCCCCTCTCCATCTACCTCGAAGTCCCCACCTCCCATCTCCCATCCGCCCTCCGACCCACCCTCGCCTCCAGCACGTCCCACTACCACCTCCAAACCCAGCCTCTCCACCTCCTCCCTACCTGACCCTTCTCCTCTCCCCGTGATTCAGGCCTCTCCCCCACCTTCATGTTCCACTTCCGCCCCTGCATCACCGCCCCGACACAACCAACGACCAGTCAAAATTCCCGATATTAGCCTGCACTACCAGGAGGCTAAGAGACGCGCCCGCGAGGCGAAACGAGCGCGGCTCGCTGAGATGGAGATGGCCCGCGAGAAGAGCCGCCAGGGAGCCGAGGCGGCTCCACTACGAAGGTCGGCAACCCAATCGCCGCGACGGTGAATAGAGGGACCGGCTCCGTCCATAAATGAAATGGGTCCTCCCCGCCCACTCCCCGGCTGGGGCCTCAGAAGCGAGGTCTGCCACCATCGGGCTCTCCACCGGGGGAGGGGTCACCACGTTCCCGCCCGAGGACTTAATCCCTTGGGCCGAGTCAGCCTGAAGCTCGCGGGTTACCTCCGGACTTGAGGGCGGAAACAGGGGAAACATAACTCGCTCTCCTTTCCCCCATTTTTAGCTCGCAACTTTAACCTTTATATATCTGACGTATGAGTTTTATTCTTCAATGGAACTGTAAAGGGTTGAGAACTAGCTTCAACGACCTCCGAACCATTTTACATTTACGAGCACCATTAGTAGTTTGTCTCCAAGAGACTAAGCTTTCTCCTGATGCACATTTTCACCTGAACAACTACTCTGTGTTACGTAGGGATGCTACTCCTCACACTGTGGCACATGGGGGAGTACTTATTGCTGTGCACAACTGTTCCCTTTCAGGAAATATCTATATATTCAAATGTTCAGTGTGTCGCTGCTCGAATGAAAATAAATCGCCACGCCGTTACCATATGTAGCATATATCTCCCGCCGGGCGAGAGGTTTCCACTTTCTGAGCTGTCCCAGATGGTGGGGCAGATTTAGAAGTTTTAGAATGGTCCGTGGACGATGCTCCACATAACAGTGATCATTTCCCTGTTTGGTCTTGTTTTATTAACCGTGTTTTCGTAAGCCGACGACCTTCCAAGTGGATATTTAACCGAGCCTATTTGCATGCGTTCCAATCAAATCTTGAGAGTAGACTTGGAGACTACTCCAGTGAACCCGGTGTTTCGGTGGAGGCATTCACGACGGCAACTGTGCAGAGCGCTCAGTGGCACATCTCTCGTTCATCAGGAACTTTAGTTCGAGTACCCGTTCCGTGGTGGTCGGAAAAGTGCCGAGAGGTGTTGCGTGCCAGGAGGAAGGATTTTCGTGCCTTTAATAGAAACAGTTGTACGGCAAATTTAATAGCATTCCGCAAAGCACGGGCGTTCGCTAGGCGTACTATCGCTGAAGCGAAATGAGATTCATGGAAAGCTTACGTGAACACATTTAATCGATACACATCACTGTCATCAGTATGGTCCCGCGTTAAGCGCCTTTCTGGAAAGTATACTCCACTCCCACTTCCCACCCTACACATTGCAGGCCGGGATATCATTGACCCGGAAGAAGTAGCGGACGAGATGGGACGAGCGTTGTGAACACGTTCGAAAAATAGTATTAGCATCCGTTTCTCGGCCTACAAGGCTCGGTGTGAAGCACGCCCCCTTGATTTTTCAACCACAGATCTCCTCGAATACAACATTCCATTTTCTATTTCAGAACTGACTGCAGCAATCAGCACTGAGGAGCGTTGCAGAGGGTCCGGATACGTTACATAATGATATTATTAAGCATCTACCACAAGCAGCCTTCGATATTTTCCTGAATGCGCTAAATAACATATGGACAACGGGCACATTTCCATCTTCCTGGCGGAAAGCAATAGTGGTGCCCATACGCAGGCCAAATAAAACCGGTATAGACCCACTGCATTACCGCCAAATTTCGCTCACTTGTTCTTTATGTAAGCTATTTAAAAAAATGGTCAATGTCCTATTAATGTGGTTTCTAGAACGTAACAATCCCCTGTCTATGATACATAGTGGTTTCCGAAAACATCGCAGCACTTTAGACCATGTTTTAACACTCGACTCTGTTGTGCGCTCTAGTTTTAGGAAGAAATGCCACACAGCTGCGATATTTTTCGACATTGACGGAGCATACGATACTGCATGGCGTCACGGTATTGTCAAGAAGTTGAACTTGATGGGTATCGGAGGCCCATGTGGTTTATCTTGACAAATATTTTAGCTGCAAGAACTTTTCGTGTCAGGGTAGGAGGTTTCCTCTCTGGCACATTCCAGCAAGTGTACGGAGTTCCGCAGGGGAGTGTGCTTAGTGTCGCATTGTTCGCCATTGTCATCAACGACGTGGGCTTCTCACTCCCAGCTTCCATAGGAGAAACACTATTCGTAGATGATTTTGCCGTTTGGTGTTCTTCGCGTACTGCACACATGGTAGAGAGACAACCCCAGCTGGCTGTCCGGAAGGTGCAGAATTGGAGTGACAAAACGGGCTTCGCCATGTCAACATCGAAAACCGTTGCTGTTCACTTTTGCCCAAAACGTTCTTGCACCGATCCGGTGATTATGCTGAATGGGAACCGCATTCCTTTCAAACCAGCTGCAAAGTTTTTAGGTGTGTGGATGGACCGTCGACTAACATACATAACCCACATCAACGATCTTGCGCAGAAATGCGCAAAAAGGCTGCAAGTAATGAAAACCGTCTCCAGGTGTTCGTATGGGGCAGACAGACATGTCTTACTTCTTATGTATCGATCTCTCGTGCGCTCTAAACTTGACTATGGATGTTTTATTTATGACGGAGCATGTGCCACATACAAGGGTTGTCTTGATGTCATCCATAATTCAGCTCTTCGCATCGCTGTTGGAGCCTTTCGCATTTCACCGGCTGCTAGTGTAATGGTAGAGGTAGACAAGCACCCCTTGCGTTACGCCGTAAGTTATTTGGCGCGCGATACGCATGTAGTGTTGCTCAAAACCGGAAACCTCCGGCCTATCAGTGGATATTCTCGAGAACATCAAGAACATGCCACAGGGCCCATCAGCGTGGATTACCGTTTTCTATTCGCATGGCTTCGATCCTTCGTGACTGCAATATCAGGCCGCGTTGTGTAGCACGTCTTACTACGCCGAGCACTCCCCCATGGCGCGCTGTCCCAGTGCAAACGGACGTGACTATCGTGCTCAAAGAAAGCACATGTAAACCCGGAGGAACTTCGTATACTGGCGTTGGAAAAAATACATGAATATCACGACTTTTCACGAATTTACACAGGCGGTTCAAAGTCAGTCTCTGGTGTTGGATGTGCTTACATCAGTCGACACAGTGTAAGGTCTTTCTCTTTACCAACTGCAATGTGCAATGCTGCCCAAAACCGGAACCACCCAGCCTATCGGTGGATATTCTCAGGGACATTAAGAGCACGTCACAGGGCCCAGCTTGGACTGCCGTTTTCCATTCGTATGGCCTCGACCCTTCGAGAATGTAATATCAGGCCTCGTTTTGTAACACGTGCCATCACGCCGAGCACTCCCCCGTGGCATGTTGGCCCAGTGAAAACTGACGTGACTTTGTCCTGCTCAAAGAAAGGACACGTAAACCCGGAGGAACTCCGCATGTTTGCATTGGAAACAATACATGAATATCACGACTTTTCGCGCATTTACACAGACCGCTCAAAGTCGGCCTCTGGTGTCGGGTGTGCTTTCGTTAGTAGACAAGGTGTTCGATCTTTTTGTTTACCGACGCAAACATCGATTTTTACTGCGGAACTGTATGCCATTCTCCAAGCCCTCTATTTTATACAGAAAGACCGGTCCACAAAACACGTGGTTTTCACAGACACTTTGAGCAGTCTCCTGGCACTGAACACCTTTAACCAGGATAACCGACTTGTTCGGAGGATTACCAAAGTCGTAAAATCCCTAGATGACGTCGGCAGAAATATCGTGTTCTGCTACATTCCCAGCCATGTTGGACTCGCGGAAAACGAAGCTGTCGACATTACCGCCAAACACGCCATTGGTAATGGCCGTGTGGTCCGTCTACGGCCCCCTCCAATGGATCTATACCCCACTATATTATCAAATATACGGTCAGAATGGCAACAAACCTGGAATTCCAAGTGTAGTAAGCTCAGAGTTTTAAAACCGACCCTAGGAAAGTGGCTGTCCTCTCACCGAACCAAACGCCGGGAAGAAGTAATACTCTGCCGATTGAGAATAGGTCATACATTCGCAACACACAGCTACATGCTTACCGGTGACGACCGACCTCTATGTCCACGCTGCTCTTATCCGCTTACCGTGTACCATGTTTTAGTTGGCTGTACTCTGCTAGATCCTCTACGACGCCAGATTTTAGGGCGGTTGAATATCGACTCTTCTTTATGTATGCTTATAGGGAACGACTCTGAGGTCGTGGCGTCTGGGAATATGTTTACGTTCATTCGATAAGCTCGCCTCGACGTGATATACCCCCACTCGTGAAGATGGGTAGCAAGATATGATAGCAGCACCGTAGATTGATTAAAATTCAGTTATGGGCGCAAAATGACCCTTCATGTCGACGCGCCCCTAAACTCCAATCCACCACCACTGGATGCCGTGTCTGCACTTACCAATTGGAACAACACGTTGAATGCGTCACAATGCCGGAATGCCGGGCAAATGGCGAGGCGAGGTGACGTCACATTTGGGCTGTCGCGCCAGTCGATATAAATTGGCGCTGTTCACCGCCGACAGAGGTGGCTTCCCGGACGTGTCGATGGCCGCGGGACGTCCCATGACTCTGACCGGGGCTGTCGGGTGTTTGTTTTGGCGGAGACGCTGACGGTGTGTGCCAGCAGTTGCGATTGTTCCCGGCCCTTCCACCGCGCCGACTACTGAAGCCACGGAGTCGCTGAGACTGCACACGAAAACGTTTGGCACATATTGCGCCGAATAGGTTGAAATCCAGAGCTCACTCGAGATTCAGTTCTGGAAGGTTTACGACACAAATATGTTGAACGCTTAGGAAAAGAGGAATGCAGTTTGTCGGAGATGTGGTCATGCAAGTATGAGTGCAGTCAACATGATTCAATTGAACGACTGGCGATATATTTCAATTTTATTCCAGCCGCGACACTTTCGCGATTGCAACCCAGGCTGGATTTCGGAAGATAATTCTTTACTATTGTGCGTCAGTATGGATTTAACCTAATGATTTCGAACAAGAGGACATGACAAGTGGCGATTGAATTGGGATTAAACGGTATTGTGATTATTATATATAATGTCGTGATGTTCCCTCAGATTTCGAATTTTGGGAACAGGAAACATGATGAGGCTTTGCGTACTCATAATATATTTGTATTGCCATTGTCATGTGTTCTTGGTAAAAATGCTTGTTTTATCTATGGTTTATGCAATGTAGGAGACGCACTGACACATTCGTAGCACTTTTTCTTTACCACGCACACTTATGCATCATGAGCTAAGCTTCAGGTGTGCGGCCGCTTCACTCGGTATTTTCATTACCGTAAAAGGCTTGTGGAGACCGAGCAGGAACTTTCTGGAGTGTGTTCTGTTGTGGGCAAGCATTTTCATTTCAACGATATCCAAGTTTCACAACTTCCTTGCGGCCTCGGGCTTCACCAACCCATCCCCAGCCCAGCCACTCGACCACCAAACGCCCTAATCCAGACTAAGTCCTTCCTCCTCCAGTCACGACCTTGCTACTCCTCCACCAGGTCCAGTCCTTCCGTCTCTAGTCTCGGCCTTGCTACTCCTCTAGCGGACCCGCTAATCCAGACCCAGTCCTTTTACTCCTGGCCTTTTTGCTCATGGATCTCTTGTTCTAGCACCGGCCAGCTTACTTGTACAATACATGTATATCACAGTACCAGCCCTACTACAGCCCAGCCTCAGTACCACCCCGGAGTAATTTGTGCCAACACTGGAACCTCAGTACTCAGAAGCAGTATCGGAGCTTCAGTACTCGGTACCAGTACCGGAGCCTCAGTACCGCATCCGGAGTACTTGGCACCAGCACTGGAACCTCAGTATTCAGTGCCAGTACCGGAGCCTCATTACCACACGCCCACCACAGGCCACATAAGTTTCTCCAAGTCGGTCTTGCGACATTTCCAGCCGCTTGCAGTGTACGTCCACCGGATGCCGCCTGCGGTAGGCCGGACTTGGTATGCACCGCCCCTGTACCCGGTGCAGGTCTGCCAGAGGCTTCCTGGGACCACGGTTTTTTGTACGTTGTAATCCTGAATGCAGAGACAACAATTTTTAGGTAATCGGACACAGGTTTTTCTTCAAACCTATGACATGATAATCTCACTCTGCACTGTCCAGTAAATCTTCACCACCACAGAGGTCCATTGTCAAATAACACCAACCAACCTCCAAATAAGAAAACATGGGTGCATAATTTTCTGGAGATGTTCTGGATGACAAACATCCATGAACGGCCTATTTTATTTAACCGTTCCTAGAACCGGTCGGGCCACGTCTTGGCACCGGCGGCACCGGCGGCACCGGCGGCACCGGCGGCGGCAGCGGCGGCGGCACACCTGCCTTGGTAGACGTGCAGACGAAACTGACCGATGAGCCGGATGAAATGTCGCGCGTCGTTACCGTCGTGAAGCGGAGCTCTGCCGCCGTCCCGGTCCGGCCCGGCCTGTGTCGGGTGACGACCGTCCTCTCGCCGGCGACACTGCACTGGCCGACAGGGTGTCGCCGAAAAACGCCGCCCACGTGACGTCAGTCCCGTGGCTGCACACTATCTGCGGCGCGACCAGCCCCCGCCCCCGCCCCCGCCCCCGCCCCCGCTCCCGCTCCCGCCTCATTCTCAGCATCAGCCGCCCAGCATTAGGCGCCGGCAGCTGTTTGCCCTTACGTCACACAGTACCAAGGTTGAGCGAGTGTTCTGGTGACCTGCTTCGCCTGCCACCTGTGTCTCAGTGTTGCCCCTCCCACGAGGGTCTTGTTGCCGTCATCGTATGAACGGTGCTCCCCCTCCCCCAACAGCGCTGTATGCTGACGGTGCCGGCGTCCCGGTATCGATTATGAAAACGACGCGCCGAATTTATCCGGCCGTTTTCCGTCGATTATCTTGGCGGCGCGGCAAAAGTTGGGCGTCTGCCGCGGCGGCTCCTCTCGGCCCGGCGCCAAATTACATCTCAATATATGGGGGTGGACGATTAGCCGTTAGCATGAGCAAATTGTCGCGTAATTCACGCAAAATTGACAGCTGCAGGCGGGGCGGACCGACTTAATTGGCGCGCGGGTCGGATGCGGCGCGGCGGGCCGACACCTCTGCAGCAGTGCTGTCCGGAGATCTGGGCCACATCATCCGTCCGACGTTGAAACACGACGGCTGCGAGCACTGGCTGGCGTGTCTGTGTTTCGTAACTGCTCAGGCTGGCGTCATTTATGCTGTTTGCGCGCTGTCGTTGTTTTCCATCGGATTGGGCTCGTTCTCGTACTCAGAAGGTGCCGCCGGGTCATCGCCAGGAATCGTCATGTGACGTTTGGGACTCGGTCTTCGGCCGGGCTATCGCCCATCTGCATTTTTACCGGTTTTATCGCTCGAAGGCGCACCTGCTCTTTGTGTACCACTCGCGCAGTTGCCGTTGTTGGCCACGACCGAACCGGCTGTGCTGGTCGAGATCGATATCGGGCCCGGTGCGTGCCTGGTGCCGGTGATATCGGGCCGACCGGCGGCGTGCACTGTCGACCCGAGCACCGCCCAGAGCGCTGTCTCACGCTCTTGGCCGACATTTGCCGACGGCCATGAGTCTGCCCGACTACCGGGACGGCGGCGGCGGCGGAGCTTGTCTAGCGCCGCGACTGCCACGGCCGCCCATATTGCCGGCTCACGATCCACGGCCGGCTGTAACGCCGGTCCGTTGGAATAATCTCCGCCTAACCGCACCCATTCGACGGCGCTCATGTGCACTTACGCCGGAGACCGGAGCTGATTTAGCCGGCTCGGCTGCGGCGGAATTAGTCGGATCGCGCTGCGCCGGCTCGTTGCTTGGTGACGTCTCCGTCTGTTTCCTGTCGGCGGCGGCGCCGCCAACGCAGGAGAGCCGCCGCCACGCTTGTGCCGGCCGCACAGGCCTGGCGTCGATAGTGCGCGGTTCGTGCTGTCCGTGGCCGACACGGGGCGGCGCGCGGCAGCCGGCGGGGCAGCCATCTCGCTGCCGGCCTGTTGCCAGCGACCGGCGCGCGACAAGGGGCCCACACACCGGGTCACCGGGACATGGCGTCTGCTCATGTTGTGTTGCCAGGAGATAGCCTGCTGCCGGCCCCGCCGCCGCCGCCGCCGCCGCCGCCAACGGACAGAAATAGTCTGTACCGCTGGAGGCTGCAGCCTGGGCGGCACGGCACGGTTTTTCAGTGTCTTAATGTGCTTTTCTTGTGGTTCCAGACGCACGCGCGCGACACCGCAGTCCTCATGATCAGACACCGGTACAGCTCTCTGCCAAGGTAAGCACCCGCGACGAAGGGCCAGTGCGTGTGTGCGTGTGTGCGTGTGCGTGGTGTTTGGTGCTTGTTCCTTTGGCGGATGGTGAACGTTCCTTGCGGATGCGCGGCCAGTTCGCCGAGACGACCGCCTATGGTGTTAAGCTGCCAGTTTGTGTCCGTATGTGTGTGTATGTAAGTTATTGCGTGTGTGCGTGTGTACATAAGAGGAGCCAGCAGGAGGGACACCGGGCCCCTTGACACAACAATTTTCGACGCGCGCCCAAAGCGGTCTCCATAAAATGGAATGGATTTTGTGGGAGGGGATCGCCCTGCATTACGGAACTATTGGCTGCGCCCTGTGTGTCTATATGTATAGACGTATGCATGCATGCATGTATGTATGCTCGCATATGTGTATACATGTACATTATACATATATGCATATATATATATGTATATATATATATATATACGTACATATATGTATGTATACATATATGCATATGTATAGCCATAATAGATATAGATATGTATGTATGTGGGCTGTGAGACCGCACTTGGTGACAGCGGTGGAGTGGTGGCGGCGCAACTGCTGGCCGACTGCCGGCGCCTAGTTTCGCGGGGCGCTGCCGAGCGGCCGCCGGGAGTGTGGCTGCCAGCCGGCAAGGCGAATCGATACCGGCCGCGGCGAGGTGCCGGCCCGGCCGCCTGCGCAGGCTGCCGTCGCACCGCCGACCTGCCCCGGCCGGCCGATCGCACGTGACGTGACGTGCCGCCGCCGCCGACACCATCCACTTTGCCGTCCACACGGCCGTCCACACTCGTCCAGGCTACCGTCCACACTGCCGTCCACATTACCGTCCACACTGCCGTCCACACGGCCGTTCACACTCGTCCAGGCTACCGTCCACACTACCGTCCACACTGCCGTCCACACGGCCGTTCACACTCGTCCACACTACCGTCCACACTACCGTCCACACTACCGTCCACACTACCGTCCACACTACCGTCCACACTACCGTCCACACTACCGTCCACACTACCGTCCACACTACCGTCCACACTACCGTCCACACTACCGTCCACACTACCGTCCACACTACCGTCCACACTACCGTCCACACTGCCGTCCACACTGCCATCCACACGGCCGTCCACACTCGTCCAGGCTACCGCCCACACTGCCGTCCACACTCTTCCAGGCTACCGTCCACACTGCCGTCCACATGGCCGTCCGCACTGCCATCCACACGGCCGTCCACACTCGTCCAGGCTACCGTCCACACTACCGTCCACACGGCCGTCCACACTGCCATCCACACGACCGTCCACACGGACCTCCACACTCGTCCAGGCTACCGTCCACATTACCGTCCACACTGTCGTCCACACTGCCGTCCACACGGCCGTCCACACTGCCATCCATACTGGCCTCCACATTGCCGGCCACGCTGCCGGCCAGACTCCCGACTACACTCACGACTACACTCCCGTCCACACTACCGTCCACACTGTCGTCCACACTCCTGTCCACACTCCTGTCCGTCAAGTCTCCCTCTGTCGCTGCCCACTCTTGTGTGAGCTCTGCCATCCTGTGCGGTATCTCGTCTCGCCTTCTACCGCCCTGTTACCAGAACCTGTAAAGCGGTGCTTCTGGATGCTTGGTATGCAGGGCATCCTCCTCATTTTTCTCATTTGGAATTTGAATGGCGCTGATTGACAATGAATTGCTCTGTAATATAGTGCTTCAGATGAATTGGGAAGTGCAAACTGAGCTTCTGATGTCTGATGAGCTTGAAGACAAATATCCTCTCCGTTTTCGATAACCCAATGATATTCCGCTCCGTATCTACAACTGCAGCGTGTAAAATCCAGCACTCCGGTACCCCGGTGTTTGATTTGCTGCCTCGGTAGCTCAGTTGGTTAGATCGCTGGCCTGCACTGATCTCCCCTGTCCTGGGCAATACAGGGCTCAATGTCGCTTCTTGCGCTCGCTTTTAGCCCCCAGCTGGGTCAGTTAGCAACTGGCCCGATAAGGGCGGGAACGAGCTAGCGGGCGGCCGTCTCGGTGCATTGACGGTACGTTACACTTTCGGTAAAAATCGTGTCATTAAACTGAAATTCATGGATCGGGTGAAGGTGGGGGTAGGTTTCACGCAACAAGCTCTGCTTAGCAATAGGACCCTGATTCATAAAGCCACTCCAACAGGAACTCGGGTTAAATAAAGATAAAAACACGGATGACTTTATTTATTTATTTATTTATTTATTTATTTATTTATTGGATGAATCACGACTCACTTTATGCACATTCACGGCTAATGGCGCCTCCCACACTGTTTTGCCGGTGGGCCGCAGGTTTGGAAAATGTCCCGAGCGGCGCTAGTGTCGAACCCGGGACCTTTGGTACCTAGAAACACGAATGTCTGCTCCTTTCGTATAAGCAGGCTGACAGGCTGGACTACTTCCAGCCTGTTTTACTCCCTCCCCCTCTCCCTGCAGTGGCTCCCAGGAGGTGGCCGTCTGCCCTGCCGTCTCTCAGCCTCTCTCCCAGGAGGTAAAGTCACGATGTGCGACGGGCGTGATAAGGATGACCTTGTTCGGCACCATATGGCGCTGTGCCGTGCCGGCTCAAGGGGAGGCTAGCCGCGGCGCGGCCGGCGGTCGTATCGGCGCCGTTCCCTCCGCGTCTCAGGACAAACGGCACGTCAGCTCTGGAACAATGACCGACGCCAGCATGCTTCTCGAGGCTGAGGCGGTAGCTCAGTCGACTCTGGAGGACTGACCGACGTCAGCATGCCTCTCGATCGCACCATTCTTGTTCTGTGCTGGATGACTGGATTTCGTTAGGCTACCCGTCGTGGCGCCAACGATGTGTTTCCTCTCATGCGTTATGTTATCGCTTCTCGATAAATGGAATATGCCTGTTGACGGCGTGGCGCCTCTTGTTGAATGGCGTTTGGACGTGCGGCGGAGCCGGTGCCGCCAAATCGGCCGCTGTTTGGCATGGCCGGTGGGAGAGCTGTCGACTCATTGCGCTCCGCGGCCGTGTTTGGAACAGACGCACCACTCCGGTGCGCGCTGCCGCCGGACCGGCGTGCGGTAACACCAATGGTGTCCTGGCGCCTGGTCACGTGCCACCAGCCACCAGTCGCCAACAGTCGCTCCCGTCTGGCGCCGCGCTGCTCCGCGCGCACACAAACCAGACGAGCCAGTTGCAGCCCCACCCGCGCCACCGAGCCGACCAGTTCCGGTGCACACCGCTCTGCTCCACACATCCGACGACAGTCACCGTGCAGCTCCCACCACCGGGTCGAGGTAGCGCGTGATGCTGAACGAGACGCCCCAAACGGCCGCCGGTCGACTCTCTTCGTGTCGTGCCGGGCTGGTAAAGCTGATTGCTGCCTACGAATGTTGTGCAGGGTGTTTTTATTCCGCTATTGGTTATAGGATATTTGTGACAGTGAGTCCGTGATGGGCGCTGTATGACCAACGCAGTCGATGCGCCCGAAAGCCCAAATAACCAACCGACAGTGAGTCCGCTCACAATAAAAACAATCCTGACTTTGCTTGCAAGAAGCGGATCCACTGCCCCCATCTGCTACAAGCAATCCGTCGAACTAAACAGAGATGCAATGCTGCAAAACCCTGCAGCTCCAGGACGTCTCGTCGACGCCGTGGACCTTGAAAAGTCGCCTGCTTCACAACTCCTCATACACCGAGCTGCACTATCCGGCCAAGGAGAACCACCTGTATCTGTCGCCTTGTGGCGCAATCTTGGAATGGCGCAATCGCTACGGACACCACGCACGACAGCTGTATCGTATGTAACAAAAACTGAAAGTGGCGCTGTCAGTGCCGATCATGCACAGCGGTATTGTATCAAAACCTTGACATGCGGAGATGCGAACTCTGTTGAGCCTCAGAATGGTCTCTCAGGCCGACCCTATCGGAATAGTCGATCGTCTGATGTTAGTATGGTGTTTTTCTTTCAGCTCTCGGAATATAAGCGAAAAAAATAGACACTTCGGGCTACTTCGCGCTACCGACTGGGCATCGACTTTCAGCTTCTACGACCTCTCAACTGGGCGTCATATTAGCTAGCCAGCGGTACGCTATGGCTCCATCACAATAATCAATAAACTTCCCAGCAATAGCATTTGTCGGCTGTAACTGTGCGTTCTTATCCAGATCCCCGATGCCAGCGTTGCAGCACATGGCCCAGTAGTCACTACCACACACGGTCAACTTGTGTCAGATGCGCATCGTCTGATCGCATCCGAGAGAAGTGTGGCGCGAATGAGTTATGGTGTGCGAGTTGTGACGGGTGACTGGACGCCGTACCCAGCATATGGCTGACAGGGGTTGATAGCCCCCTGTAACTAAATGACTGATCGCAGCATACTGGATTGCGCTGGTAAATAACTCAATGTGATGCTCTCAGATGATGCTTGCACATTGAGTGCGCTCTCGTCACCAGTCGCACCCTGGGCTGGTGATTTGAGACCGCGTTTCCGAATACTGGGCCGGAATAGTGGGTTTCTTCCGAGCTATTTCACCCGATCACCTCTTTCGGTACGGACGCGGCTGATGCACGCGCCACTTCACTAATCCATCGATATAGGTTTTGGCTGATCTATCTTTTATCATCGTCATTTTGTCAATTTTAGCTCGCTGGAACTGTATGTAATTTCATGCGGTGAACCGGATCTTATAGGCTACCCGCAGAATTTCATCCCAGGCCCCTAGGGTCGGGAGTCGTACGAGGGTCAAGGGTCGCACGAGGGTCGTTCCACAATACCATGGCGGTGAGCGACTGCTTCACTTTTGTCACATGCGTGTTTCGCCAGGGCCTTGAACGGTATATAGGCATATACGCACAGGCATCGCGTTTTCCGTCACACACAAACGGCCATTGCCCGGCACGACGGAGATATCGGGATCGTGATGTCTGAGGGTTTTGACCACGTTGTGCGGGCTGTACAAGCTGACCAGAAGTTTCTTCCCCGAGGGAGTTGACGCAGCACTGCCCTTTCAGCGCCGGCCTGGTACGCAGAACTGCGGCAGGAAGAGTTCTCTCACTTCTGTCGCACACCTGTGGCATGCTAATCAAACGAGTGCCGGTATGTCAGCGAAGCCCGCCAACGCGCCTCCGGGTTCTAGATCCCAGGAGCTGAACATAACCGAATTTCACTGGGAGGGCATTAGCATGCTGCACGGTCCCCAAAGCGTGCGCCCTCGCCTCCGGAAGCACAGTCGCACGTTACCCGCATAGTCTGAGGAGGCTCAGTTATATCGAACGTGGGCAACGACCTGGGCACCACAATCCTTAGCCGCGGGCCTTCTTTGTCAATGATTATATAATTTAGTGCTGTTCCTCGAGAACTCACTTAGTCGTTACATTAACGTGCCGCGCATCGGGCCGCACGAAGTTTGCTCGATGGATTCCGTTTGTCTTGTTTTTCAGCGTGGAAGACTGACTTTATTTCAGCATGGACGTCGCCATTGCTGGGCCCTGATGTCCGAACCAAGCCTGGTGTTTTTCTTTTGGGATGCGGTCCGACTCCACCTGGAATACTGGAGGTTTCCTAGTTTCTGTATCAAGCGACATCTGAGTCGAATGGATGGACCGGTCCGACGGTGCCGCCACGGGTCCGCCAGGTGGACCTTCGTCGCGGCCAATGCCACCATGGCCCACAGCTTGCCCGACGAATGGACACGCCTTGCCTGTCCGGCCTGCTTTTAAAGGATATGTTGCCTTTGGACGGGTTGCGCAGGCAACTATTGTACAGCACTGTATTAGAAACATCAAGCATGATTTGTACCCTCCTCCATGCTATATGCTGGAACGATCATCTTCGTTGCGGCTTTGGTTGTCAGCTGCTGAATACAATGCTTTCTATGGCAATGACCGATAATAGCAATAGCCATTGGTACGGCAGGAATGCGAACCCGTAAAGGTCTAATGGTATGAGATCCGCATAATGACCTTCTATTTTATGGCCGCGGAAAAACGTGTTTGTCACTACGACAGGGAGGTGAGTGGTCGGCTACTTGTGTCTGGGTTTGTTTAATTGTTATTTGGGCTTGAGGGCGCTTCGACCACTTGTGTCTGGGTTCGGCAAGAGCATAGGAACATGGAAAGAGCAGAAACTAGTGTTTCCGGCGCCAGAGCCAAAGTTGCCGACATCAAAGTTTTTTTTAACGTTAAGCTGGAAGGGAGGAGACTGGGACAGAAGACAGTCACGGTATTGTATCTCTGGCCTTTTCTCTTTTTGACTTGGAAATTGTTCCTGCGCCCCTGGGGTTGGGCCCGATCTGGAAACTGAATCTGGTGGCTCCATTTGCAATCCATCTTGCATCATTGTCTATCCATGAATTCATATGGTGAACCGAATTGTCAAGCTAATAATTCTCCAGGAAAACTCGACCAACTAACCGGAGTCTATTTTAACACCCGTTTTCGTTCCGTGACAATTTCAGGTCATGGCAAGAGGAATGCTGCCATCTGTGAAAAGTTTCGGTGTGTCGCGTGTACGTCTCACGGATGAGATACGAATGCACTTCCACTGTGCGGATTTGTCATTCGACCCAGGCTGGACGACGCCGGTTCCAACTTCGAATCAGCGGGTAATGCCGGCTTACATAGGAAGCCGTGTGCACAATGTCGTTGCGGATGTCATGGGTATAGTCCAGACGCCTTTTGACAGCCAGTGCCTAGCTGTTGCGCATGAGCCGTACCAAGCTAACTGCCGGGAAGCCCTCGACATGGAAGACACCGTGTATACTGTGGCAGACCTATGATAATCCAATTGCCGCACTCGGTGTCGTCAAGCTTGTTTCCACATTGAGAGAAGGTCCACCTCTAAAAGTTACCGGCTCATCTCATTTAATAGCTGCGCAAGTAAAGTGGTCGAGCACATGGTCGACACATGATTGAGACATTTTCTGGAACAGAACGGCCTGCTCGACGAATTTCAGTGCGGCTTCCAGCGTAAAAAAAGTCAACAACAGACAACCTCAGACAAGTGCACGACAGCAAAAGTTGTCCACGCATCAAACGCACGTCGTGTGTACGCCGCCAGCCTCAACCCCCATGCCTCCAAATAATTGCTGCTTTGTCCCTTTCGGCATTGGTGTGACGATGCGTACAAGTTGTGGGGGCCATGGCACCCGGAGGGTTCCAGAAGCCTTGTTGGATTTTCACTTCTAGTATCAACGCTATGTTTTGCATGTACAGACAAAACCAAGCCTTGTCGTTGACATAACCTGCGACCAACAGTGGATCCGGGAGCATATCCAACATTCTTTTAAAGAAAATGCACCTGCTATGAGCGCAAACATTCATAAACTTATTACGCCGCAGTCGAGCAGGTAGGTTAAACTGCAGTCTCCTTGACTAATATGTGCCCAAAATCGCCTGGATCGTTTTAAAGTAAAGCTCTAGCTTTACTTTAAAACGAAAATCGCGAGAAAATCGGCTGTATAGTTAGTTTATAAAAATACACGCAGGAATCCCTAATGAGACGCCGAAATCGGTTCCGAAAAGGCGCAACAAGAATATGTTGATGGTTGGTCATGCCCTTTGACCCCTTTTGCTCCGTGCCGACTGACTGACTAAGCTCGCTGTCTATTGTTTGTTTGGTTTTAGCTATACCTGTGAATTGCACAATTATGTGAGAATCCAGAAAGTAATTCCGACCATGCCGCGGAAAGGGGCTCATTTGGAAGCGCGGACCTGAAGACTTCTCGCGTCTTGACAGCTTTATTCATGCTTTTTAATGACACATACACCTGGTGGGCAACAAATGGAACTCTTTTCTCACGATTATAGCCTGCACGCTATAATCATGAGAATCGTAAATAACTGGGGAGGATCGTATTTAACAGCAATCATCAAGTCTTCATGGGCTGGAACAAGACACCTTTAATGGCCATCTTTAAATGCATTTTTTCTTACGCCATTTCCTGTTAGCTTTCGCAGACAACACTTGAAGATGAAACACAACATTATCATGTGTATTAGGTAACATCACCAGAATATTTTTCTTCAATTTAAGATTAGGTAGACAGCATTCATCTGAAAGGACGAGTTAAACTTGTCGTTCTCCACAAGCTGAGGCCTTTGTAGCTGCCACTAATGCCATGCAGCACAGCCATGCATCACATGTGCTGTTTCGGTCATTTTTACGTTCATTATGGACGGTTGTTGGATGGCTTTATGGTGGCGTGTTGGCGGAATGCTGGAAAGGTTGGGAAGGGCACATCCTGAAAGCAGAATGGTAAATTTCGGACATATACCTGGTAGTATTGGACACTGCAGCAAAGCAGCTATGGTTTCTGCGAAAGAGGGGAGAATGTTAAAGCAACGTATAACAATATCAGAGAGGCATTTGCCCAAAAACGTAGGAGTACAACGAAGAAGCGATTACCTTAATAATGTTTGTTTCTGGTGAACTTCCAGGCGTGGTTGGGAATTACTCAACCACGCCACCCTGTGTCCGGCAACCGTTTTTTTTTGGTGCAAAATGTATGCAATTCATTAGGTAGCATCCCCGGTGCGTGTTAGAATATATAATCATGAAGCATGCATCCAGTTTTCTGAACTGTAGATATTGTATCCCCCAAACAAAAATGTTTCCCCATGTTTTCTTTTTTTTCCCACATGCAAATGGTTACTTGAAGCAATTTCTAGAGCTTCAATTGTCTGTATAACCACTGCAGTTGATGCGCCCTAAAACCCAAATAACTAACTAGAGCTTCAATTGTGAGTAAAATAAAAAAAATCATCCTCCGTTATTGGCTTATGTACAGATACAAGCCTGTTGCCTTTGAGTAGGCACGCGTGCTAAGGCGCGCTTTCCTATGATTGTCTGGCTCAAAATCACCAGCGAGATGTGCACAAGCATCGGTATGTATCTATTCATCGTTCAGGTATCTTGGCTATAAAATATTAATAGTCCGATGATTCAGCTGGCTCTTAAATGTCACGATAGGGTTATCGCCCGCTGAGCTCGGGTAGCGCACTGTGGGTAGTGGCTGCCCTGTACGTGAAACAACGTTTGCCGGTCACAGTTCGAACGGTCGACTCTGGGAACTGTTCATCTCTTGTCCGGCGAACATGTGATGCGACGAACTATTCAGGCGGACCATTACGGTTGCCGTGGGTCATGACGCTCTTCAGCAGGCACAGAGAGAGGTACTTCGCAAAGTTGCCAACCACTGAGCTCGCGCGGCGTATCGCCGTGGTCGTGTCGGGGGTGTCCCCAGGGCGCACTGGCACAGCAGTTGACCACCTGTGTGCACGTCATGTTTTTGGGCAGGCCGACTGCCTTACACGGACACGCAATGTCCGACGAGAAACATGTCCATTAAGAACGGTGAGCACGACCTCGCACGGGATACAGTGCTTGGCGTGACTGAATATGATGAGCAGTCCGGCACGTTTCGCCACTGCCTGGTTTGCATGAGGTTCGTGGCTGAGGTTTCCGTCCATTAAAACTCTACGACACAACTGTTTTAGCCCGCGCGCTGTGAGTGATCACATCACATTGAATGCTATCCACAGTTGAATTGATCGTGCATGGAATCGATCGCCGTGAGGGGTGGTGATGCTGCGAGATGTGGCGATACTGTGGGAGGTGCCAGGATTGTGGTCTAAAGTTGCACGATTTTGCTGCATTCGGGATGCTGTTGTGTCGCTTTGTCTGTCTGAACTGCTGTGAGCAGCGCACCTGAGGTGCACTGGTAGCTAGTGGTAATTGTTGATGCCTGGTGGCAACACTCTGCTGAGGTGCACTTGTAGCCAGTGGTAATTGCTTGTGCCTGGTGGTAGCAGGCAGCTGAGGTGCGCCGGGAGCACAGTGACTGGCTGGCGTGCGGCGTTCTGGAACAGCGCGCGAAGCTGCCGCGCTGGCTGAGCGTGCGGTGAGCTTGTCACAGGGCAATGGGGTCACGCGGTACAAGTGGTATTAATGACTGCTGGGCGGTGATTTCCGCGGTTGCCCATGTACGTATGCAGGCGTGATTACCGCATTCGCCGGCAGCACGCCAACCCCCCATGTACACAACGTATCGGTCGATCGAACTCGGCACACGGGACCCGTGTGGTGGCACCTGCACCACTTGGTACCGGGTCCACGTGACGGCACCAATGGTCCCTGGGGCAAGCGTCATCTCATATCGTACGCTGTACGGAACAATTTATCACTAGGTTGGCTGCCGTATTTTGACCATTGAAGGAAACATTTGGCACACGGATCGGAATTACCACCGCCGCTATCTGTACTGATGTATATGGTCTGGCAGCACTCGTACATTCGCCTCGGTATCGTGAACCGTTACGCCAGGAAGCCGCGATAGCAATTCGTGGCGAACGGCGCCACATTGCCGACGCTGCGATAACCTTGCGACCTTCGCAGTTCGTCGCATATCTCGGTCAGGTTGAAATAGATGCAGGTCAGGGGAAAGCGCCAACCCGAAAACAACGCTTATCCGCGGGGTACGTGGCGAATACTAAGCAGACGGCTGCGGAAGTGACCACGCGCGCTGCGAGCCGGGTGCACGAGGTGCATTGGTAATGTCCCAGATAGTGTGGGTGATACCAGTGGTAATTGCTGGTGATACCAGTGTTAGGAGTGGGTGAGGTCGTAAGAACCGTTTCAACTAACGTGCGCGTTCGCTACAGGGAAACACGTATTTTGTCAGTGCGTCCTAAAAGCAAATGCTGCCATTTTTTGCTGCTAATTTTTAATAATTTAAAGCACTCGGTCGTGAGTATGCACGTTGCCGGTTCCAATACATTGATCCTGGAGACCGATTATGAGTCTTGATTCCAAATATCAGACATGCTCGAGGTCTAAACTGCCATGATGTTTCTAACATATCCACCAGCGCATGGTTCGTTATTTTACAGGCTTTACTATGTTGTCTGGTGTAATAATGTGGATACTTAGGGTTCTTAACGTGCTTTATGTCCCTTCTCGCTGTCCTTTTGCGTTCATCAGCCCCTCGGCCGAAGCTCTTCATTACTTGTGCGACCCGGCTTCTAACGCTGACCCGGTACGGCAGCCGTAGTTAGTTAATCAGTTAGTCGGTCAGTCACGTACCCAAACACACATACAGCCGTAGCACATCTACTGAGGTGTTGACTTCGCCTCTCGGGGGACAATCCAAATAACCAACCTCTCGGGGGACAGACAGTGTTTATTAACGCTCCACAACGAGTCGGCCCACAGTTGTGATTCCGCTCTGTATGACTCACTTGTGTCCCTTTTGTTATCTGTCGGCTCGACTTGCAGAGCGGGTCACGTCACAGCTGACGTCACAGCTGACGTCACAGCTGACGTCACACGGTCCCAGTTTGCATTCTTGACGTCGCACGATCTGGAGGATTTATTTTCGTTTGAATGCCTCAAGTCGACCGATAAGCTCCAGACATGGGAGCTGTCAAACAAATGGCTCGCATTCCGTCCATATCTGTTACATTACGCTCCCACCTCTCTAGTAACGCTGAACAGTCGCCAGGAGTGTGCATCGGGGAGAGGATGGTCCGAAGGCTGCCCGAAATGTGGATCTAACCCGTACTTTGAGTGGCTATGGCTGTTGTGTGGGCGGCGAGCACCGAAACCCACCGGGGTCACAGAGGACGATTTCGTCACGCACCCGACACGAAACGGGAAGCGGGGCCGTCGCGCGACGTCATCGGCCCGCGTCATCGCCACGTGACGTGACGGTGGCGCCGGCCACGTGCCAGCTGAACGCACGAGTAGGATTAGCGGCTCCTACTCGTGCCGCTCATCCTACTCGTGGATGAGTAGGATGAGCGGCCGGTGTCGCTCAGACGCCGCCGTGTGAACAGACGGAGGAGGGCAGTTGGTGACGGCGGTAACCGAAGTGTGTGGCAGTGTTGTCGTGTCTTCGCGAGCGGCACCACAGGCCGATTGGGAAACGGTAGAATCCTTGTGTAGACGCGTTCCACATGGTGAAGAGCCACCAACTTTGGATGCTACCGCTGCGCCTTCTATATGACCAGCAGGGTCGATGCGCCCTAAAGCATAAATAAACAACCAACTAATCTCATCGCCTTTGTCTCCAGCGAATAGCTCTGTTGTGCGGTTAATGCGCCACTGGTGGGTTCTGTGCCCATTGTCTGCTTCATCCTGTTGATCTCATGTCTGCTGGTGCCGCCTACTGCTGTATACTGGCTATTGCTCCTGTATCGGCAGTTGTGACGGCATATGCCATATGTCATATATCTGGCTTCTTCGCGAGGCACTAGATGGTTTCCGCCCGACTCCTTCCTTTGATCTTGGATTTGAGGAAAAAACGTCCTTCGTTGCCCCAGACAATGAAGTATGATTAATACCTCAATGCCTACTTCTGCATTATCTTTCGGCAACCTGGCACAAGTATTTTAAGTCCTGAGAGTTCGTCGGCAGAACCGCTTTCTCAATCCTGAACATTAGAAACCCGTCGAAAAAGCCTGCCGGCTGGGTCAAGTAATGATCCAAGCTGTTAGGCTCACGATCGCGGCTCGATTGATTTATTTGTGTCGTTGGTCAGCCGGCGCCTTCGTTAGACTTTGATAAAGCAGCTCTGGCCCATTTCGGTGCGCAGCTACAGAAACCGTCAAGGCTCAGCGGAAAAAATGCAGGTGGTTGGTTGCTACACATACCTCGTGCATCTTGCGCATTAATAAGAACGTAACTGGTGATGCTATAACTAGCATGCTTCAGTATACTGTCTGGAAGGCGGAGAGGCGCACACAATGATCTCATGGACGCGTCCCCTGAATCCCAGTTCATCATCGTCATAAAACCGAATGTTAACTGCGTCATCATTTTATTACCTCTGATAGACCTTTGAGAGTCCATTGGCGGCTTTAGTGGAATATACATTGGCACAAAGGAAGGCGGTTCGCGATTTAGCAACTTTAACATTATGGGGCCTGTAGTGATCTTTGCTAATCGGAGACCCAAAGGCTTGGCTATTGGCTGTTAGAATTCGCTGTGACAGAACAGCCGTTGAAATGAATCCAAGAAGAATAAAATAATCAAGAGGTACATAACCTAACCGGAAAAAGCATCACGAAAGCTTGCGAATGTTATATAAATGTATTTCAGACACGGAAATTACAAACAAATCCAACTCCAATGCTGGAGGCTAATGCAATGAGGAACCAAAAGGAAACGCAGAGCCCGCTCTGCTCCCAACTCGGGAGAAACTCGATGATTGCGAGCATCGTCGGTTTAATTGTGGACCTCGATCTCGTTAAAAGCTAGCTGTCAACAGGGAAGTGGAGGCTGTGGATCCTGTATGGAAACGATGAAAGCGCTGAAATAACTGGGAAAGTTGACCTTCAACAAAACTGACAGAACTCTGAAGTCAAGCTTCCTCAGGATACGACTGTCCTATGAGAATTCGGGGAGACTAAGAGCTATCCCGTCCCCAATAGTGGGTGGCCGTGCTTGCAGGATGTGGGTAGCGTAGGGTGCACTCTGCTAGGCGGGATTTTCA
Source organism: Imbricaverruca yamaguchii (assembly GCA_034440575.1). Classification (NCBI taxonomy): domain Eukaryota; kingdom Metazoa; phylum Arthropoda; class Thecostraca; family Neoverrucidae; genus Imbricaverruca; species Imbricaverruca yamaguchii. The sequence goes on along the minus strand of JAOTOL010001511.1, from coordinate 212,460 downwards.
GCGAACATTTTGCCAATTGATGTACCGCGTTTCTGTGCGAAGATGTGTAACTTAGAACTTGTGCCATTTTGTGTAATCAGTATACGTTTACTAAGTCCAGTTAGCTCAAGTGGTCAATGTATTTTGACCGCCTTAGGCATATTATTAGTTTTTGTTTGCCGCAATGCCACCATGCTTGCTACCCCAGACGCTTTGTGTGCCGCGATGCTCCGCTTAAGCTTTTGCTACAAGAGTGCCATGCCAGTAATCGTATGTGCAGTTCGGGCAGTATCCAGAACTTACCCCTCGCGGCAGTTGCGGTAGGTCCGGTGGGCGGTCTTTTACGGTGCACTGAATTTGCTGCCGCAATTTCACGCGCCTTGGACCGCTTCGTGCTACTTCGAAGTCGGTGGAGGAGCCAGCTGGGGCGGTTTGCCACTTTTCCTCCTCGGTACTGACACCGTCGTCCACTGATTGAATGCTATAGGTCACAGCTCCCTTTGGCATGCAAGTGAACCGACTACGGGCCCGGATGGAGTGCAAGTCTTAACCATGGTTTTGTGGGAGTGACCGATCAAGGGATAGCGCGAACTGTGGCCACCCGGGTACCCGACTTTGTGGGCACCACCCCCATGCTGAGCATGCCTGTGCCTGGCTGTCGCTACCCGGAGCACGATATCGTGTCCCGCACCCAGCTGGTCCTGCACGGCCGGAACTGGCTGTCATAGCCCTGCACCGGCTATATGGTGCCTTCATTAATTTCACTCAGTTGACCGTGGCCCCGCTCCGACCACCTGGGGTCACCATGTGGGAACATGTAGCACTGCTGTTTCAGCTAATTAGAAGTGTATGCGCGACATTCGCACGCCCGACGTCGCCCGTATGTCCGTAGACACACACGGTTTGGGGCGAACTGGCGTGGATGTGTGGGTTTGTTTTCGTGACTTACATTTCCTTTCGAATCGCCGTTCAACTGAGTTTTCTTGTCATGGGGAATTATTCTTAATATTATTATTGATAATATATAACACAGACGCCTACCGTTTGTGTTTTCTATTTGTTTGGAGCGCGAATTACGCCTGGAAATGCGTGATTTGCGGAGCCTGGGCGTGGATAAAACTCGTGAAGTGACGTTAAAGGCTTTTCCATCCTTTCGTTACTGGGCGATGATTTTCGATGCTGAGATCCATTGCTCTGCTGTGTGTTTGAACCTATTCTATTATTGGCTAAAATGTACTCCGTTTTGTTGATGTCATGTTCCATGGCCCATTCCATGACCTATTGGAAGTTGTCCACACCGGTCATGGTACAAGTGCACATGCAAGGCATAGGTGACATCGGTAAGGCTCTATCACTTTCAATCTCTTGTGCTCGTGGGCGGTCAGTGGTAAGTCCAGGGGAGGCCAACGATCTGCCGTAGTCAAAGATGTCGATGACAAGCGTTGGTGAAAAGGTTCTCCCCACCTTGTAATTCCCAATATATGTCACAATCTGCAAGAGTATGCACAAACCGTCCTTATACGATTGGAGAGGTACGATGTGAAACACCAGAGTACTGTTGAGTCATATCGACCGTTGTCTGTTCCAGGTATCTCGACAATAGCACACCGATTTTGCAAATATAAATATAATTCAATTTATGAGTGAAGACAATAAATAACTGGCTTTTCTTCCACGCAAGCACGTGATTTTCCTCGTATGACATTTGGACGGTGTCTGGTTTTCCTGCGGGTTTCCAGCACAATGCAATTGGCGAACTCGGCCGATGTGTCACGTATGAATTTGTTGGTCTGCTCCTGCATGTTGATTGTGAACGTGCGGTGTTCTGTACGTCCTCGTGTTTAGCATGCTTTCCTTGTCTTGACACGGACGCCCATGAGGCTGCTGTTCGTAAACTTTGTCCGGACGCGATATTAGCTGGTGAATATTTGTTTTTCGCCATCGAGGCGGATAGCCAAGGTTGCTGTTTTAGAAAGAGCGATGGGAGAGAGAGAGATATGTGAGAGGGCTGGATAATGTAGCCGGGCAGGGCCGGGATGTCGAATCTGCGCCGTGCCGTGAGTGGTCGCGGCCGGTCTGCGGGATCTCGCTACCATCTACGGTGTACTACCGTCACCACCGCAGTTGTCATTGGTTATAAATGCTATTTACTTATTTGATCCTAGAGTCGGATTTACAATGACACCTCTCGCAACAACTGTACGTGGCGAGTGACAAGTGTACGCGGTAACAGCTTGGGGGGGTATTTGCAGGGGATATTTGAACAGTGTCCGATCCTGATATTTTCAATTAGTTTTTCGAATTCCCGTCGTGGCACAGATCCAGGACCATTTCAAGCTTCACTTGCTATGAGAGCACGAGAGCAGCGAACGGCTGCAATATGAAGGCGATCTCGTCAAATGTAATGTTTCACCTTCATTAATTATTATTACCTTCGGGCACAGATAATCTGAGGAGATCATGACATATTACCATATGCATTTCTTCAAGTCAACCTGCACGTTGCATTTATCGTGAACTATGCCCAATGGTGATGCACTTGCTCTATGGGCCTCCCGTGGTCATGACGAAATCGCTGGCAGTGAAGTGTGGGTGGGCGGAGGTGGCATCCATCTTCCACCCTCCGTAGAGGAGGGCTACCATGCGGTACGATGTGTATTTGGGTTAGAAGAGTGGTGGTGTTTCCTGATAATGTTAGGTTACGGACACGAAAACGTTCTGGATTCCATAAAGTACGCTCCTGCGACCTAGGCACACGTTAAATATGGTCCCCGGTGGCGTCGTGATGACCCTGCACCATAGCCAGTGAGACGAAGTGGTATATATGACCCGCGGTGGCGCCGCGATGACCATGCACCACCGCCCGTGAGCCCAAGTGGTATATAAGCCGTGGTCCAAGAGACTGTACGGTGTCTGGATCGTGGCGGCCGCCGCACGAGAAAGCTGCTGCGGTGATCCGATATCGTTCTGTGCGCGCTGACCTTTGGCACCGTTGGTGATCGCTGACCTCCGGGTCAGTGAGCCAGCGTTTATGAGATCGTGGGGAATCCAGGACTGCAGATTGTCGATTTGATCGTGGAGATCGGTTGCCGTACTTGAGGAACAGCAGGAGAAAGGAGGTGGTTTGAGGCAGAACGTTCGTCCAGCCAGTGGTGGGGAAACGATAATTAAGTTAACGCGGGTTCCTTGTTCCCGAGAAGTGTCCAGTTCTGGTCAAGTGGTGTAAATTTGTGTGGCAAACTTATCGTAATTTTGTACCAGTGTGTCCAATTCATCCCACCAACCATCAGAACTTTCCTTCCAAGTTAGCCAGCTGCTTCTACCCTGAAGTCTTCATCGATGACCATTGACTCGTTTTCGCCAGCAAGCGTTCTTCAGCAGCGCTTGCCGGTCTTGTTGCGCAAGCCATTGAAGATATTGAAAGCCAGGTTAATTCGGCAAGTTATTTGCTGATGCCAGTATATCATGTACAATGACACAACACGCAACAACTCGACATCTTCTCCTCCCCCTCCTCTCCCTATACCTCTCCCTCTCCGTCCCCTCCTCCCTCCCTCCCTTCCCTCTGTCTCTCTCCCTCTCCTCTCTCCTCTCTCCTCTCTCCTCTCTCCTCTATCCTCTATCCTCTCTTCCTCTCTTCCTCTCTTCCTCTCTTCCTCTGTCTCTCTGTCTATATGTATATATTTATGTGTATATATATATATATATATATATATATAATATATAATATATATATATATATATATATATATATATAAAATGGGCGCATAATAGAGTCAACATAGTCGATGTGCCCCAAAAATGCACAAACCCACCGCCACCATCTATATATATATATTTCTCCATCAATATATCTATCTCTGTCGCTATCTCGGTTTTCCAATATCCCACCCCCAATATCCCATCCCCAATATCCAATCTCCAATATCCAATCTCCAATATCTCATCTCCAATATCCCATCTTAAGGCTTGCTGAGAAAGCTATTACTGAGCATTTTGCAGGTGATGCACCTCATTTCCAATTATTATTAATCAACTGACGATAAGAACAGTCTGCAAGTTTCCCTTGAAAACAGATTGGCAGCACAATGCTTTGCTGTTGACTATTCTACTACCTGTCAATGATAAGTACACTCAGCTTTGCTGATGCGGCAACTCGTGATGGAAATACCGGCACGGTTTCTGGTAGGATGATGGCATGCCATTTTGCGATGGCATCCTGACAGGCATGCCATTGCGGCTCCCCGGTCAAATCAGCCTGGTCGCTCTCCACAGTGACACGTCCATCACGTGTCGACACGATCACCGGAAGCTGTTACGATGCACCTGATTGCACTAGTGCATATGCACCCACGCAACACAGCCTACATCAGCTACATCAGCCGACAAATAATCTATCAACTGATGCAATCGTACGTTCAAATGATTGTTCACCATTCAGCTACATCGTTTTGTGAAACGGCCGATTAATTAGGGCACCCATGACCAAACGTTGATATTTCATCATGCCATGTCCGAAGAAAGGTCAATGGGGGAGGGGAGGGATATTGAATCCCCGGTGCGCTTTTCCGCAGAAGTCATCACGGCTGGTACATCGTGAGCAGCGAATGCCGCCATGCTGTCGCGGGCCGTCGGTGTCCTGTGTGTCACGTGTTGACCATGAATGCTTTCCGTCTGACGTTCCGGCTGACGTTCCGTCTGACGTTCCGTCTGACGTTCCGTCTGACGTTCCGTCTGACGTTCCGTCTGACGTTCCGTCTGACGTTCCGTCTGACGTTCCGTCTGACGTTCCGTCTGACGTTCCGTCTGACGTTCCGTCTGACGTTCCGTGTGACGTTCCGGCCGCTGCAACACCAAGGCATCAGATGTAGTTTTAACAGGAGCAACTTTTTCTCGAGCATCAAACTGATAAGTGGTGCTTTTCGGGACCGCACGGTCCCAAAGCACATTTTAGACACTTTGTGTATTGTATTTTATCACATTTTGTATATCCATACCATAAAATAGCACGACGTGCCGCATTACCGACTCGATGTAGATTGTACTGGGCTCAGACTCGGAATGTAACTTGGCTTTACAGTCCAGCATTGACGCATTTTAAGATGGACGCTGCGCCACTTTGACGTGTTGTGTTCGCGGTCAGATTTCTGGGTGTATGCTGCTGATCCTGCTAATACCTGGTCGTCACCTATCTGCAAACAATGAGTCAAAAGTGTGCAAATATTATTTAGACAACGTTTGTATCCACTTCCTGAGGAATACATAAGCTGGCTGTCCCGATTATCGGACATCTGGCCACAAAAAAACTCAACAAACAGGATCTGTAATAGTGCGTGAGTCAAATATGAGAGGTTACTGCATCCTAAACAAGCATTGCCTTTGTCGGGTTTATCATTTGGCACTGATCATCCCACAATATACATCGCTGGGATGTTTCGACACTTGATTAATGAGGTTGCCTGATAAAGCTCCCGATGCTGTAACTTTTACCTACCGGCAGCTCGGTTCCTGGCAAAAGGTACATATGGTTTTACTTGTGGGGGTGGCATTGGAAAGACGATCAAACGGTTCGCAGCAGAGGACTATTTTATCTAGAAAAAAGTGTGGTTGCTTTAAACGTAAGCATTTTACAGCTGTATAAACAATGGCGTCCGTGGGTTCTTTTACGACACATTCAACTGCCAGGCCATAAAGCGTCGCGAACGTCTCGCACCGACTGATCGCGACTGGACCCTGACTCGGTAATCTTGTCGGTTGCGGATTCGAACGACCAATGGCGTCGATGCGCCCTAAAGCCCAAATACACTAACCAACTACCAATGCTAGTGTCTGTGCAATATGCACGATTTAAAGTTTGTTTTCAAGTTGCGTGCCAACATAGAGACGACAACTCCGATGCAATCTCTTGCAATCAGCTGCATTGGTCAAATGGGTCTTGAGTATGTATGGTGAAGGACTATTTCGGGCATTGAAGTGCAGAAAAGCTGACCTCGTCCTACTTTTTACGGCATCGCTTACATGTCCACACAATACGTCGCCATAGAAATGGTGACCACAGAATTCATCAATGGAACAACGAACGCTTTCCATGATCCATTACACCGATTGACATCGTTGGTCGGCCGGCCGCCGCCCGAACGTTCACGGCTGGTGCGGCCGGTGCGTGCTTCACAGCGGAGCCGATTGCACATGCTCGTCGGCCGCTTTATGGACGGCCGGCGAGTGTGTTCCGCCTACAGAGGTGGCCGACGACCGGCACACAGTGGTCGGCGGCGGCTCTGATCGCCACAAAAACGGCCGGTAACGGAACGCCACTGCGAGTCGGGCGGCCGCCGCCGCGGCCGGTGCGCCTGTGTAGCCTTCCGCCGACCCACTTGGCCGCTGGCTGACGCACCTGTGTCTGTGCCACTGGTGGCGGCGCCGACGCTGCCCGTGCCGGCCGCACGGCGACTGCCGTCGTACCCGCCGGCATGGGGGATACCCCCGGCCGTGCCGATCCCCCGGGCACAATGAGGCTCACTAGTGTGTTCATGTCAGCGCGTCAGTGGTACAGTGGCACGAGCGTATCTGGCGGTGAATGCGCACCCGATGCCAGACCCGATCAAACCACTGGCAAACTGATGATGCCGGTACACCGACAGCCGCGGCTGCGTTGTACCTGAGGCTGTATGGGTGTCGTGATGCGCGTCAGCACACCAATGCCGGCCGATAGATCGGCGTGTGCCGATGCCGATACGTGGCTGCCACACGTCGGAGGCGTGTGCGCGCAGTTGTCGGCTGCGTTCAGACGGCCAGGACAGGTGTGGCGCCTCGTCAGCCGGCACGCGGCGACCCGCCCCGCCAGTGGTGCGTGTGTGTGTCTGGCCGCCCGACTCGCGCCCCATTGCACCGTGCACGCGTGTGTTGACCCGACACCGCCGACCGCGCGTCGTGACAGATGTTCGGCTACTGCGGTCAACAGCGTGACCTGTTTCGGTGGGCCGGTGCGCCGGTCGCGCGCGCCAGCAGTGACGGACGGGTATGTGGGCGGCGCGTGCAGCGTGGCGTCGTGACGATTGTGACGCGCCGCCGGCGGTCGTCGGCGGCGCCTGTGGTCTGAGAGTACGGGCATGACCTGGTGTCGGCGGGAGGGGTTGGGGAGTGACAGGCTGCTGCCGTACAATGCCGCCACGACGTGGATCCCACCCCACGTTGTGTCGCCCAACTTGACCTGACCTGACCTGGCCTGGCCTGACCTGGCCCGACCTGACCTGACGTCGTCTGATGGCCGCCGGTGGCTGACGTGACCCGTCTGCCGTTGCAGCTAGTGGAGACATTGGCGGGCCACCGGTGTCAAGATGGCGACCGTCGACGGCCGACCTGCCCAGTATGGGATCACCCTCAAGCAGCTGCGCGAGATCATGGAGTGCCGCGGCGCCGATGCTATCGAGCGCATGCAGACAGACTTCGGCGGTGTGCTGGAGATCTGCAAGAAGCTCTACACGTCTCCGCAAGACGGTGAGCGGGGCGGACTGCGGGGCGGAGGTGTTAGGCTGAGGTGTGCGGCGGCGACGCCTGGCCCGGCGACACGCTGCGTCTGATCGTGTCACATGGTGTCAAATGGTGTCAGCTGACCACAGCGCGTGCGGCTGGATGACTGGCGGATAGGGGAGGTTTCAGACTTTGGAGGTGGACTGTCTGGCGGGGCGAGTGTGGCTGGTCGGGCTGATTCCTCAGTCAGACTCAGACTGCGCCAGTAGTGCTGGCGAGGTGTATATATATATATATATGTGTGTGTGTGTGTGTGTACGTGTGTGCGTGTGTGTTTGTGTGACGGAGCGTCGGTTTGTCGCAGGTCTGAGCGGAAACCCGGCCGACCTCCAACACAGGCGACAGACGTTCGGCTCTAATATCATCCCTCCAAAACCGCCTAAGGCGTTCTTGGTGCTCGTCTGGGAGGCACTGCAGGACACCACCCTCATCATTTTGATAATTGCCGCGATTGTTTCGTTAGGCTTATCCTTCTACCATCCGGACGAGTCTGACGGTGAGTGGAAAGCGGATTGTGCTAGACAACTGGGTTGATTGCCCGTTATTTGCATTCCGTTCCGTCTTCCGGTAAGAGGACATCGCGCTCTTGCAGATGTAACCGTGAAAGCTAGCGTCCCTTTTGTATAGTCACTGTCGTTTTATCTAAAATTGTCCGTTCTGCTTCGAAGGTTAAATATTCGAGTGGTATATATTTCTATAGCTAAAACATATTTAAAGTGTATACTTATCTAAAATGTATACCAACGAAAGAACATCTGCACCGCGTGCTCAAATCAGCGAGCCCAAGTAGGTTCTTTTATGTGAGAAGAAATATTCTGAACTTTTGCTTATGGAGGCAATATGGATACATTTGCATTCATAATGTATGAAGTATTCTGTTCTTATACTACCAAATCCATGCTGTTCTTTTTTCACCTTGCAACGGCGGTGTTTCTCCATCGTTGACATAACCTTGTGTAGTCACGTCGTGCAAGATCATAATCAGCTCACTGGGATGGTGCCTGATGTCTACTAATCTTGAATATTTATTCATCGTGTATTTTGGCCTGTGACATTTATGCTCGTCTTCGGTGAATTTATTCAAAACATTCCCCCGATAATGACATGACGCCGTCGCTGAGTGTTTTTTCTTTCTTGCTATCAAGCTGAGGACACAGAAGGTAAGACGTCTCAGCCCCTTCGCTCCCCAAACCCCAGAGGAAGTTCCTTACCACCGCTTCCTCTGACCGTAGAGGAAGGTTCCTTGGCCCCGCTCCACCTGAACCCAGTAGAAGTTTCTCGCCCCCGCTCCCCCGACCTCAATGGAAGTTCCTCGCCACCGTTCCCCTTGACCCCAGTACAAGTTCCTCGCCTCCGCTCTCCCTGTCCCCAGTAGAAGTTCCTCGTCCCCGCTCCCCTGGACTCCCCAGTAGAAGTTCCTCCTTGCGGGCCGAGTTTTACATAATCAGCCACAACGGCTCCTGCGTCCCGCCATATTGATTGTATTGTGGCGGTCTCAGCTGTGGAGGTGAGACTGTTTTGCACCTGCCGCGACTGACGCCGCCCGATCGATAGCCAACGATCGCGAACGACGCTGTTTGTATTAATCCGTGGCCTTCACGGCGCATCTCTGCGGCGGTCGATGACGCGGCGCTGCCGCCGCCGCCGGTCCCGCCTCCAGCAACGCCACCAGCCCCGCCACCAGCCCCGCCGCCGGACCCGCCGCCGGACCCGCCTCCGGACCCGCCTCCGGACCCGCCGCCCCGCCGCCGGACCCGCCGCCCCCCGGCCTCGCCGCCCCCGGCCTCGCCGCCCCCGGCCTCGCCGCTCCCGGCCTCGCCGCCCCCGGCCTCGCCGCCCCCGGCCTCGCCGCCCCCGCTGCGTCTGTCGCGTGTCACCTGTTTGGCACCCATTCTTCTCCGGTCAAACAGACAGCCAGGTTTTGGCAGCGTCACATGCGGTGATTATCTTGGAAGCAGCGCGGAATCTGGACGGGCGGCCAAAATAGACCGACCCTCGGAGGTGTTCTTTTCGTGGCTGGCGAACCGTGCCGGTCGCGGAGCATCGGCCACGGCTCGGGCTCGGGCTCAGGCTCGGGCTCGGGCTCGAGCTGACACGATACGTGTGCGCCGCTCGGGTGGGCCGCTGCGGCGCGCCCTCTGTCAGCAAGCCAGCCGGCGCACTGGTAATGAGCTTTCACTGTCCGGACTTCCCGGCGACCCCGCCCTTCGGCCGGGTGTGGGCCGGCGCACGCGCGCCGCCGCTGCCGCCACTGTTGCCCACCTCGCAGCGCGCGACTCCACCCCGACTGTTGTGCACAACAATGGCACATTACCGGCCGGGTGGCTGCAGCGTGGCCGACTGCACGTGGCTGAGACTTGTCCTCTGCATAATTCACGCGCTTCGAACGGCACCGGTATTTGCGTGATTAAATTTGCGCCCCGAGAGTGAGCCGTGTGTGTGGGCTGGCGGCGAGAGAGTTCTTGGTTTGATTCGACGCAGCCGGGTGTCAGGTTGGCATCCGTCGCGGTCTGTGCGCTGATCTGATCTGATCTAATCTTGTCTGATCTGTGCGCCGCACCGCCTGAACACTGTGTGTGCCTTCGCCCGTGTCTCTCCCGGCTCGTTCGCCTGAGCCTCGCTCGGCTGTTCACAGCCGTCGTTTCCGATGTCTAGTTGTGTATACGGCGGTGCGGCGGTGCGGCGGTGCTGGTCTGGCGCTGGACCCCCGCGCCAGACAGCGTAAGCCCGCCGCCAGCCGCCTCAGTCGCGCTAACACGCGACTCTCTGTCGACAGTCGTCCGGTCAGGAAGCCACGACGAGTCCGAATCGCACGCCAATTGGATTGAAGGCGTCGCCATCCTCGTGTCTGTGGTTGTTGTTGTACTAGTCACTGCCTTCAACGATTGGTCTAAGGAGAAGCAGTTCCGTGGCCTGCAGAACAGGATAGAGGGCGAACACAAATTCTCGGTGGTCAGAGGAGGTGTAGCACATGAAATCGTCGTGGGAGAAATTCTCGTCGGAGATGTTTGCCAGGTGAGTGTTGAGTGCGCTGACATATGTGGGGGGGGGGGGGGGAGGGGGCGACACTGCCTGCGCTCTGTTATGCTAATATATGCACCGATTAAGCGTGGTGTTACGCTCCGGTATGCTTGACGCCTGTGTAGTTGTAATGTCTTGTTGAATTATTTCTCCAACTGCCGGCGCGATGTCGGCACGGCCAACTCAGCTGACTGTGCTAACAGCTGATAGCTGACAGCCGCTACAAGTTGTTTCATGATATTCAGCAAGAAGACGTGCTGTACTATGAGTGCTACGTGAACGTGCACACTGTTACAGATTAAATATGGCGACCTGTTGCCCGCCGACGGCATCCTCATGCAGAGCAATGACCTCAAGATAGACGAGTCGTCGCTGACGGGAGAGTCCGACCATGTGAAGAAGAGCGAGAAGACGGACCCGATGCTGCTCGCAGGTGAGCTGGCCGCGTCGTCCATCCCTGTTGGCCTAACTGTTCTCGTGCGGCCGACCGTCGTGCGCGTCGTCGAGGGGTTTCAGTCGGGTTTCAGTTCGGCTGCGTTAATCCGGTGTTTGCCAAACTGATTGAGCAACTCTTGAATGGCAGCCAATAGCCCGGTCCCTGCGCGGTATCACCCCCCCCCCCCACACACACGAAGTACAACTTCATCGGCTTTTGAAGCAACTTTTTCAGTAAAGCAGTGTTATTTTGCGGAGCGTATTGGCGCAGATCACCAAGGTGGCAAACGGACCACGAGCGTGGGTCAGTCGTCAGTCGGCAAGCGGACCACTTCCGTTTGCCGGCCGGCTTCTGTCCGTGACGAGAGTGGCGAGCGTGCTGCCAACACGTGTCGCTCCACAGCGACTCGCGTCCGCCGGCGACGAGTGTGTCAGAGTGTCGACGTGATGCGGGTTTGATTCGCCGGCGGAGTTTTGCTGAGCGCACCAGCTTGGCACGGCGCCCACGCGGCGCCTCCGTTGCGCGACCCTGGGACGCAGGTTTTGCCGTCGTTGCATCATATTTGTGAGAATGAGCCGGCTTAAGTTGGGGCGCGCGTGGACTGGCGCAGCGTCGCCCCGGCCCCTCCCCCACCTGGTCACCGACTGACGGCGCGGGTGCCCGGCCGCCGGCAGGCACGCACGTGATGGAGGGCAGCGGCAAGATGCTGGTGACGGCCGTCGGCGTCAACTCGCAGGCGGGCATCATCTTCACGCTGCTGGGCGCCGCCGCCGAGGAAGAGCAGAAGGAGGCCAAGCGGCGGCGCAAAGGTAGCGTGGCGCGCGCGCGTGCGCCGGCCGCGCCGTCGCCTTCGGCATGTTCTAGCCGCGACGCAGCGTCCGGGACGTCCGTACTGAGCTGTTGTAGACAGTGTAGACGACCACCACGGCGCGCGTGCAGCCGGACCGACGACGGCCCCTGGTGGTGGCGCCCGCACCTAGCGTGCAACGATGGCCTGTTTTATTACCTGATTGTGATGGTCATGCTGGACTATTTGCAGTGATGTGTGGTGACCTCGATCTTTTCATCAAATAGACTAGGGAATGATGATTGTCCCCTTGTTATATTTGGCCCTGATTTTAGCCTTAACTGCATGTGTATCTGGTAAACCTGATATCTTTACACAGATTATCGTAGTTGGACTGGTTTGTTTGGTTTTGTTCACTAACATGGTTTTATTTCAACACGCTCTTCTCCGTGTAGAGGCCAAAAAGCAGCGAAAGATCCGGAAGAATATGCAAGGTGACGAATCGAAAGCCTTTTGAGCTGGATGGTGGCTGAATGGCTGGGAGCAATGCCACTCATCTCTGCCTTGTCTTGAGTTCTCTTCTCTTTCCTCAATGCTTGCGATTTTGGCGCGCATCTTTTTCTCTCATCCTTTCTCCGTTCCGTTTTGCCCATATCCTCATCTTCCTCGGCTTGTTTTGAGTCTTTCCTGACCTAAGTTGTCTCCTTCGGCTTAATGTTGTTTTGTGTCCCTTCGGTGTTGCGTTCTGTCCTCTGTTTTCTTTCGCCTGCTCCTGTGTCCGTGTCCGGCTCTGTTTTGTCGTTGTTTCATGGCTCGTCTGTGGCTGGCTGGCTGGGTGGCAGGCTGTGGCGGTGCGTCCGCAGTTTGCCGGTCTTGCCGCTCCTCTTCTCCATTCCTAACGGTCTGGATGCTGTTCGCACGGACTGCTGTGACTGGCGACTGGCCGTCGCGCTTCTGACCGCTGCCGGCGCCGCCGCCGCGTACAACCGTCCACCGCGACCCCGAATAGCGCATGCCCGCAGCTTCGGCTGAGTGTACACGTGGTTTGTTATGACCGGCGCGAACTGGGCGACGACCGGCCCGCGACAGTTGGTTGTCCATGTGTCGACGTCTGTGTTCGCCGTAGTGTTTCGTGTGGTCTGGTCGGGCTGAAGGGACCGCCGGGTCGTGTTCAAATTGGGCTTTCTTAGCGTCCGATTGTCCGATTTCCCAACACTTAAACGCATTTCTTGACTGTAAATATGTCTGCGAAGCGGGTGTCCGTCGAGTGGCGCATCACCGCCAAGTGCAAGGGTGATATCACTTGAGGTTAAATATATGTATAGGTATGTATATATATATGTATCAATATACTCACCAGGGTCATGCACAATTCTAGGCAGGTTAATGTATATCACTCTCTGTTGTCTTGTCCTTTCGCTCTCCGCAATGCTGCATCTGGCAGAAGTGTCAAGTGTTCGTGTAGGAGAACTTATTGTGGTGACCTAGCTGGGACCGGGCCGTTCTGCATTGGTGTTCTCCCGGGCGGGGACTCCGAGTGTGCCGGTCGATATTATTTATGTGCGGACGACTATCGGGCCGCTGCCGGTGGTATCGGGAGTAAGGGCGGCTGTGGCGGCTTTGGAAGGCCCGGATGCCGGCCAAGCTGCTGATCGGGGCAACCTCCGGTTGGATACTCGCGTTTCCCTTGATACTTGAGCGGTTCCAGCGTGCGGATCGTCGCGTGGTGGTGTCGTATCGATGGAGTTGATAAGGTAGATAGGACGGAAAAGAAGCCGCCGTCTATGGTAGCATTGCTCTGGTCTTAGGGTGCGGCGGACGTCCATGGGAGGGAATTTTCTGCTGGCTGCCACTGCGTTTACCAGACCAAGGCAGCATTCAATAAGTTGACATAAACATCGACATGCATCAGACACGCATCGGTTTTGTTCTCTCCAGATATGAAAGCATCCTCTGCCTGTGGTGAAGGTGGCGGTTTGGTTGCGGTTTTTTTCACGCTTGCCATCCTATCGTTTCGGAATGAGTGTTTGTGTCGACGTTTGGTGTCAGTGACCCACTCACTGTTGCATCGTTGTGAGTTGTGACGAGCCGCGCCGGTCGCCGGCCTGCGCGCTCTGGACACGTGTTGCCGTTCTTTGCAGAGCCGAACAAACGAGTCTTTCCCACGGCCACTCCGAGCGAGCGCATCCAGAACATCCTGAAACCTCGCAGCAGCAGTGAAATCCTTGGCACTTCCGGTACTAGCCCGTGCCTGAGACTGTACCAGCCCGTCACTGCCAGAGGCGATACTGACCTGCCTCCCCGCCAAGACGGCACTGACCATCTGCCAGTGACTGTACCGATTCGTAGCTGCCAGAGGGTGCCGAACTCTCACATCCAGGGGGAAGTACTGTTCCCCCTTCCGCCAGTAATGATGCTGACTCCTGCCCAGAGACGGTACTCACACTGTCGGAGACTGTTCCAACCGATCACTATCAAACGCTGCGGCCTTTACTAAGGCCGATATTTTATATTCGACTTCCAAATCGCGCTGTAAGGCGAGCTGTCGTAAAAAAATATGGTCGTGCTGTAAAACAAGGTAAAATATAAGAAGTAACTGAGCAAAATATATCAGGGTGCATATTTACTCTTCACATCAAGACAATGTGACTCATTTAGATATGGTTCATTTTGGTCATAACACCGGTAAGATCAGTTCTTTGACTGTTTTTGTACGAGGTAATGTCTTCGCAAAGTTTTCCACCATTTTGCTATCCGCAAAAGAAAGAGGATGGGTTGAAAGTTGCTCGTTCCACACATGATGAGTTACGGTGCCAGTGCTTAAAGTTTGTGTTTCGAATAGCTGGCTTGAGTTGTGGTTTTGACACCTCAGTGGTATGCGGTGCAAAGGTACAGCACTCACCCCTGCCAATGTTGGCAAAGGTCCTTCACTTCCTTTGTACTTTACCACCTGCCACTCCTCAATTTCCGTCCCTTTCGCTCGCTAAGACGTATACCACTACTCAATTTGCATCCCTTCCGCTCGCTAAGACTGTTGAAATGCCACCCTTCAATTTCCGTCCCTTCCGCTCGCTAAGGCCACGCGAAACGTTCCGCTGCGCTCCTCCTCGGAACGCTCCGCGATCCTCCGCAGAAGGGCCCACACTCGAAAGCTAACTGACCGGCGCAAGCGCGCTTGTGAACGCTTGGTCAGCGGCGTGCATGCGCTTGGCGTCTTGCTGCGTGCTTGCTGTTCTCACCGTTGTTTGCTTCATTGCTTGCATGCGTGCACGATTTGTCGTCGAACATCGTGTGATGCGAGGGAGTGTTGTCGAGTTCATTTGCTATCTGAGTGGACGTCTTGTGGCGGAACGACCGCTAGAGTGAGCCGTCAAGGCGGGCCGACCGGTGTTGGGTGCGGAGTCTGGATCACAGACGTAGTGTGTAGCGTGCCGCGGTGTATGACCGGCTGTGCCGTGTGCCGCGGTATGTGATGAGCTGTGTCGTGTGCCGCGGTGTATGGCCGGGTGTATAGTGTGCCGCGGTATGTGATGAGCTGTGCCGTATGTCGCGATGTGTGACCGGCTGTGTCGTGTGCCGCGGTGTCATTACTGTGCCGTGTGCCGCGGTGTATGACCGGCTGTGTTGTGCCGCGCCGGCAGCCGACGGCGCTGCCAGCGTCGAAGATGGACTCGGCAACAACCACGCCGCCAAGCCACCGCCCACCATCACCACCACACAGCACAACAGCGACGAGCAGACCTTCGGCGCAACGGACGGCGATGGTGGTGGCGGTGGCGGCGGTGGTGGCGGCGGTGGCGGTGGAGGAGGCGGGGGCGGCGGTGGCGGCGGCGCCAAGGAGAAGTCGGTGCTGCAAGCCAAGCTCACCAAGCTGGCCATCCAGATAGGCTACGCTGGCTCGCTGATGGCCATCCTAGTGGTTATCGTTCTGGTGATGAAATTCTGCATCCAGAAGTTCGTCATTGAGAACCTGTCGTGGAAGCCCATGTTCTTCGGCGTGTTCGTCAACTTCTTCATCATCGGCGTGACGGTGCTGGTGGTGGCCGTGCCGGAGGGCCTGCCGCTGGCCGTTACGCTCTCGCTGGCCTACTCGGTGCGGGTGAGTGGGCCACGAAGCGGTCGTCGTTGGAGAGTGGAGCAGTGCTGGCGAACGTCCCCAGTCGCTCACCACCGCTTAATGGTGACGTGTCGCGAGTCTGCGTGTGGACACCTTAGCTCCAAACAACTTGGCGGTCAGCATCTCTGGACAGGTAGTGGACGCGTAGCTTGAGTGAGGTATGATTGTCGACGACGACGTAGACTGCGTTGAGTGATAACTTCCGGCATCGGCCCGCGGTGTTTGGCAAGATGTCAGTCTGAGCTCTTCTACGGAAACGTCCTCGTGTGAAGCCTGGCAGAATAGATGGTTCATTAGGACCTACATTTCGTGAGCATGCCACGTCAGTTTTCCTCGTCACGTTGCCGTATGTTTGTGTGGGAGTGGGGTTTTGCCTGTCACCTGTGGCGCTGTCTCCAGGTTTCACTGTGCCCCCCCCGCAGAAAATGATGGACGACAACAATCTGGTGCGCCACTTGGACGCGTGCGAGACGATGGGCAACGCGACAGCCATCTGCTCGGACAAGACCGGCACGCTCACCACCAATCGCATGACCACCGTCGAGGCGTACGTGGCCGGCCAGCGCTACAAGCAGATCCCCAAGTTTGAGCAGCTGCCGCCGAAGGTGGCCGACCTGATAGTGCAGTGCATCTCCATCAACAGCGGCTACACCTCCATGATAATAGTGAGTGGTGGGTGGGCGGCTGTTGGCGGCGCGCGCCCGGGGTGTCGCCGCGGCCGGCTCCGGCGCACTTAGGATGGCCACCGGGTGATGCTGCTGCGTTGCGTTACGTTACGTGCTGTCGGTGTCGTGGGCGTCGGTATCGCCGCGCTCGCTGGTTGCTGCTCCATCGTCCGAATGGTGTGGGGAAGCTGCGGCGGGGTCCGGTGGTGCCCCCAGTGCTGTGCGCCGAGAGTGGGTGAAGTGTGTAAGCCACTGGCGGAGTCTGGACGGTCAAGTGTGTAAAGTATCGGGCAGCCGCTGACCTGGGTAGGCTTATATTGCTGGCCTGGGTAGGCTCATATTGTTGACCTGCGTTTGCTCGTATTGCTGACTTTGGTAGGCTCATATTGCTGGCCTTGGCAGGCTCACATTGCTTGCCTGGGGTGTGCCGCCAATCCTGGCCGAAGCTCATCACGAATGCTGCCTTCAGCTCGACACATGAAACATGCAGTTGAATGGCACGTCCTCGCCCAGCCCAACTGCCAGCTCCTGATTTTGCTGATAGATTCGTGATATTTTTCGTACAAAGGAGCCACGTGTTTCCAAAGTCGCACCGTTGTTTGTACTGGTGTAGTATTTTTTGTTACAGTTCGTTTCTCCACCGGCACTGATTTTCATCCTAACTTGCCTGTATTGTTTACATCGATCTTCGCGTAACGCGACATCGTAGTTTTAATTTGCGATGGCACATGTATTTAAAATAGATCAATATGTTGCCGGTGGTAAATTACACTGGATGTGCGGTACTCAATTACTATCATAGTAATTGGGGACGATGTAGTGTAAAGCTCAAAGAAATGTTAAAGAAACATGTGTTTTCAGTTCTCTTTTCCCTGGCTTCCTTTCGAAAGATGTCTTGGAAGTGCTTGTTAGGAATCACTCGTCATTGCACAAAGCGTCATTGCACGCGTTGACGAGCCAGCCGCCTTTGTCACGAGCGAGACTGAAGGCCTGGTCAGGGAATCTTCCTTCAACTAAGGGGAAAAATCAGCTTGTGTGGCGCGACCAGCACGGTCGTACCGCTTTTGAAATGCCTGCAAACTTGGCAATGACGTCCCAGAACCACGAAATATGCACTAGCAAGTAGCTTTGTAGACGACAGTTGTATACTTTTTTCTCTAGAGGCTGCGGCCCATCTACTTTCCCCGTACGTCATTTCATATGAGTCACGTTTTCAAGTTTTGGCACTTGCGTCCAGTGGCATATCAACCAGTGATGTTGAACGGCACATAACTTGCGGCGAAGAATGCGTTTGTCGCGCGCGGAGTTGTACTCTCAAATCCTCTATGATGTGATGGAATGTGATGGGATTCGTGGTCCAACGTGCCTAGTGTGCTTGCAGTATCTCCAACGTCCAACGCAGCATAGTATGCTTGCAGTATGTATACCTTCTGCCCGATGTCCAGACTGAATCCAAACGTCGTATTTCAGGAGAAAGAGGGTGAAGGGATCAAGCAGGTGGGGAACAAAACCGAGTGTGCGCTACTGGGTCTGGTAGAGAACTTGGGCAAGAGCTACCAGCAAGTGCGCGACGACTATCCCGAGGAGAGCCTGCACAAAGTGTACACCTTCAACTCGGTGCGCAAGTCCATGAGCACCGTCATCAAGATGCCCAACGGTGGATTCCGTGTCTTCACGAAGGGCGCCTCGGAAATGATCATGCAAAAGTACGTGTGATCGGCTGCTCTTTTTTTTTGCTGTGGTTGGTTCGGCTGGTGGCAATTTTTGTCACGTTGCATGTTTTTGATGTTCAACTCCTCAGAGTCAAGTCAATGAAAGTGATTGGAATTCGCCACACTTGGTGTGGTGAACAACATGTCCCACACTTCATGTGGCACATGCTGAACCGCAGCGAGGTTCCCTTGGGTCGAATTGCACAATCAGCTATTAATATAATTCTCCCCGCAAAAAATTGATTCGAAGTCACGAATAGCACCGTCTTTCCCTTGCTCAATAGACGTGCAATTTTCATATCAATTTGCAACGATTCGTCGACATCCGTTAATTGCTTCCTGATGGACGCTGTAAGACCCGATGGACCCGTAAAGTTGATATGTCCTAAGCCCCGATACCAAAAATTGGCTCTTGATAAACGTAAGTATTAAGCGCTTTGCATCCATTTCTAGTATCCCGCAACTCCATCCATACCATTCCGATGCAGTGGTGGACGTTTTAAACTGACGTATAGTTTTTTTTTATAAACTTTGGCTCCTCCCACAACTCCACCCAGCTAAGCATGGGCTTGTTGCTGAAGTGTTCCTTGTACGCGTTAGTGGAAAGAATTGAGCGGCGTATGTGCGACGGGGTGCGTGCCTCACCATATTCGGTGCTCGCGCCGGCCATCGGGGTAGAGCTCGGTTGGCACGATGTTGCGTCGCCATCCAATGCTCGGTCCAATCCGCCCGACGGTGATTGCGCAGCCAGATAGCCGGTCAAGTCTGAACCGGCTGATGATAATTGTGAGTGCACGCCCAGCGCGCCGCGCTAATCGCCGGCCGGCGACCTCCCGCCGGCCGCGGCTCGTTCGCTGCATACCGGATCGCTTTCGGGTGGCGTTCCAGAGCGAGCGCGGGCCGGCGGCGTTTTTGCGCGGGCGCCGGCGCGCGCTCGTTACCGACGGGCGGCGGGTCGTTAGCACGCCCGGGAGCGGACGGTCGGCTGGCGTCGCCGGTCGCCAGTTGGCGGTGACGGGCGTCGAGACGGCGGCCGCAGGTGTGCCGGCCGCCTGACGATGCTGATCGTGCCGCGCCGCCCCCTGCCCTCTCCCATCCCCCTCCCCTCCACTCGTCTCTTTCCAACGTCGGTGTTAGCCGCACCAGCGCGGCGCCAGCCGCCGAAACACATACAGACAAGGACGGTGACATATACCGACGTGGACGGTAACATCCACTGACGTAGACGGTGATGAACACACTGACGTGGACCGTGATGAACACACTGACGTGGACGGTGATGAACACACTGACGTGGACGGTGATGAACACACTGACGTGGACCGTGATGAACACTGACGTGGACGGTGATGAACACACTGACGTGGACGGTGATGAACACACTGACGTGGACCGTGATGAACACACTGACGTGGACGGTGATGAACACGACGCGTGATGAACACACTGACGTGGACCGTGATGAACACAATGACGTGGACCGTGATGAACACACTGACGTGGACGGTGATGAACACACTGACGTGGACGGTGATGAACACACTGACGTGGACGGTGATGAACACACTGACGTGGACCGTGATGAACACTGACGTGGACCGTGACATACGCACTGACGTGGACGGTGACAAACCGACGCGGACTGTGATACACACTGACGTGGTCGGTGAGAACAACAACGGTGACAAACCGACGCGGACTGTGATACACACTGACGTGGTCGGTGATGCAGACACTGATGTCGACGGGGATGCAGACACTGATGTCGACGGGGATGTGCACACTGACGTGGATGGTGAAACACTGGCGTGGACGGTGAACGTACTGACGTTGACTGTGAAACACGTACTGACGTGGACGCTGACACGCGTCCTGACGTGGGCGGTAACATAGAATCACTCGCCGCGTAGCGACACATAGCCTGGCACATGCGCACACACCAGCACATCCGTCACAGTGCTACAGTGAGCGAGTTGTTTATGGATGGGAGATAGTTGTGTATGGGGTGGGAGTTGTGAGATGTGTAGTGTTGGCATGTGTCCATGCACCCGTGACTGCTATCGGTGGCAGTGCAGCATGGCGCGTCGGCCACGGATGCCTGCTCAACGTCACGGCCAGCCGCCAATGTCTCTGTCTGTCTGTCTGTCTGTCTGTCTGTCTGTCTGTCTGTCTGTCTGTCTGTCTGTCTGTCTGTCTGTCTGTCTGTCTGTCTGTCTGTCTGTCTGTCTGTCTGTCTGTCTGTCTGTCTGTCTGTCTGTCTGTCTGTCTGTCTCTCTGTCTGTCTGTCTGTCTGTCTGTCTGTCTGTCTGTCTGTCTGTCTGTCTGTCTGTCTGTCTGTCTGTCTGTCTGTCTGTCTGTCTGTCTGTCTGTCTGTCTGTCTGTCTGTCTGTCTGTCTGTCTGTCTGTCTGTCTGTCTGTCTGTCTGTCTGTCTGTCTGTTGTCTGTGTGTTTGTGTGTTTGTGTGTTATTTGTGTTTTAGTGCGCATCGGCGAGATTTGATCATTTAGCGCACAAGTCTGTGTGTGGTAGTGGCTGAATAGTTAGGTGCTTTAGAACTGTAACCGTGAATCCCATGGACTTTGCATTTCATGAGTCATCCTCGAGATCGGTTTGAGTTTAAAAATATTTCGATTAATCGGATGTCCATTAACAGGATCCCTCCAAATTGGAATGGATAATATTGGAATATTGGAATTTCAAATATTGGAATTGTTATACAAGGCCTTGCTTCTCTTGTATTAATGTATTATGTGAAAAGTATGTACATTGATAGTTTCTCCGTTGGATGATTGGTGTAATCATGCTAACGCGTAAGGGTACTGGGTAGATGTGCAGCGGCCACATGTTTGGTTTATGATCATCAAGTGGCTAAGATTAGCCTGTTTTTTTTTATATTGCGGACGCGTGATATTTCTTTGAAAGGGGTTACTCCAAATTTTGCCCAATAATTGATACACTGTCGAACCGAATTCCGATCGAAATTTGTTTAAAAGTCGACACACTCGGAATTTTATTTTAAAAATGCATACAATAGAAACGGCACTGTAATCCGGTTCAGATGTACGGGCTGGCCGGAGGTGCGCGACAGTTCACCAGCAAGTGTTTCACTGAGTAAGGCATGCAGGTGGGCAGGCGGTCCCTCCCGGCTACTTCTCTGAGCCGCCAGAAGTAGCGATGCTCCACTGTTGGCTCTCGACCACCGTGTCTGTAACGGCCAGGTGTGCTAGACGGCGATCGGTCCGACGGAGAGTGAGGATGGTGACATGGGGGACACCGAGACAACTCACCGACAGACACTCACGGCTGACGTGGACACACGTGACGTAACATGCCTCGTGACGTGGTGTGACGTCACGGATCGGTGGCCGCAGTGCCCCGCATTGCCTCGGGGCTTGCTAACTGGCCATCGCCGCTCGCCGCAATGTCAGCTCCCCGACAGAAGTTGATAGGACGCTGAGTGGTTGAGCAACGTATCAGTTACTTCATTTTCAGTATAGCCGTCTCATACCGGTCAGGCGAGCATCACCCTTTCCCTCCCCACAAAGT
This sequence comes from Imbricaverruca yamaguchii, assembly GCA_034440575.1. Taxonomy (NCBI): domain Eukaryota; kingdom Metazoa; phylum Arthropoda; class Thecostraca; family Neoverrucidae; genus Imbricaverruca; species Imbricaverruca yamaguchii. The sequence goes on along the minus strand of JAOTOL010001511.1, from coordinate 190,667 downwards.
TGTTTTTGCCGCCGCCGCTGGAAAATGAGCTCGCGGCGGTTTGACAGACGACGATGCGCGCATTCCGAACCATAGCAAGAGCACATCGGCGCTGATGGCTTCTGCGGCTCTGGCGTGCGTAAAACTGGACTTCACAGATCAGGCACCACCCCATGCCATTGCGTGTTTGTCGATCTGTCCATGTCAGGCGGTCAAAGACGTAACGACCAGCCAGCCAAAGGACCGCCCCATGGACGGTGCATACTGAGGCGGTGGCGAGCACGGCAGTGAGACCGGCCGGTGCCGGTCGATCAACGGCGGATAAGTTTGGGGTTCACCAGAGACTCGCCGCCCTATTGGTGCCACTTCGTAAGCGTCGGCCGGTCGGTGGTTATCACCGGCGCGCGGCGAAAGCGGCGTCATTTCTGGCGCGCTGACGCTATTCCCGGCGCGGCCGCGCTGTTTTGGTGCCGCGTGGTCGCGCACAACGCCGTTCCACTTGTGTACATAAACTGCCACGCTTCAGAGGAGAGAGAGAGAGAGAGAGAGAGAGAGAGAGAGAGAGAGAGAGAGAGAGAGAGAGAGAGAGAGAGAGAGAGAGAGAGAGAGAGAGAGAGAGAGGGAGAGAGAGAAGAAGAAGAAGAAGAAGAGAGACAGAGAAGACAGAGAGAAGAAGAGAGAGAGACAGAGAGAGAGACAGAGAGACAGAGAGAGAGAGAAGAAGAGAGAGAGAGAGAGAGAGAGAGAGAGAGAGAGAGAGAGAGAGAGAGAGAGAGAGAGAGAGAGAGAGAGAGAGAGAGAGAGAGAGAGAGAGACAGAGCGTCAGTCGTTTGGGTGGTCGCGTGCCGCGCATCACTTGTGCTTCGGTCTGGTGGATTGGCAGCAGCTCATTGAACGACTGACTGCAGAATGGCAACACTCGACATTGACGGTTTGCCAGATGTGGCCTGACAAAGCCACCAGTAGATATGAATCGCGCCCACTGTGCAGAAGCGGATCCATTGAAACCCTCGGTGTCTCTCGGTGCACCAATGTTTGCGATAGGCAGTGTTAAAATAGCGTCTTTTTCTCGTTAGATTTGAGATGCAACGAGCACAGTAGAATGGCGAAATTGTCATATAATTCGTTTCATTACAAATGCTTTTGATGTCTTTCGGACTCAAATTTGAGTCAATGGTGTGCTTATGACTGTACCTTCATCAGTTGTTTCCGTATTCATAATTTAGGAAGAGCTATATTTGGGATAGCGATAGAAAAATGTTTGTGCTATACAATGGAACTGCATGCCATATCGCATTATAAATAATCCCTTTGCCTGAAATTGCGTTACGAGATGTTCGTGTATCACCATCACTTATCGAGAGCATGATTATGCTACTTATGAACGAGGTTCGTGATGTTAGAAAGGAGACACGAAAAACTCATAAACACGCATCGAGGGGCAGAATGTCGATACTTCTAGGAAAAGGATGTCTATTGAGTGTTCAGAGGGTGGTATTTTCCACCCTATTTCACGAATAATTTAACACTGGCGATAGGTCTGTCATTTAGCTCACGACCGGCTGCGGGTTTTGCCAGTTTGCCGTTTGTTTTCTATAAATTATGCGCAAACCAGTGTTGCTGTCAATGTGAAATTATCAATGCTTTCAAATACTCGCGCAGAATCTTGCGATGGATTTCTGAATGCTAGGTCTTAGGATGCCCGATAATAACGTCATCAAATAGTTTTGTTTTTCGTGATGTTTGTTCAAGGGACACAGGTGAAATATGTCCTGTGTGTATATTTCAGTTTATTGCGCAAAATCTTAGTTAGTTACACCCTACTCAACCACAACCTCATTATAATTAATGCGTATATATAAAAAAATATATATATATATATATATATATATATATATATATATATATATATATATATATATATATATATATATATATATATATATATATATATATATATATATATATATATATATATATATATATATATATATTGTAGCGCGTGCCTGAAAATATCATGAGAGGCAGCAGTCCCCCGTATGCAAAACATCCTCAAAGCTCCGAGAACGTTGAACTTTGTTCAACTACTGTTGCGGTGTTCGTAGGATTCTTGCAGCTCTAAGTCGATGAACAATTAGCGTGGAGATACATTGTTAATGTCAAATGCGTGGTCGAAAGCTCCTGGATTCTGTCGCTGCTGGATCGTCTAAAGTTCATTGATGTTTAAAAGCACAATTATGCACAGGGTGCTGGCGTCTGCGTTGTCCGGAGTTCACCCGGTGTAACTGTTCAAAAATACAATTTTCTAGCTAATGCGATGCATGGCAGGTCCGTTACTCAGCGAACTTCCTGGTGGTGGCAGTCCTGGCCTGACGTAGCTCCCAAGATTGTATTTAGGGGCAGTTATTCATGACGGGCTGGAGCGCCCGGAAACATCGCGCATTGCATGGCTGCCTCGATCTGGGTCACACACGAGCGTAGCGTTTAGAACGTGCCGAGATATTTCGGGAGAAATTCGCCAAGGGATGTTGGTTTAGCTGATAACATGTTGGACATGCTGACCGGCTTTATTGATCACTCATTTAGGCTCTCTCGACGGCAGCTACTTTTCTGTTTGTGGACGGCGGCGTGTTTGCGTTCCGGGCGGATCGTCGCCGACGACATCCTTCGAGCGTTATGTGGCGTCCCGAAAGCAAACAGGCCCGAACGACAGCTCACCGTGGACGGAGACGGGCCGTGCGGCGGTGTTGCCAGCCAGTTGCCGGCGGCGCTGGACGGCCGAGGTGCCGCCGCCGCTGTCTGACACGCTCGGCGGTGTCGGCCGACACGCCGACACGTCATGGCCCGACGTGACCACCCGCTGCCATACGCCTCCCGAACCGACTGCCAGCTGCTGCGGCTGTTTGGTGCCCCAGCTCCAACCCCCGCCAACCGTCGGCTCTGATTCTCGCCGGGTGTGTGGCTCTGGCCGTCGCCCACATCCTGACTCTGACCCTGGCCTGCTGCTGTTCTGCCAGTCCCATCTGTCTGTCGGCTCTGACCCTGGCCTGCTGCCGTTCTGCCAGTCCCATCTGTCTGTCGGCTCTGACCCTGGCCTGCTGCTGTTCTGCCAGTCCCATCTGTCTGTCGGCTCGACCGGCCTGCGCCGTCGCCAGTCCCATCTGTCTGTCGGCCCCCGGCCCCTGCCAGTCCCACGTGGCCGACCCGGCCTGCTGCCGTCTGCCAGTCCCATCTGTCTGTCGGCTCGACCCGGCCGCGCTGTTCGCCAGTCCCATCGTCGTCGGCCCGACCTGGCCTGCGCGTCTGCCAGTCCCATCTGTCTGTCGGCTCTGACCCTGGCCTGCTGCCGTTCTGCCAGTCCCATCTGTCTGTCGGCTCTGACCAACTTCGGCTGTCTCCGGCAGGTGCGCCTTCATCTGCGGCCCCAACGGCCAGCTGGAGAAGTTCACGCCGCAGATGCAGGAGCGGCTGGTGCGGGACGTCATCGAGCCGATGGCCTGCGACGGCCTGCGCACGATCGGCATCGCCTACCGCGACTTCGTGCGGGGCAAGGCCGAGATCAATCAGGTGTGATGTCGCGAGGGCGGGCGCCGGCGGCCACCGCCGACGCTGGTGTAGGTGGTGTCTCGGCTGCGCCTCCGTTAGCGCTGGTAGTTGCAATGAGCTATTCGTGATGTGTGGCTAGGCGTTGGCACGTCATCTAGTTTGTTCTGATTTGCATGGTGATTCGTGGAGGACGAGTAGCCTAGGGGGAAGTTGCTCGTCTCACAATCGAAAGGTTGTGTGAACGAGTCTCACCCGCCGCTACTCTTCGCCCGCGACCAATCGGCGTGAGAGATTGGCGACGCTACATGACTCAGCAGTCGATGCGTCGCAAAACCGATAACCAACCAACCAGCATAGTGGTCCGTTCCGTGCCGTCGCCACGCGCTAAAGCGCAAAGCAGTGAGTCGGTTATGCGCTAGTCGTGGTTATGTGTCGACTGGGGCCGGTGCTCGGCCGCGGCTGCTGGGTGCCGACGTGGCGCGCGCGCGCGCACGCGCTCTGCCCCTGACGACGGCCGGCCGGCCGGCAGGTGCACATCGAGAGCGAGCCCAACCTGACCGACGAGGACAACATCGTCAACAACCTGACCTGCCTGTGCGTCGTCGGCATCGAGGACCCGGTGCGGCCCGAGGTGCCGGCGGCCATCAAGAGCTGCCAGCGGTCGGGCATCACGGTGCGCATGGTGACCGGCGACAACGTCAACACGGCGCGCTCCATCGCCGGCAAGTGCGGCATCATCACGCCCGGCAGTGACTCGCTCATCCTGGAGGGCAAGGAGTTCAACCGGCGCATCCGCGACGCGTCCGGACAGGTGAGGCCGCCGGCGGTGGTGGTGATCGTGATGGCGGTGGTGGTGGGATGTGGTTGGCTCCTGGGCCACGACTTTCTTCTGTTTATTTCCACCCGACTTCTTGTGAAATTGCTCTCACATTCTGTATCTCCTCCCTTGCCTCTGTATCTTCTTTCCTTCTTTGTTTTCGGTGCCTTGTTCACACTCCTCCACTAGTTCTTTTTTTTCTGTGGGCGTAAAATGACCGGGTAGTTGGCGCGTCCTGAGATACCAAACCACCGCCACAAAGTGATTATTCCGTGTAACCACGGCTTTAATTTCTTATCTCCATTTGGTTTAATAACTGCATCTTGGCCGTCATTCAAAGCATAGTATAGCATGGTTCCTCATATTATTTTTTCTGCATTTCGATGGTGTCAATTTCCACCGGTATCTTTCCGCGGCTTCTTCACATCCAGCTGTCTCGTCTTCACGCTCCTGTCTATATATCACGCTTTCGTCATGTGGCGCCCATCTCTCTACCTCCGCCGGTATATCTCCACTCTCCTTCCCAGCTCCCCGTCTCGCCCTGTCGCCGCCGGTCTGGGCTGGGACAGGTGGCCGGGTGGGGGTCTCCTGCCAGCTCCCCCGTCTCGTCTTGTCGCCGCCTGTCTGGGCAGAGGACGGTCTGGCCGAGTAATGGACGTTGACTTTGGGTTGAGAGGTCTGGCGTTCGAAGCTTGCCAACTACTCTGCATAGTTATTAGTGTAAATACAAAGGCCTGGTTGCCCGTTGCGCTGGGACATCAGCTGTGAGCTGCTGCCGCTATTTTTGTTCCTTTGTTTGTTATCGTGCCCCTCGCTGATGGTGCTACATTTGACCGCTGTTGTGTCGTGCACGTGCAGGCACAGCAGCACGTTCTGTGTGCGAGGCGTGGCGATAGCGGTGCCTGACAACCGCCGCGTGCCGTCTGCGCAGGTGCAGCAACACCTGCTGGACAAGGTGTGGCCCCGGCTGCGCGTGCTGGCGCGCTCCTCGCCCACCGACAAGTACACGCTGGTGAAGGGCATGATCGACAGCAAGATCAGCGACACGCGCGAGGTGGTGGCCGTCACCGGCGACGGCACCAACGACGGGCCGGCGCTCAAGAAGGCTGACGTCGGCTTTGCCATGGTGGGCGCATTGCCGGTCGATGAACCTTCGCTCTGGTGTTCTGTAATGGCGCGGGTCACCTGTGTGTGGGTGGATGGGGGAGGCCGACTGCGACGGCATCCGCGCCAGCTAGACCAGCCGGCTAGCGCTAGATGATTTGATAGATCAATGTCATTGACGCGCCATCAATGATCTATCAATGATGGCTGACGAGACTGCTGATGACTAGATAGATAGCTCGGTGCGTGTGCTCGAATGGAAAGGCGAGAGGTCACCCATACATGATAGATTTGTCTATTAATTGGATTGCCCGTCGGCAATCAAAGAAATACGTAAATATGGCATAGCGTAACAGTATTAAATTATTCGTGAAATAGGGTGGAATATACCACTTATTGAACACTCGATCGACATCCTTCTCCAAGAGGTATCGACATTCTGTTCCTTGATGCATGCTTATGAAGTCTTCATGTCTCCTTTCTAACAGTATCTCGCTTATCAGCATCATGTCCATGCTCTCAATAAGGTATGGTAATACATGAATATTCCGTATGCAATTTCAAGAATAGAGATTGTCTATGATGTAATGTGGCATACATTGCCAGCATAGGATTATTCTCCATGTCCCGAATGCAGTTCTTCCTAAATTATGAATTTCAAAACAAATAATAAGGTGCGGTCCTAAGTACATGCACCATTGGCTCAAATATGAGTCTGAAAGACATTTTAAGCATTTTACAAGACACTAATCCCTGGACAAATTTCGACATCCTATTGTGCTCGTTTCAACATCTCGCACCTAACGAAAAACCATTATTTTAACCCTGTAGCGTAATAATTGGCCATCTGAGTTGCGGAGCCAGCTGCCAGCTGCTAGCTGTTGCGCTAACTTCTGGCGATTACGATGGAGCGGTGTCCTAAAATTGATTTTTTTTTCTTGTACGGTGGATGGGAGGGGAGGGTGATGTCAAACGAGCAAAGTGATGTTTAGAAAACGTGCACTGTATATAGATAATGCATGTAGATGACTACTCTTCTATGACCCTTTCTTATTGCGTGATGCTGGTGATGTCTGTGTCTGCTGCCTTTACCAATCAGAGAAGCGGACGCTGTATGAATGGAATGAATGGGCGCTGTATGACCAACGCAGTCGATGCGCCCGAAAGCCCAAATAACCAACCAAGTTTCAGAATTGTAAGACACTGCGATGGAGAGTCGTTTGTCGCCCATTAACACGCACTTCTCTGTTGCAGGGCATAGCCGGCACTGATGTCGCGAAAGAAGCGTCCGATATTATATTGACGGACGACAACTTCACAAGTATAGTGAAGGCCGTGATGTGGGGACGTAATGTGTACGATAGCATAGCGAAGTTTCTGCAGTTCCAGCTTACAGTGAACGTGGTTGCCGTGCTAGTTGCTTTCATCGGTGCGTGTGCAGTGGATGATACGCCTCTCAAGGTGAGTACTGCCGGGCGTCCTCCATTCACCCACATGCCAACACGCAGTTATTGCGAGTGTGTAATCCAGTGAGGCTGATCGAGACGCATGCAATGGAAATAACCTGTTCACGTTTGAGGGATTATTACTCAACCCAACTGGGATAATATTCCTCTCTAAGTTATGGTCGCTATATAAATCGGGTGCTCAGTTTTGTGAAGTAGGCTTAGCAACACCATGTGTATCTTAGCAGATTTGCCACACTTCACCAGGCATCTCACAGACCCCTGAAACCTGTAGTCATTGCAGACTGGTAGTTTTTGGTATGTTGTCCAAATAGAGATGAGCTATTCAAGACCGATGTTTAAGCAACGCCAGCCATCTTCACAGGTGTTTCGGCACGCTTCGTGGTGTTGCCAGTTGATTTGGAAATTTTGGGTTGATCAGACTTCAATCTGCTTGATTCAGTTGAATAATTCGGTCTTTGTACTCCTCGGGTATATCCTAGCTATCACCGTAGTAAGTGTTTGGACGTTTCGAGTATTATTTGGCCTGATTGAGACACGTGTTGTCGATTTAAAACAGAACCAGTCTATTGGTGCGGGAGCGGGGATTGCCGCATGGCTGAACATCCTGGTGAATCGGAACTGCGCCGTTACGACAAATCTCACTGCTGGGTTTCAAAGCAACTGTTGCTGCCGGTGACGTTACTGGGCCAGCACTGCGCGGCCGGTCGCAGGTCGTGTGGTGGTTCGATCGACCGGTGGCTCTAAAAGCGCGATTTTCTTCTTTTCGTATTTGTTGGTGTCCAGTATCAGTATATCTGGCCATAGATGGGAGAATTTGCAAATTGAGGGGGGATTCTTAGAGGCTTAGCAGAGCATAAAGGTCATTTGCACCGCCTTTTGCGACTTGATTTCGGTCAGTGACATCACGGCAGCACGATGGCAATTGCAATCGGTGCAAATCAGTTTGTGTTGTATGCGCGGCCTAGAATCTGTTTGGTAAATGTAAAAAAAACATTTGGTGATTATTTCAGGACGCTTGACTGCGGTTGCGAACTCTCGAATGATGAGGTGACTGCAGGAAACTTGCTGGACCGACTGTCGATAGTTCTAAGGAAATCTGTGCAAACGCCTGTCTCTTGTGTTACAAATTCGGAGTGCTGCCGTCTCAGATTTCAGAGGTGGCGAAACCAATTTCCTTACGCCTTCAATTGATTCGGGTGGCCGATTTTCCTACTCGTGTCAAATTTGTCCGGAAGGCGTGTCAAACCTGCATGGTTTTCCACAATATATCAGATGTTAAAGCTTTTGCAGAAATGCATCATTACAAAAAAGGCTGGATAAATTGCACCGAAACATCTGCCAATCGATTCAGTGCGTCTGATTTCTTTCTCGTTCTGACTTCTCCTGCCCTATCCAAGAGTAAAATGCGCTTAAATAATCACCAGACGTGTCCACCCCCAAGTTATTCTCAAGATCGCAATTATAAGGTAGAATGACTGGCTTTTGGATACATTTTCTTTTGGTTCATTCCCATGGAGCTGCTCGTAGCGTCATTGGGCAAAGTAAAACCGCAGGCTCGACTATATATCAATGCAGATTCAGATACTGTAAGCGAATACATGTGGGAAGCAAACAATGACGAGTTTGTTAATAGTTCGCTGGACAAGTTAGGCACAAAATGCAATTGCACAAGATGTGCATTTCCCTGTGAATATAGCATACGATTGCACTTCCCATGCAATACCAAGCTTGGATAGCCACCGGTCCCCGGCCCAAGCAAACGTCAAGCCTGTGACGGATTGGGCGATGACATGTGCCTAGGAAGTGCCGACGCACTCTTCTGGCAACATGTGAGAATATGCTTTGTCGGCATAGTGTGCGTTCTAGTGGCTGGTCTGAAAAATAGCTGAGGGTGAGGTTAGCTCAGGAGCTGGTGGTAAGTTATGGGGAAGAAATTGGATATGTCAATTGGCACAGACAGAGTGAATTTTAGGCGAACTCACCCTTTATGCTTTCAGTCTTTGTCTCGGTTTGGCATCGCTGTGGCCGCTGATTGTACCATTTGGCCAGAACGTGTTGTGGACATTGGGCGATTTGCAGAGTTTTGACACTTGTCCCAATCATGGTGTTAGTGTAAGCATCGCACTAAGATCGTATATTGTTTGTTTATCCAGTCGGTTGCGGCGAAGGTACACCCGGGAGTCACGCATATTTGTTCGGTGGGGTATGAATTCACTTGTGACTTGAGCGAGTCTTTATTTGTGTCTGCTATGCGTTGAATATACGTAGCCATGACCGAACTACAGATAGACGGACATGGCGCTGCGCCATCGCCATTGCTGTGTCTATCCGTGTCAGGCGCAGGGAAGCGATGCTGCAGCTTAGCAAGAGGCCCCATTATTGGGTTGTTGGTCGCCTCGGTGTTGCTGCTTGAGCGCTTTCGTGAAGTATAATACACTCGTTTCGCAATATAATAGACTCGTTAACGAGTTTAAGATCGTGGAGGACTTACTTGCAGATGTTTTATTGCGCCAAAATGTGTTGGCGCCTTGCTGTCTATGGTCGCGATGTGTTCGGCTGTTGCGACGCCAGCGTGATGTATCTCTGGTGCGACTCGGCGCGGCGCGATGCCGTGCTGCCATTTGCGACTATGGGCCGGCTCGTGTCTCGTGTCGGCCGTCGTCGGCGTCGGCGGCCACCGAGTAAGGGACCGGTCGTCGCCGCCGACGGGACCGGCACCGCGCCGCCCACCACCACCTGCTCGGTCTCCGCCGAGTCGCGCTGTGACGCGCCGCCGCCGCCGCCGCCTGCCCGCAGGCGGTGCAGATGCTGTGGGTGAATCTGATTATGGACACGTTCGCGTCGCTGGCGCTGGCCACCGAGCCGCCCACGGCCGAGCTGCTGCTGCGCAAGCCGTACGGCCGCACCACGCCGCTCATATCGCGCACCATGACCAAGAACATCCTGGGCCAGGCCGTCTACCAGCTGTCAATCATCTTCACACTGCTGTTCGTCGGTGAGTGGCGCGCCGTCCAGCCGACGGCAGCGACGCGCGACGACGCGACACTGCCGTATTGTGGCGTGTCGGCTCACTGAGAGAATAGCTGGTCAGCTTGAGGTCGGCCCACGTGCGGCTGCTGTACTGGGCGCCGTTTCCGATGGCGAGTCGGATCACCTCACCTCGCGCGAACGGTGGCCGCGGTAGCTCAGTTGGAAGAGCGTCGGACTCTTGATCGCAAGATCGTAAGTTCGAATCTCACAACCGACGGAATTTACCGGGTCCGCCCGCGACCAATCGGCCTGAGAGGCTGGTAACGCTATAGAGCCTAACGGTTGAATGCGTCGTAAAAGAACCCAAGGTTCTTCTTTACCGCATGCACACATGAGGTGGGGTGATGTGTGACGTGAGGTGAGGTGAGGTGTGACGTGAGGTGAGGTGATGTGTGACGTGACGCGAGGTGATGTGATGTGTGACGTGAGGTGAGGTGATGTGTGACGTGGGGCGGCGTGAGGTGGTGTGTGACGTGACGTGAGGTGATGTGTGACGTGAGGTGAGGTGATGTGTGACGTGAGGTGGGTGATGTGTGACGATGGGGTGATGTGTGAGGTGATGTGATGTGTGACGTGAGGTGAGGTGATGTGTGACGTGAGGTGATGTGATGTGTGACGTGAGGTGAGGTGATGTGTGACGTGAGGTGAGGTGATGTGTGACGTGGGGCGGCGTGACACAGCGGCAGCGTTGTCAAGCCCGGCCGGCGGCTGTTGCAGGCGAGGTGTTGCTGGACATCGACGACGGCCGGTACTCAGAGCCCGGCGACCCGCCCTCCCAGCACTTCACCTTCATCTTCAACACGTTCGTCATGATGACGCTCTTCAACGAGATCAACTCGAGGAAGATCCACGGGCAGCGGAACATCTTCAGGGGAATCTTTACGAACCCCATCTTCTACTGCATTTGGCTGGGCACGTTCGTTGCGCAGGTAACGTGGCGTGGGTCAGACATATCGGCCTTCATTCGCGTGTAGCTTGGAGTTGTAACTTGGAGTCGTTCGCAACATGGGATGTACTAATACTACGCTGATTTTGCGACACCATGTTTTTCATCATCCCGAACCAAACAATAATTGTCTAATTAGTTTTTTATCGTGCTACCGAATAATTAATTTGTCCTGAGAGAATAGATGTTTGTTACAGCAATAAGTTCCAATCAAATTGACTGTCAGGCTTGGACGGAGCAGCTAAGCCTCATCATCTCGTGTTGTGGATCGGCTGCTGGTGTAAGGTGTGTTGGATGATTACACTATGTACTTGATGGTATACGATGGGCTAAGACGGCTGCGGATGCTGGGTCTTCACCTCTACGTCTTGTAATGGCTCGTGCAGACGGATCATCTGCTGGCTTCAATGCGAGCAGCTGAGCGTTGGTTTAATCTCCTTGCATATTGCGTTCACGTGTGTAGAGTGCGTTAACGGCGACACGAACGAGACAAAATGGCGGCTGGACTGCCGGCTCTGCGTGTTATCAACTTATCAGTGTTTGACGTCAGTCGGTGCTGAAGGATAATTCCTCCCCCCGCCCACAGTGGTGTCCGCTGTCGATCACGTGGTATCCACTGACACTTGCGGTGATACCGGCAGATTGCTCTAGTGCAGTTCGGAGGCAGGTTCTTCCAGACAAAGTCGCTGGACCTGGACCAGTGGGGCTGGTGTGTGTTTCTGGGCTGCGGCGTGCTGCCCTGGGGGCAGCTTGTTACGTGCATCCCCACCCGAGCCATGCCGAAAGTCCTTTCGTGAGTATGCGCTGGCGCGTGGTGCGCGTGCTGCCGTGTGTTGCGAGCGTGTCTTGTGGATGCCGCCGTGGGGGTGGGTGGTCGGGCCGGGACGGGTGGAGTTATCTCCACGGTGTCGGTTGCGACTCATATTCAGCTGGAATGGAAAAAGTTTGATCGTGATGACCACGACTGGAATTAAATTAGTTTGATGCATTGACGCATTGATATGTTGGGACAGTTTGCCAATAGTCCACCCAAGCGGACTGCAATTTGCCTAGGAAGAGCACGCATAGCTCATTGCGCCTTTCTATTAAGCTATTAGGCTCGCTCATTAGGCTTCGTCTTATGACTATTTTCCTGCAGGTACCAAGTTCCTCTAAAATATCTTTTTTCGTTAGTGTCTGGTCTCCAGTTTTGACCATGTTCCAAAGCAGCAAATGAGAACGCAATCGAACAACTAAAGAGCGATTTGCAAAGAAAAAATATCCCGCGAAGTTAAAGGAAAATGTATTTCGTTCGCGCCATTATTTTAGCGGGCAACATCGATTGTCGCGAGTGCGTGTTAGGAGAGTATTGTTGATTACGGTGCATCGGTATGCCATTGTTTATTCACACGCGAATTTTGTGAACGCAAATTATTTGTGAGCTGAATTGGCTCACAACTTTTGTTAGCAAAGAGCAAATCACAAAGAATTTTGCAACATATTGCGTTCCAAAAATGTTCAAACAGATTCTTTTATGCATTCCATAAGTTTGTCCTAGAGCATCTTTATTGTCTCAAGAAACTAGACATTCAAGGATGCAAATGCACGCATGGTTTGTGTTCTCCATTTGTTTTAATAATTTTGATACATGGCTTCGTCCGGGTGACTACATCGGGAGCATTCCGTGATGACGGACAGCACCCTTACTTTGGATTTAAAAAAAAGTTCGTTTACCAACGTTACGTAGCTCATGATTAAACGCACTTACACGTTTGGAATCAAAAATAATTTTCATGGACGGCTTGAACTTTTGTCGTTCGCGTGTCAACGACTGCATAATTGCCGCGGAAGCAGTAATCGCGTGGTAACGACTCCATAATTGCCGTGGAAGGAACAGCAAGCAAGCGTATTTGTTCGTCAGAAGACTATCATTGGTTGCAAAAGTCGAAGGTAAGGAGATACCAACTAACGTCACTTGGTGTCGTGACGTCATTGAAGTGGCGTGATCATGACGTGGCATGACGTATTTGTGTGTCGTCATTACGTTGGCATTGCTTAAGTGAATGGATGATTTTTGTCGTTAATAATGCTAAGAAATGTATTTTCTCAAGATGTTGATGTAAAAAAATGGATTGGAAAAAATATTGAACATCGACGTTCAGATATAACGCTAATCTTGTATACCCTTTGATGTTGTATTCCAGCAACATGCCTCTTTAACCGCTGAAGCGTTCTTTATTTAGACGAGCCATGGTCAGTTGTTGCATGACTTTCAGCTACATTTGCCTTTGTTTTCGAAGCAACCACCTGGCTTAAATTCTTGCTGCCATCGAACCGACATGAGGGCTTTGGGTTTGGACCCTTCGATGGTCCGTGTCCGGAAGATGCGCCTGGCCCAGGTACTAGGCTGTGTCTGTTCAATATTTATTCGTGATTGTCATTCTCCTGACTGGAATTATGCTTGATATCATGGCAATGCAGCTTGCTGCCTTATAGATGCATGCAACATGAGACGTCGAAATGGTATGCTGTCGTCTTCTGGGCGATTGAGTACAAATGTCACCTGCGGATAGATGGGAAAATTGGAATCGAACTGAACATAACGTGAATTATAATGGAATATGACGGAGCATGTGGCCGCTGTGCAGCACACGTGCAGTCCTGGTGCTGAAACGAATGCAGTCGGGGTCTGGGAAAACCGTCTAAAAATGGCTGCCACCGTACAAGTCGCAACACTATTTTACCACATAAGACCCGCATGAACTGCTGATTAATTCAGCCTATAAATTGTATAATGAAGTGTTGCAATCTATCGGACTGCGTTGGGAATGAAGTTTTATTTGCCCATATGCTGTGTCAATTTAGGAAGGACAGACAATGAACGAACGAACGAAGAAAGGACAGACGACTTGTGAAAGATTCGGGAGTCATTTGGAATTAAACTGTAGAAAACCAAACGTCTGTGAAATTAGTTGCACGAGCGGGAGCATGTTCGAGTGCTGGTGCGAGGAGGCGAGGCGCCGAGGTCCGCTCGTCTGGCCGCGGTGCCGCGAGCGGCTGGTGGTGATGACTGACGGATATCTGACCACCTCTGACCAACTCTGACCACCTCTGACCACCTCTGATGACCTCTGACCCCGCTCTGCCCGGTGTCGCAGGTGGGGTAGCGGCAACCCCGACCAGCTGATATCGTCACCCACCGTGGTGGACGAGGAGAACGGCATGGGTACCATGGAGCGCCGGAAAACCACCGGCCAGATCCTGTGGATCCGCGGTCTCACGCGGCTACAGACTCAGGTCAGCTGGACGGCCGACGCGGCCGCCCCGCCCCCTAACCCGCCTTACCCCATCGCTATATCTGCATCTCGTCTCTCCCCCTCTACCTATCTGCCTGTCTGTCTGTCTGTCTCTGAGATGTCCGTCGGGAGGCGGTCGCTGCCTGACCGGACGCTGGCCACCGCCAACCGCCGACTGCGGGACTGGCCGACTGCTCTACTCATATTCACCAACGCGCTGGAGATTCGACCCGTGCGGCGCAGAATTGCGGCTGGTGTGTGTGTATGGGGCTGCGCGTGCGTGCGTTTGGCGACCTCGTTTGGATGTGGAGAAGCCGTGCGGCGCTCGTCGAACTCCGTTTGGCGAGAGTCGCTGGCGTCCGGCAGCCGCCTCGCTACCACCGGGTCCGTCTCATCGACGACCCGACCGTTCCCCCTGCAGAGAACTGTGTCGCCATAGTGAACACTCGGCCCGCATGGCGGCCTGCCTAGTCACGTGACCGGCAGCGTGTCGCTCCGACTGCGGCAGCACAGTGCGCCGTGTTGGTGCTGCTGCGCACCTGTCGCCCGGCCTCCTGGCAGGCGCGCGCGCGTGACTGCGCCGTTCGGCCCGTCGGGACCGGCCGACTGTTTAGCGTGCAGCTCGTGTTAATATTAACTGCGCGACTGTGTGCAAACATCCCGGCCGCGGACGGCTCTCTGGGTGGGAAATCGTTGGCGATACCATTCCTTCGGTAACCAGCTCGCGGATCGGCACTGATGTCGCTGCCGCCAGCCCCCTCCCGTCCCCCCGACGGAATTCCGTCGGCCGACGACGACCCCAAGCGTGAAGGCGAACTCACTAACACCATGCATAGAACTTGTGCCGACGAATTGGATCGGATTTTAGGGCCACTCGGACGCGGCAAGGGCGGCAATGAAATTATAATAGTCGTCTCGGCGGCGGGGCAAAGTTGTGCGCCGGCCGGCCGCCGCAAATGGACCGCCGGCGGCCGCCGAGCGCGCCCAAATGTCGACTCCATTTGGAGAAGAGTGGCGCCACGCCTGCCGCGCGGCGGCCGGCCGAGGTCGGCCGGGGACAGTCGCCGCCGCGGCCGCCGGGGCCGCCGGCAGCCTGCTAATGCTCGCCAGAGTGATGCGACAGGCTGACGGCGGCCCCGCAGCTCGGGCCGCTCGGCTGGTGGCGCAGTGCCAGTCGGTTCTCAGATAGCGTACCCCACCTGACCTCTGCTCTAATTGGGGCTGGGTGGCGTGCCCAAGCGACACCGAAAGGAATCTGCAATTGAGTTCGAAATCAGGCAGTCTTGCACCTGAAACTGTTGGGCACGGCTCAGCACTTCTCGCCTGTTCATGCGTGGAAGAGGCTGATTGGGCAGATAAAACTGTTTCGTCATCTCCGATCGTCCGGGTGGAAAGCGCGTTCAGGTGCCAATTTTACGTCAGCCATTATTCTTCGATTGTTTCATGTAGCGTAGTTAGTTGGTTTAGACAGTTGGTGGGTGACGACCCCAACCACTTCACGTTGTGTGATCGCGTGCGCCTCCATACGCGCCGCGACACCCAGCCGTGGCCGGCGAGGGGCGGCTGCGGCTGTGTACACGGGCGTTGCCGTGATCGGAGTCGTGCCGCCGGCGCCGACGGCCGAGGTCAGGTCTGCCGGCGAGACACGTCGCCTCTGGACCGCCATTGATGTCGACAGTCGTGCGCGGCGGCGTGTCGCGACCACGTGCGGCCCGCACACGCGTGGCCACCGGGCGGCCGTGCGTGGCCGGCTGCACTGGCATACCGTCGCCGCCGCCGCCACGGCCGCCGGCGCGCCGAGTTCGGCCCCACTGCACAGTCGCAACACGCAAATGTCACCGCGCAAACACCCGGTTACCGGCGTGCGACGAGAAATCAATGGAGGCTCCCGGGCCGCCGCATCGACTGCGTCTGGCGACACTAGCGCCATCTGCTCACGGCGTTCGCCTGCTCTCCCTCTGTCTCCCCTCCCTCTCTCTCTCTCTCCCTCTCTCTCTTCATTTATCTCCCTCTCTCTCCCTCTTTCTCCGTCTCTATCACTCTCTCTTACTCTCAATCTCTGCCACTCCGTCACTGTTCGTCTTCCGACGGCTTCTTACCCTGGCGCCCACGTTTTTACCGCCTGGTGGGTCGACCGGTGGTTTTCTGTGGACCATGATGTGTGCGTGTGTTGGGGTGTTGGCGGGGTTCTTTTTGGTACCTCTCTGCCTCTTTTGCCCTTCCCGGTAGCGCCGTGCACTTCCGGCCGCCTCCGTGCCGCTCGGACCTATGAAATGCGCCCGGTTTCGCGGCGTTGGTGGCACGCAGAACAGGAACGCGGTACCGGAACTCGAACCATGCACGAGCGCACTACCACCGACCACACTCCCCCCCCCCACCCCCCACCCCCACCTCCGCCCGCTGCAGACTGCATGTGACGACCACGGCATTGCCACCCCCGTGTTTCATATCTACTGTTGCGTTGACGAAACCCTTTTGTTTGGCATATCCCGTTTTTCTTTTTTGGTTGACTTATCCCTGCCGTAATCCGACTGTCACCCTGTTTTCTTGTTCAGTCAGCTGTTCTGGACAGTTATTTGACTGTAGATTTCTAACAGAACGTGTGACCGCGTGTGCTGGATCGGAGTTGGACGCTCAGCAAATGATCTGAATGAACTTAGTGTACATACCCCTTGTAAAGACGCCTAGCACACGATATACAGTGTGGCCCTTTGTGACGCCGTTTTTTTCTTCTTTTTATTTTCTCCGTTTGTTATTGTGTTGAGTTTTACGGGGTCTTATGACTCTCATCCCCTGATTGCAGCTGCGTGTTATCCGCGCTTTCAAGTCCAACCTGGAGGATTTGGAAGAGCGACGCTCCAGTCATAGCTTGCAGAGCTTGCATAATATACGTGCCTATCGAAGTCCGGCCGTTCCTAAGCCTGTGTCTGACATCAGTTACATAGACGAGGAAGACAAGCCGACAAACGGCCGCAAGACGACGGAGGCGGGCAGGCCGGTGTCGGCGACGACCGACACCGGCGCCCTGTCGATCTAGCTAAATTCACGGGTGGGCATTCCTTGTTGAGCACCGCATCGTTGGTCTGTTTCTCGTCTATCGGGTCTCGGCTGGCTGGTGCTTTACACTCGCGGGCGACGGGCGTCCTGACTGCCGACCCTGTTTGTAGACGTGTCTATGGTACCTGCACGGCCTTGACCCGGCGGCCCGATGCGACTGCGGCGTCCTCTGTCCGTCTGTCTGTGTGCGTGTGCGCGTGTGGCTGACCCGACCGCCCTTCTCTCCGCCCGTGTAGACCACTCTGCCCGGCGTCGATCCGCACGAGAACCCTCCGGAGATCCTGGTCCGCCTGCACCCGTCCATATCCAACCGGATGGTCCGCAACTCGAGCGGCGGCGTCTCGTACGGCGTGCGCCGCATGAGTTCGTCTAGGTCGACGGTGGCGGCGCAGGAGACGCGCACCAGCAGCGCGCTGGCGGCCGCCGGCCAGACCTGGCCGACCGGCAGCGGTGAGATCCGACTGCCGCCTTTGAGTCCGCGCAGCTCGGACACCCTGCCAAAACCCTCCTCGTCGTCCGCCGCCGCATCGGGCCAGCCGCCACCTGGTGAAGGTCCGCTCTAACGATGTATGATACGCCTGCCAGTGCCGGCCTTCGCCTGTTCCTCTCTTAGCTCCCGTGACCGTACATAGTCCGCCGCTCTGTATCGCGCCCTCTATCTGTCTCTCTATCTCTATCTCTATCTCACTATTGTAATTTTTGTTGGTCCGTTCCGTTTTTTGGTGAATGTCAGCCGTTATGTTGCCGACTAACCCGCCACTGCCTGAATGACTATGCGGCCGACAAGTGTCCGCCCGTCGGACCACGGCCGCACACACAGCCGCCCGCTCTGACACGCGACACGCTCACACGGCCAGTGAGGGTCCTCGGCACGGCCTGGTACAGCTACCGACACCGACACCGACACCGACACAGACACAGACACAGACGCGGACGCCGCCGCCACCACCGCTACTGACACTGATTCTACCACCGCCACCACCACCACCACCACCACCGCCACTACTACCAATACCACCACCGCCACCACTACCAATACCACCACCGCCACCACCAGCCGGCGCCCAGACAGTCGACGCGGCGCGCCGCGTCACGAGCCGACCTCTGACCTCCGACTGGCCAGCGGTCGGCGGTCAACGCGCCCACCCTCGCTTGTGTACAAAATCACACCGGCCCGGTGTGCCCTGTATGCTGGTGCCCACCGCCCTGTATCCCCGGCTGCCATGCTCTGAGCCAGCTGTCGGCTCGATCTTCCCGTCTGCTCCCTGGCACCCCTCCCCCTTATTTGGGTGTGGTCGTGGCGCGGGGTTCCATCTGGTGTGATGTTTCTCTGGTGCATTCCTGACTACTGGTCGCTAATACCTGCCCTTCTCTGATTCCAGCAAAGTCATGTTGATGGCTCAATCCCTGACGGGGTAAATAGCCTGTGTTGGTGTTGTCAGGCCTCATTCTAGCCGATGGTTCTCACATTGAATCCTCGCATGACGACTTTTTCGTGTAACCTCACTTCTAACCCGACTACCAATTTTTGGCTTACAATGGGGCCTTTCAACTGTTCATGTGGCGCAGTTTCTGTTCACACGCACATGAGTAGTTAGGCTATCTGGCCGTCTGCGTACTAAATCCACCCTGCCACGTAGTGTAGCGCCGGCCGGCTGCGACTCTGCCAGGGCTGGCACGTGGCCGCCAGAGCTGCTCGCGGCTCGCCTGTCGGCCCGGCCGCGCCGCTGCAGCGCTGCCAAAACACAGACTCAGTCAGTGTCCCGTCTCCTTTCCCGGTCCCGGCCCTAACGCCAGCGCCAGCCTCCAGCACAGCGCGGGGCCAACCCCGTCCCGTCCCGCCTTGCCTTGCCTCGCCTCGCCTCGCCCCGCCCTGCCCCGACCGCCCCGACTCGCCCCGACCCAAACACCCCGACCCGACCCGACCCGCCCCGCCCCGCCCTGCCCCGCCCCGCCGTCTCTCGGATGGCGCCTGTAGCGACCCGTCTTCTGTGCCCGGCATGTGAGCGCCCTTCGCCGTGTGTGCATATCTCACTGTACCCGCTCTCCTTGAAGGTGATTGGTGGGGAGTATCAAGGACGGCTGATGCCCGTACCGTACGGCAAGACTACGAGAGACCAAGCTGTAAGACTTGGCACCGTTCAGTCTATTTTTATTTCGTTGCTTGGTCGGTCTGGTAACAATAGACACTTAGCTGTTGTCGTGTCTCTTATTGGTCGTAAATTGTCGCAGCAGCTCTGTAGCGTTTGCGAGGCTGGATTGTCTTGCCGACGGTAGCCGTCGGGAACGAGCCGGCGCGCCGTGGTGTGTGCCCGATGTACAGACGTGGTCGAGCGTGCACCGAATGATTAATTAATGAATGCCTCTGAAAATGGCCTCTTGGCAGCTCGGTAGTTCGAATGTGCTCTCGGCTGCGCAAAATTGTTTTGTTTACGCTTCGCGTGTCTGGCAGTATCCCGGAGAGTATCGGTCAAATTGAGACATACCGAGCGAGACAACAGTTATAGCAGTTTCGTCGCGCCATCCATCTGCTCAAAATATGAATATAAAGCTGTCCAACCAAGCATGGCAGCCTAGGAAACAGGACCCAGATGCGGTTCGGTATTTGCAGACGCCGTCAGTGCCAAGGGATTCGATGTCAGCGAACCTTGATTGATGACCTTGACTGTTGATGTGCCCTTAAGCCCTAATCACACCAGTGATGCATGTCAGGCCGGGAGGAAAATCCAGCTAAATTCATACACGATTGGAATGTTACTGCGTATCAACATATATTTGCACGTTTGAAGACGATGTTCATGTATTTTAATATCTTGAAATGATGTTTGCTCGGAGACCTCACTTTATTCCAACATAATATGCCTCAGGATTGGAAATTCAATTCAGAGACTGCGCATGCCTACTCCGGAAATTGCATCGGGAGACGCATTTCATCTGAAGTTCAGGTTCCTCCATTCAAACACTATCTCGTGTCCCGCAATATGGCGCGCCTGACGATACTGCCATCTGTTGGCGTTTGCGGCATTTCTTGGCCGGCCACTCCCATTCTCGCCGCTTGAGGCCCGATCGGGCGCCCCTGCCGCTACTGTTGCTGCGCCGGCGGCAGCAGACCCGCGCTGCGACTGCATGCCGTCCCGGGAGGGCCGCCCCCTCCCCCTCCCCGGCCCCGTCCGTGCGGCTGTCACGGAGCTGGCCAGCACCGGTCCCGCCTGACCCCGCCCCCGGCCCCGCCCCCGACCCCGACCCCTCCACCCCACGCTCAGCTGACAGCGAAGCGTCCGCATGGTGCGTAAAGGCTTCCGGCTTGTTAGCATGTCAAATCAAGTGTCCTCCCTGTCATTTGTGTCGTATGCCTCTCCTACCTCCCCTCTATATCTATCTCACTATCGCCCTATATATCTCTATGGCTCTCTATATATATCTCTATCCATATATCTCTATTCTGCTTTTCTATATCTCTATCTTTCGGTATCTATATCTATATCTCTATATGTCTATCGCTATCTGTTTATCTCTATCATATATCTATCTATTTCTTTATATATATATATATATATATATATATATATATATATATATGTATTTATATATCTTTCTCTATCTCTCTCTCTCTCTCCTTCTCCTTTCTGCCCCCTCTGTCCCCTTTGTCTGTGCGCTTCTCTCCTGTGCTGTTGGACATCTGTGGCGCTCGGACCGGGTCCGGCGCAGCGCGGCGACTGTAGCAGGCCTCGGCTGGCGGGCCGGCATCGTCGGTGTCGCGGACGGCCATTCATGTCCGGCGGCAAGTGTCCGCCGCCCACCGCCACCGACCACTAAACAGTGCGAGATACCATGCACCCTGCATGCGCACGAGCCGCGGCGTGTCGCGGTCGCGGCGGCTCCCGGCATGGCGCGTTGGTATGATGCTCCACTTACGGCCCGACTAACGCTTACACACGCTACCTGGCTTCGGCTCGGCTCGACTGGGCTCGGCACAAGCGCTGCTCGGCTTGCGGTGACGGTCGGTGTGGATCTGCGCGGGTGTGCTGTGCTGTGCTGTGCTGTGTGCTATGCTGTGTGCTAATCAACTTAACGCCAATCGATGTGCCGATGTGCTGATGTGCTGATGTGCCATTGTGCCATTGTGCCGATGTTTGCTCATGTTGATCGAGTTTCATTGCGGGACGGGCGGCGTGTGCTGTTCACTCATAGCAGGGCGTCATCGTCAATCAGCCGCGGTGCAATTATTCGCGCGTCTTGGCTGTGAGTAGTTGGGTGTTGGATGGAACGCGTTGTCACCCGGTCGTTGGACCGGCCTCAGAGACACAGACAGTGCGACCACGTCTCAGGCTGACGTGCGGCGTTTGCGGGCCGTGTGACGTCGGCGGCCACGTGAGATGGCGCCGCTGCTGTTGCAGACAATAACATGCCGCCTACAGCACGGTCGAACAGCTCTGCGGCCGCCAACAAGCAGTCCATCTGACGTGTTGGCTGGCACGGGCCACTGCCCGCCTCTCCTCCACATCCTCGCCCGGTCCTGGCCGGTCTCCAGGTGCGTTTCTCCGCTCTGCGCCGCTCCAGGTGTGTCCTACGGTCATGTCCGCCGACCTTGTGCCGTCCGGCGTGACCTCGCCGTCCCCACCCTGTGCGTGCTGTGGATCTGACTGGCGCCGAACACTGGCCGCTGTCGCCCCCGGCCCGCATATCGCCGAAAAAAGCCACCACGTCAATGCGCAGAACTGACACTCATTCGGCATTTAGTGACACTGTTTGCATGAGGTACGGTGCGGTTTATCGCGTGATAAGTGATGTGAACATTCAACACTCATTATAAAAATAGTTTCGCCAAGCTGTGTTTTTAGTACACGTGGAATGCACGTACGTCGCACGTATTGTGCGCTACTTATTCGTTGTATTCAGCTTCATGGGCAGAGAAATAAAATATAGGTGTAGCTGTACACTGAGCACGCTTCACATGTTGCATTCATCGTGTATTCATGCCACGAAGAACAGCATGACGAAACTCACCGTGCTTGAACGAACCACGCTTTGCGCAACACTCTGTTGCTGGACGTTGCAGTTGGGTTTTGTCTTCAAGTTGGGTTCTGTGTTTTAGTTCAGGTTCCTGAGGATAATAATTGCTGCCATGGCTTATACAGACGCGGGTTAATGTGCTTGGCATGCTTGATGCATTGTGCAGCTGACAGCTAACTAACCGCGAACTGACCGTGCTGTTTGTACGTGTTTCAGATACGTGTTGTGAACGCCTTCCGCACGGGCGTTGACGTATCTCGGCTTGCCGAAACAGGTAACCCGAATTTGGCGGCAGTCCTGCAGAAGCAGAGCTCCTTCCAGCACGCCAAGCGCATGTCACAGGGCTCGTCGCTGGAGTACGATGACATGTGTCCGGACCCAGACCAGCTCAAAATACCGGAGATAGACGTGGACGGTCTCAAGTCCCGCAGTCACACGGAGACGGCTGTCTAGCCGGCGTCCTCTGCCGCCGCCGCCGCCGCTGCTGCCGCTGCCGCCGCGCGTTGTAGCCTTACTCTCGCGCCGCCTGGCACTGTCTCTGCCCCCTCCCGCCCACCGGTCCCGCTCCCGCTCCCGCTCCCGCTCCGTGTTCCCCGTCCCGTCCCGCTCCGCGTCTGGACGGCGGCGCCGCCGGTGGCCGCCGGTCATTCCTGTGTGTCTGTCCGTCTCGCCGACACGCCCGCGACTGCTGTTATTCGAGCCGTGCACTCGAACTGAAGGTGGCCCCGGCGATCGGTCTCGCCGCGCGACCGCCACCTGGCTTGTTGAGTTGGCTTGCGTGGGGAGGACTCGATTATGTTTCTTGAGTTTGTTTCTCAGGGAGTGGACTGGGCTGACGTGGGCTGACGTGGGCGCGGGCGAGATCAGCTGTGAGCGAGTTCGAACCTGATGTGACGTCGAGTGGCCGTGACTGTGACGCGCCGCCGGAGAGATTAGGCTGGTCTCCGGGATATCTGTAAATACCGTTAAGAGCAACGAAACTTATTCAGCGTTGTTATTAGATGCCTTACATTTGCGTTGGTCCCGAGCGTCGCTCGCCGTCGTGTGTGCGCGCGGCTGTACGATCCGACAAAGTCCAGCCACGGCGTCCCACCTGTCGCCTCTGCCACCGCCACCGCCGCCTCCGCTTCCGCCGCTGCCGCCGCCGCCGTCGCCGCCACTGCTCACAATCCGAGGCATCCGTACCGACACTGGACTGGAAGAGGGCGCGGCCATCGCCGGCCGCCGCCGCCGCCGCTACCGCCGACGGTGGCTCGCCGCGCCAGTCACTGCCGCAGAGCAGCGGGCGTCCGCGCGTCCGCAGTGGTCGGGCTGTACAGAGGTGGACGACTCGCAGCGGCCGAGCGCGAGCACGCGGCGTGCCGGGCAGCCGCCGCCGGCCCGCGGACGGCCCAGTGTGCGAGCGTCGAGTGAGTTGCGTCGTCTCGCGAGTGCACTACGATATATATGCGTGCGTATATATATCACATGACCAAGTGAGGATTAGCAACCACTCTTTAACTAGTTCAGTGTTGGAAGCGTGCGAACGATGTGACAGTGGTTTATCTCAGTCCTTGGATTCGCCAGTCCGCTTGTGCTTGCGTGAATCGCGCGACTAATGGGGGTGATAGTTGTTTGTGGTGGTTTTGTTACTGGTGAAAAATGTTGCTAGTGGTTGTTCTTTATTTTTCCTACTAAATGTCGATGTGGTGGTCGGCACCGGCCGCCGGCGTCTGTTTTCTCACCGACAATGTTCCGCTCTCGCGTACTCACTTGTCACGCAACACGTCGTATCGCTGGCTCGCGCGCCGATAAAATCGCTAAATTATGCTCGTCTCCGTGTGCCGTTTTCAGCTGTACAGCAATACGTTCGTCGTGACCGGGCGGGGTTAATCAGCTGGAAATTGAGACTGCGTGGCGGGGCGGCGCCCGTCGCTCTCCCATCATAGCTGTAGTTGATCGCTGCCCGTCTTCTAGAGCTGTATAAAGCAAGCCTAGTATCGTCCTAGCTTGTCAGTCTCCAGTCTTATTGTATCGTCAGTATTACGGACAGCTGTTGATAGATATTGCAAACGGTAACCAATAGTGAGTTGCATTCGAACAACGTCACCGCTGCAGGGCAAGGTTGTTTTGCAAGTTCCGACGAGTTCGTTTGTGTGTGTGTGTGTGCGCGCGCGCGGAAGCGGGCGACGTACACCGATCCAGTGTATGGGAGGAGTTTAGCGGCCACGACAGTGTGACGGCTTAACTCCCAGCTCCCGACCTTCGCATCCGCTCTCCATTAATAGGCAGTCCCGCAGCCGTCGCCGCGTATGTGTTTTCCTCTCTTCGGTTATGTGCATGCTTCGTGCTGGTTGCTGTCGGTTGTTTTCTATGAAGGGATGATTTTAGAGATGCGTCGGTGCCCTCGCATCTCGACGAAGGGTTGTTGTGTAAATAAATCTTAGCGGTGATACACAAAATTGTCCGTGAAGTACGTTGTTCGAATATAGTGGTGATCGATCATCTGATTGTTGACCTGGGCTGCGGGCGTTGTTGGGCGGCAGCTGGCGAGGGCAGGGCGCGGCGGCCCGGCGAGGTCGCTCGGCTTCCGTCGGCCCTTCGGAGCCGGCGGCTGGCTGGCCGGGCCCACACTTATGCAGTGGCTTGTTTGCTTGTTGCCCGAGTAGGCCCGGTGTCTTGTGTTGGGGCGTCTGGCGCGCCGTCGACGCGGCCGGCCGTGGCGCCTGGCGCCGGCGCGCGCCAGTGTCTGCGGGCGCGTGGCGGCTACCCTGTTCGGCTCGGTTGAGGTTTGATTTCCGGTACTAAGTGCGGTGAAGCTAGGTAGCGACCGTTTTGACTGCTGGTAGTCGTCTGAAAATATGGTTTTTATCAAATAAATTGGTAACGTCCGCGTTGTTGGTTCCTCGTGGTGTTGTTTACATTGCGCATGGCGGGAACCGGTCGACGAGAGGGAGATACAGTAGTTGTCAAATGTGGCGCCGGTCTCTGGAGGTGTTCGTGGCCTCGGAGAGCCTCGGGGCTCGTGAACCTCATTGAGGCGGGTAATTGGTGCCACTGAGTTGCTCACAGTAGATAGCTTACTCAGCTGAAGGTTTCTCGAATTCCCAACTTGTTTTGTATCAGCTGCGAGGTCTGGCTATTCATGACCGACGTCGATGTCTAAAGTTAGCAGGCAGAGGATTTTTCGCTAGTGTTATTTTGTGGTACCTTCCCGTCCCACTCGATATATTTTCTTTTCAGCTGGAGGCGCCTCCCCTACACCGAGAGAAACAGGCGCCACTTCAGCGTGTTCGATTACCGCCCTCCGCTGAATGGATTTCCAGAGCGAACGGGCCCCTCCGTGTGCTTCCGCAGCAACACTCCTCCAGTTGAGTGCCCTCGGAACTTGAAAAGAGCGGACTGGGAAAAATACAGGGATCGGGTGGACCTCGATCTTGCAAGTTTAGATAACAGTGAGATCGAAACGATACTCACAGCCATGAGCTCAGCAACACAAGACGCAATCCCGAGAAATAATAAACATATGAGAAGGGCATCAGCATCATGGTTGGCCTTCGGATTGTCAAAGGGAAATCACTGCACGGCGCATCGCCCACGAGCAGTGCAAAAAACGTGTTATTATGCATTACTATGCAGCATATTATACGCGTTATTATACAGCAACGTTATAGTGTAAGAACAAGAGCAAACAGTGTTGGTGCCAATACGCGCTCTTTAAAATCGTTTCATTGCCAAAGACTTCGAGCGATCGAGATGACGCCGCCCAACTTAACGGGGCTGCCTCGCACTAGGGGCTTTAAATGGTACCCATTCAGTATGCACCAGTTAACCCAGGTTTCGGCTCGCGAGTTTTTGGTTTTGAGTGGTGATAATCTCAATTTTTCTTTCTTTCATCCAGTGCACTTGGCTTGGCTGCTAAGGAAGCCTCCCCGTGGCCACGCCTCTGCACAGCAGTCTAGAAATCGAGTTCAGGTAGCATCGTGGGAGCATCAACGGCGACAGCGACGCATGGCGGGAGGAACACGTTTTCAGCCTCACTTTTGTAACAATGGAGACGAGTTTGCCAGTTCCGGTTGGTCATCGGACACACCTGGTACTAGTCGACGGTGGTGCCACCTATAACCTTATGACAAGTCTACCTCAAACCATTTATATTTCAAAGGCAAGAAACTGGTACCGAACTGCCACAAATTATATGCGTATGGGTCGGGAGTGGCGGTATGTATTTGACAATACAATACCCCATCTCATTCAATGACGTCCCTGTAGCTGAAATTATATGTGACACCAAGATCACATAGAACATTTCTGGAAAAGCAGACATCTGAAAAAGTCGGCCTTATGCGAGTCGGTCCTTGAATGAGCTACTTTTACGGAGGCCCTTGCTAACCAGTACAGTGTCCTTGAGTATATATTCCAACAGTGAATATTCCAATAGTGTCGGCCAAGGCAATAGAACCCCAAAGTCAGCAGATAGGGACAGCAGTAGTTCAAGGAGACAGAGTGATAGTTCATCTAGTGATAAAAGAACTCCTCAGTATGAAAAAGCCAAAGGTGGTTATGGAGCATTTGTAAAGTGTATGATGTTTAATGCTCAGAGTATCCGGTCCAAATTTGATAAGTTCAAGTGTTATGTTGCTGAGGAGGAACCAGACTTTGTTTGCATTACGGAAGCATGGGTCAGTGAAGGGTATTTTGGAGATAACTTGCAGGACTATGAGATCCATGGATACAATATGTTTTCGTGCAATAGGGGTCCAGCAATGAAAGGGGGTGATGTAATGCTCTATATGAATAGCTTATTCAGTTCTAAAAAAATAGCAGGTGGGGATAAAAATGTGTCTGTGGAGTCCATTTGGCTTGATGTCACTGTGGGAAAAGGCAACAGCAATACTCTGAGGATAGGAGCTTTCTACCGATCAGGAACCCTGCCACATTCTCAGCAACTGGAACTTGAAAAGGTGATTTGTGAGGAAATCAGTAGAAACTTTAAGAGGAAGTGCCTTATTCTTGGTGACTTTAATATAAAAGGTTATGAAAATGCTGGTGTTGGCTCCCCATCATGCAAAATGTTTAGGAAATGCCTTGAAGAGGACCTGTTCTTACACCAGTTTGTATCGGAACCTACCAGGCATGGCTCATTCTTGGACCGTGTATTCTCGGATTTAAGTGACTTGGTTCAAGACTTCACTGTAGGAGAAACTCTGGGAAGAAGCGACCATAACATAGTTAGATTCAAGGCACATGTAGTGGAAATTATTAAGGATAATTTGGTAAAGGTTCCAAATTTCAACAGAGCAGACTGACTGCATGAGAGCGGCTTTAAGTGCCATCAGATGGGAAGAAGAATTCTCCAATTTAAATGCCTGTGAAATGTGGGAAAAGTTAAAATCTTACTTGAAGGAAATTCAGATTAGACATGTCCCCCAAAAGCAAAGACGCAAAAGAAGGGTAGGAAAGCCAGCATGGCTTACACCAGACTTGATAAAAGCAATCAAGGCTAAGAAAACTGCATTTAGAGTGTTTAAAGAAGCTTCAAATGTCGTTAATCTAAAGGCATATCGAAAAGCCAGAGACACTGAAGCAAAAACCAGAGCAGCAAAGCGAGCAAAAGAACTGGATTTAGCTAGAAACTGTAATGGGGACAGTAAAAAGTTCTTTAGTTTCTACAAGCTGAGTAAAGTTTCTAGCACAATTGGTCCACTGGAAGTAAACGGGACTACATTGGGTGAGGATAGTGAGATGGTTGAGGAGCTGAGCAAGCAGTTTAAATTAGTGTTTACATTGGAAGACATAACCAATCTGCCGACCGTGCACCATAGTTCAGTGACATGTGATCTGATAAATGATCTTGATTTCATTGATAGTGATGTTGTTTACAATCATATCATGAAAATAAAGCCAAACAAGGCAGCAGCACCTGATTAAATTTATGCTAGGGTGTTGCGGGAAACTGAAAAGGAACTGGCATTTCCACTTAGTATAATATTTTGTAGATCAGTTTCACAAAATGAAATTCCAACCAATTGGGAAAGGGCAAATGTAGTTCCTATTTCCACGAAAGGAGAAATAGGGAAGGTTGAAAACTATAGGCCAGTAAGTCTCACATCCCTAGTCTGCAAGGTATTCGAATCAATTATTAAGGATAAAATAGTTAGTTATCTGGAAGGTAGCAGATTGATTCAAGATACTCAACATGGGTTTAGAAAAGGACGATCGTGTCTCTCACAAATCCCTTGGACTTTTTGAACTTCGCCACAGAACAATTTGATCAGGGAAATCAGGTTGATGTAGCATATCTTGACTTTAGTAAGGCCTTTGACAAGGTACCCCATAAGCGGTTAATGATACAGCTTCAGTCCCATGGTATTGCAGGTAGCATCGTAAAATGGATAGAGTTGTGGCTTTCAGATAGACAGCAAAGAGTGATGCTAAATGGTACAAAGTCATCATGGCAAAATGTTCTTAGTGGAGTCCCCCAGGGGTCAGTATTGGGGCCACTACTGTTCATTATATTTGTAAATAACATTGAAAGTGGCCTAAGCAGTAAAGTTTTGAAATTTGCAGATGATTTGAAGGTCTTTAGGGCAATAACAGGTCAAGATGAGCATATCTCGTTGCAAAAAGACTTAGACGAACTTGTGAAGTGGTCCGAAGAATGGCAAATGAAATTTAATTTTGATAAGTGCAAAATCATGCATGTCGGTAAGCAGCATATGAAGGCTCCCTACTTGATTGGTGGCCAAGTGCTATCAGTGACTCAACAGCGGAAGGATTCAGGTGTTATTCTAAACACAAAATTGGGGGCATCAGAACAGACCAAGGAAGCCAGGAAGCAGAGCTAAAAAAAACCTCCGATATGGTAGATGGGGTCGGCGCCCAAGTGGTTATAACTATCAGCAATTTTGGCGACCAAAATTACCTAAATAGCTTGGCAATGTCAAGTGCTGGACAATTATGTCTGCTGGAGTGACTGCTTTCGTAAATTATATTTCCTGAAATAGTTATACTCTGACAAAAGATAGTTTGCTAAAATAAGTATGCATGAGGAAGAGCCCATTTGGAACAAAAGCACGTTGGCAACAGTTTCTAGCCATCCCTGTGACTTTATAAGCTACTTCTAGTTTTTCATTCAGCAATTGGATGGATTTCATATCCTCAAACACATGTCAAGAATGCGAACAGAAATCTGCTCGCAAAAGCACTCCACCGGAGCGTCGTTTTCATCGGCGACCGGTCGGCGACCACTGTACAAAATCATTGGAGAAAACGCCTGACTGCTAGCGACGATCTGGTCGCCACCGTGGCCGCTTCGCTGTCGCCAAACCGCCAGCACATTGTCCTGTTCGGTGCGACGAGAACCGCTGTCGCTGGCGGAATGAACCAATCACAAGCCAGCATTACGATTGACCTTCGATTTGAACTTCTGGTTCGTGTTGCTCGAATGTGATGGCGGTTAATTGACGGCTCTGAAATATAGATTCTTTTTGTTTACTGCGCTAAGCCTTGTTTTGTTTTCTAAAAAAAGGGGCTGTCTGGGGAAAATAAAGTTCCCCTCTTAATGTCATCTTTATCGCGATGGTCAAGGGTGAAGGCAGCAAACTGGAGGGGCCGAAGAAGCGAGCTAGGCGCAACGTATTTTGCACATATTGTGACTTCCATGGGTCATCTCAAAACTTGCCCAAGCATACAAGGCGTAAACATCCAGGCATGCCCGCAAAGGAAAAGGAGACAGGCCCATTGGATGGATGGCTACAGAGTGGTAAGAGTCTTCCTGGACAGTAGGCAAATATACTAGGCTTGACCTGTTTCACACCAGTACTTAAATCATGCTTGTTTTTAGCATGTTGAAAACCCAGCTTTTTTTGGGTGCAAAATGACCTGTTGCTACACCTTAAAACCATAAAAAATTGTAGCTTTTATCATAGTATGTGAATTAATGAGATCCACTATAACTGAGTACGCAACATGCGTATTAATGAGATCCACCATGACTGAGTGCATATTGAGCTCACAGTGAGCATGTTTCTATTGAAAGACTTCTATATGTTTGTAAAGTGGTCAGACAAAATTGTTACAAGAAATTTTACTTCGACAAGTGTAATGTTATGCATGCTGGTATGCAGCATGTAAGCCAGAAAGAAAACATTTGGTATGTTTGGGCAATAAGTATAAATGTGTTGTATGAAGTGAAGAAGTTATCAGGAAGGTACTATGCATATGTCGGGCCACATTTGGAAATTGCATTAAAGCCTGATAGCCTAGTTGTGACAGATTCTTGGCTTTTAAAGATAGAAAAGAGGGCAATAAATATGATTGATGATTTAAGCAGCCTTGGTCCATGGTCAGCAGAAAGGATAGGCAAGGGAAATGTTTGAATTTAACAGATATAGTGTAATTAGAGGCCAATAATTCCAAATCAAGATGAATCATAGAAGTACAAGGCTAAGAGTAAGCAAGCAAGGTGTTAATACTGGGGCCACTACTGTTCATTATATTTGTAAATAACATTGAAAGTGGCCTAAGCAGTAGAGTTTTGAAATTTGCAGATGATTTGAAGGTCTTTAGGGCAATAACAGGTCAAGATGAGCATATCTCGCTGCAAAAAGACTTAGACAAACTTGTGAAGTGGTCCAAAGAATGGCAAATGAAATTTAATTTTGATAAGTGCAAAATCATGCATGTAGGTAAGCAGCATATGAAGGCTCCATACTTGATGGGAGACCAAGTGCTATCAGTGACTCAACAGGAGGAGGATTTAGGTGTTATTCTAAACACAAAACTGGGGGCATCAGAACAGACCAAGGAAGCCAGGAAGAAGGCACTGAGAATGCTCGGGGCAATAAATAAGAATGTATCACACAGAAGTGAGGAAGTGATCAGGAAGCTTTACTGTGCATACGTCAGACCACATTTGGAATACTGCATCCAAGTTTGGTCTCCTAGCTATGAAAAAGATTGTTGGCTTTTAGAGAGAGAGATACAAAAGAGGGCTACAAAAATGGTTAATGGCATAAGCAACCTGGCATATGAGGAAAGATTGAAGAAGTTGAATATGTTTTCACTTAGATATAGAATGCTGAGAGGAGATCTCATTGAGGTCTTTAAATTTGTCCATGGTCTGGAGAGGGGATATCTTGGGGAAATGTTTGCATGGAACAGAAATGATGCAATTAGAGGTCATAAATTCAAAATTCAAGTTAACCACAGCAGAACAAGGTTAAGGCAGACTTTCTTCACCAACAGGGTAGTAGAACACTGGAACCAGCTGCCAGAAAACATTGTCAGTAGCAGCACATTGAACGTCTTTAAAAACAGCATAGACAATCATTATAAGAATAGAGGGCTTGCTTTTCAGTATTACAGGGAGGGCTGATTGACAGATTTGGTGGGCAACTGGTTCAGTGTACAGAGTGCAACCAAGAAGGGCCCTTGTGGCTCATAGTTGCACTAATCTTTTATGTCTTTATGTCTAAGACAATCTTTCTTCACCAACAGGGTAGTTGGTCATTGGAACCAGCTAACAGACTCCATTAACATCCTTATAAGTAGCATATGCAAATATTATTTTGAGAGAGGGGTTATTTTCTAGCATTCCAGGGAAAGTTAATTCACATTTGACAAATCTGGGGCCCAACCAGCCCCTGGTCTTCACAAAATCCAACTCAGAAGGATTCCTGTGGCTCATAGGTGCATTTATTCTTTATGTCTCTGCTTTTATGTCTTAAAATAAAGTCACATTATGCAGCAGGCTCTCATGAAAGGTATACTAGGGCATTGCATGAAGCTAAAAAATAAGTGGAGATTCCACTTAGTATCATATTTTGTAGGTCATTTTAACAAGAAGAAATTCCAGCAGATTAGGTCATTTAACAAGAAGAAATTCCAGCAGATTGGAAAAGGGCAAATGGAGTTCCTATTTTTAAGAATCCATGACAGGGAAAGTTGCAAATTGTAGACCAGTATGCAAGTCCCGCATCCCTGGTCTGCAAGGTAATTGAAGAAGTTGCTGAGGATAGCATGGTAGTTTTCTGGAAAGAAACAGATTGATTTGTGATATTCAACATGATTTTAAGAATGGTTGATCATGTCTGACAAATTTCTTGGACTTTTTTTTTATTTTTCTACAAACCTAATGTGGAAATAGTGTTATAGTCTTAAGATCAACAGCAGCTAATGATGCTGAATGACACAAAGTCTTGTGGAAGATGTTCTTACAGGAGTCAGCCAGTTGTCATTACTGGGATCACCATTGTTCATTATATTTGTAGATGGTATTGAAAATGTACAGCCAGAACGAAAGTACAAATGCTTGGGGCAATAAATTGGAATGTATCATACAAAAGTGAAGTAGTTATCAGGAAGCTTTACTGTGCACATGTCAGGCTGCCTTTGGAATACCATGTTCAGGTTTGGGGCACCTGGTTATGGGAAAGATTGTTTGCTCTTCAAGAGAGTGTAAAAGAGGGCAAAAACTGGTTAATGTCTAGTTAATGTGTAAACAACCTAGCACACAAGGGAAGGTTTGAAGAATTCAATGTTTTCTTTCAGTTATAGAAAGCTGAGGGGAGATATACAGTGATACTGCAAGCAATTTGTCAAATTTAACAGAAATGATACAATTAGAAGTCATCAATTCAAAATTAAAGTTAGCCATAGCAGGACATAGCTAAGAGAGCCTTTCTTCACCAACAAAATAGTTGAATATTGGAAGTAGCTACCTAACTTCATTGTTAGTGGAAGTGCTTTGAGCATCTTTTAGAATAATGGAAAAGATTTGTCATTTATTGACATTTGTCATTTGTCAATGTATTGATACCTGCACTGATATGTGTTAATTTTGGCGTAGCTCCTGGATTGGACGCATCCATCGATGCAGCTCCCAGGCGGGACGCACCAGGCGATGCAGCTCCCGGGCCAGACGCGTCCAGCGACCGAGCTCCAAGGCGGGATGCACCAGGCGACCCAGCTCCCGGACGGGACGCACCAGGTGATACAGCTCCCAGGAGGGACGCACCTGGCGATGCAGCTCCCGGGCGGGACGCACCAGGTGATGCAGCTCCCGGGCGAGACGCACCAGGTGATGCAGCTCCCGTGCGAGACGCACCAGGTGATGCAGCTCCCGGACAGGAGTCACCCGTGGATTCAGATCCAGGCCAAAACGCACCCGGCGGCGCGGTTACTGGGCAGGGTGCGGCCGGCACGTCTCATCGTGCGGTCGAAGTGTGTGCGTGCACGGCCAGGATAGGGAAGCTGGAGTCAACAGTCTCCCGCCTCTGTCAGCTGATGGAAAGGTCTCGCATCCATGGTGATACCGTCATGCATGAAGTGAGTGATAAGGATGAGCTCGAGGCCCTCAAATTTGCAAGGGACCTCGAATCTTTTATCCGTGCCTCATCCCATCACCTCAAGTGTGTTCCAGACCTCGGTGTCATCTACTGTGACGTCTGCAACCCGGATTTCAGTCCTAACCAGCTTCCTGACATAAAATCCACCAACGTCGCTGGCGTCTACCGATATGACTTATCTCTCGGGACGTCCTTTCCAAAGCCCATGACACTTCCTCGGTCGTTCGTGCTGCTCAAAGCGTCATTGAAATGCCACCTGACGTCCACCAAGCACAAGGAGTATATGCGAGCAGATGAAGATAAGAGCACCAGAAAGACGAAGCAGAGCAAGGAGGCAGCAGATGTCAGCAAGCGAGTCCTGCGTGTGGCCTATCACGTGCTGGGGGAGTCACTGCCGCAGACTGAATTTTAAAAGCTAATCGTGTTGCTGAAGCTCAGTGGTGCTGATGTGGACAACATCTGCCACTCATCTGTTCAAATGGCACGATTCCGCGATGCCTTCGCTGATGAAATTCTCAGCGTCGTGACCCGTCACGTTGAGTCCTCGCCGTGTGTTGCGCTTGTGGCAGACAAGGTGGCCCTGAATCACCGCACCATAGACATTACCGCTGTCATAACCATCGTTCCCCAGGCGCCTGATGATGCAATGTTCCAGGCTTTAATCGTCGGCGCTCCTATCGTGAAGAACCACGACGGTGCTTCACTCGCGGAGGAGTGGCTGGCGACAACCGCCTGTGTAGGCATCAAGCGCGTGGAGCAGCTGGCGGCAATATGTACAGATGGTCAGTACCATCAGCTAGGTGTGCCAGTCCAGTTTCTGAGGAAGTTGGCCAACAGCGACAAAGACCTTGCAATCCGCTCAAAGCCGCCCTGCGTGCCATGCTTTTGGGATGGTGCGCACCTACTCAACTTAGCAGATGGGAATGCCAGGTCAGCCCCAACCTGCAGATGGGTAAACGACACCATCACCATGGTCTCTCGCATGACCAAACGTTTCACCCATGGTAAGGGATATGAGGAGCTGGTTGCTTGTGGGGAGAGCATGGGGTTGGCCACGCGCAAACCACTCCTCTGGTCAGACACACGGTTCGCCCCACATGCTGCTAAAGTGTTCAAGGCGTTTATCACCAATCTGCCGGCTACTACTCGTGCCCTCGAAAACCGTCTGCAGAACTCCAAGGCGAAGGCAAATGTCCTGGAGGAGATCGAGGAGTAGCTCAAGCTCCTGAGAGGGCGCGACTCCACCTTCAGGGTTCGTGTCTCAGCACTGCTTGATGTCTATGCAGTAGTGGCACAGCTCAGCAGTGCACTGCAGGACGTCCAAAGGCTTCCATGGGAGCGCCAGTAAATTTTCAGGGAGAAGATGCAGCAGCTTCGTGCGATGGCGGCTGTGTTGTCACGTGACAGCATCAGGGCAGGAAGTGCGCCGCTGGATACTGCAGGTATCCATGCCGCTTTAGAAGAGGGAATCCCGGAGGAGATTGGAATCTGCTGGCAAAACATGGCGGCATTTAGTGGAAATTTGACGGCAAAGCACCTGCTTTGCCGTCAAATTTCATCTGGAATATCAGATTTTCTGCAAATCTTGTGCCGGCACTGTGAGCGGCGCGAGGCTGGTGTCGATGCCAAGGGCGACAGTAAGGGCTGTCACAATGGCAAGCTCTTGCAGTCCATGGCAGACATCGAGTTGGTGGCCAACTTGGCAAGCCTCCAACGGTCTCCAACTTCTAGTATCGTTGGGGACATAGCATGTGCTATTGACCGCCTCAGAGGTCGCTGGCTCATCCCGGACGTTGTCCCACCAGCTGCCGTCAAGGAGGCGTATGTCACGATGAGTCGGAGCTGCGCAGACTCAAATAAGAAACTCCTCAAGCTCCTCTGGCAGCGTGCTCAAAGCAATGTCGCTCTCCAACCCTACCTCAAGGTAGTCATCAGGCTCTGGCTGATGAGCCCGCCCGAGAGCGTAGTAGAGAGCATGGGCAGCTCAGTCAAGGCCGTCTTTGGCATTCATTGGCAGCTAGACCACCAAAACGCAGCCAAAGAGATGATCATCCGATGGAATGGTCCCGACATGTACCACTCCGATTGGTTGATCCGAAAGGTGCAAGCCAAGCACCGATTTAACTTCAGTATGCGCACGTTGAGCCTCAAGTCAACACTTGAGGGAACAGTTATCGCCAGGCACAAGGGAACAAAAAAGCCCCAGGACTATCTACTGTAATTAAAAATCGCGCTTCGTGTTACTGCCTGACGAGCCTGCTGTGCTACCAAACATGTGTTACCAAGCGGGTCTGCTGCCTGGCATGTACTACCTAGCGGATCTGCTGCCTGACATGTTTGTTGTGTGGTGAGTCAGATGCCCGGTGAATCTGCTGTGAACTTTTTTTGTCGAATATATTTATGTCTCATGTAGCGACGAGATAAAATGTTGGCCTGCGAGGCAAATGGTTGGTTCCACACGGCGCTCGTTGCGGTCGGTCAAGTTTGGCTGGTGACCAAACAAAAAGGTTCTAGTTATGATACTTCTTCGCCACTGTTGAGCCGTCGAAAACGTGTCCTCGTCCATAAAAATGCACATTTTTCTCCGGCGACCAGATTGGTCTACATAGGTCCGTCGGTGACCACCATTTGCTTTTTTTTACCTCTGCCAGGAAGAAGGCACTGAGAATGTTCGGGGCAATAAATAGGAATGTATCATACAGAAGTGAGGAAGTTATCAGGAAGCCTTACTGTGCATATGTCAGGCCACATTTGGAATATTGCATCCAAGCTTGGTCTAGCTATGAAAAAGATTGCTGGCTTTTAGAGAGAGTACAAAAGAGGGCTACAAAAATGGTTAATGGCATAAGCAACCTGGCTTATGAGGAAAGATTGAAGAAATTTAATATGTTTTCACTTAGATATAGAAGGCTGAGAGGAGATAACCGACGACCGCCTCTGGCCGGAAGGGCTCCATAACCTGGCGAGTTGCTATGCCGCCAGCCGCCACGCCCCCCGCCCCCACAACTCTCATCTGCACGGAAGCCAGTGCCGTCGCCCGCCCGGTGCAAGCACGTGGCACCTTTTGACCCCGTCACGCCCCCGAGCAATGGCCGCTGTCTCGACTGACCAATCATGGTCCGGTATGCAATATAGCCTACTGCGCCGCGCGAGTTCACCAATCAAAACGCTGCTAGTTAGAAATGCTATATAGTCTAGGCTGTGTCGTATATATACCGGTGTTTGGGTGAAAATAAAATATAGAGAGGGTCCCAGGAGACGCACAAAGACGGACGCTGATCTTTGCACTGTACTGGGTAACGCCCATGGTGACGAAGCTAGACGAGATGACTGACGCTGATCGGTGATCGGTGATGACTGATCGGTGGTCTTGATCCTGACGAGGAGCTCTGGCCGACCCTCCTTCCGCATCAAGGGTGTATCACTGCTGATGAGGTTAGTGTGGCAGTCAGTGGCATTTATATTCCACTGGCTTCAGCTTTTATTTAAACTTGTACGTAATCGTAATACGCTGTTGTTCCGTGTTCCGTCCCATACCTGCCTACTCGCTGTCACACCTACTAATACCTGTTTCAAAATTGGTAAACAACTGGTCTAAATTGTTAAATTATTCAATTAGTTAGGGACTGGTTAAAATTGGGGTGGGGTGTCCTCTCATAAATGTTTTTGCCTGATTATTTGGCACCTTGGAGCTTTGATTGTCCTATCTCAAAATAGGAAATGTTGTAAATATTTTAAATTTCTGCAGTCATACATGTCGCCAAAATGTAAAACGTCGGAATCTGCCAGCAGGTTACTGCAGACGCGACTTTGACAGCCCATACCGAGTATGCTACTCCCCGCGCTGGGAAATCCCGCCTCTTTGGCAATTTCCAAAATATATGCCTTGCCTTGTCTGCGCTTTCTCAGGCTGGACATATTGGCACCTTTGTGTCTTGCCTCGTCGCCAAGATGTGCGCGAGGAGACGCGGCGTAAATGTCAAAGGGCGAGACCTGGGCTCCACCAACCGGACGCTGAATGGAGCCACGGACGACCTGCAGCGTGTCGGTGACCTCTGCCAGCTCCGCCGGTTGCTGCACGATTCTAGTGTCGCCTTGATCACGTCAGCGGTGGATCAGCTGGCCTTAAAGAGGTTGATTCCTCCGTCCGCTGTCGTTTCAAAGGAGAGTGTGCTCGCCGCTTGTCGCTGCGTGAGGCGCTGCCCTGATGAGGACAATCGAGGACTTTACTAGGTGCTTTTTGAGGCGGCGGACGGGAATCCGTTGATTGGTGCATTTGTGGCACTGGTCACCAGAATATGGCTTATCAGCCCAGCAGAGTCGGTGGTCGAAAGCATGGCGAGTGTGATTGGTGAGGTGTTCGGAGCCCACCGGCAACTTGATCATGTAAACGCCGCGAATGAGCTGATCATTCGTTGGAACGGTCCGGAGCCAGAGCGATCTGGTCCTCTGCTGGACTTGCTGCAGACAAAGCAGTCTTACCGCTTCCAAAGCGTAGGGTATACCCTGATAATTCAGGAGGCGTTTGAAGGCACAGTTATGCAGCGGCTTGGAAGCAAGAAGTGCGTGGACATGTGGATTGCGGTCTAGTATGTAATATGATATTGTAACATCTTCCCATTGTCTGGTCACATAACGTGGCTGCTGTAGTGGAAGGGTAGTGGCAAAATAGTGTAAGCTAGTTTAAACCGGACTCAGGTACCAAAAATTGCATGTTTTGTTCCCGTAGGTAGCAGTCTAGAAACATTCTTGACCTTTGGCCCAGGGTATTAACTACCTGACAAGGGCGATTTTCCTGGCTCAGATATTATCATTTCTTTATTAATCACGCCGTATTTTGGAGTGCTCCAGCTTGATCTTTGTCGGGCCCCATGCGAATTTTGGGGCCGCGCTGTGCTTATTTTGGCCATCGACGCTACTTTTGGGGAGTCCTAGGGGTAGTATTTGATGCAACGACACAATTTTTTTGGAACTATCTAAGGTAATTTTGGGTCCCGGTGCGATGTTTATAGGGGGTCGCCGGGCGTTCTCGGGGCGCATTGTACTTCGCTAGGCCCCATAACACGATTTTGGTGTGCCCGGAGCAGATTTTCTAAGGCCAGATTGTTATATTCGGAGACCCTACGCGAATGCGGAGGGCCCGATGCGAATTTGTGGAGACACAGCTCGATTTTTGGGGACCCCGGAACGATTATTGGGAGACGATCCCACTCAGGGTGCGGGGACGAGTAGCCTAGGGGTAAGTTGCTCGTCTCACAATCGAAAGGTTGTGAGTTCGAGCCTCACCTGTCGCTACTCTTCGCCCGCGACCAATCGGCGTGAGAGATTGGCGACGCTACATGACTGAACCGTTGATGTGTCGTAAAACCAATAACCAACCAACCACTTAGGGTGCGGGGAGCATTTTCCCCCTTTGTTACGCCACTGCGGTTGCTCATGAAGTTATTTTTTCACCCTTCACCGATGGCACCCTTCAGAGTAGAAAGACCCTTCGGAGAGCTTTCTTTCGGGATCTGGTCATAATTATCCGGTGCTCAGGTCGATTCGATCGAGTCGCAGTGTAATTTTCCTTTGTGTGTGTGTGTGGGGGGGGGTGGGGGGTGTAAAGTTATATTTTTTTCAAGGACCCTGCTCGATGTTTTTTTTGGGCCCCGGCACGATTCTTCAGCTTCCTGGTGGTATTCTTTCGGCGGCTTTACAAGTTTCTTTTCAGGGAACCGACCATTTTTTTTTGTGAGTCATTGAAGCGATTTGTGAGACCGCGAAGTGCATTCCGCATAATAATTGCTTGTTGTGGGGCTTGAGCTGCGACTTGAGGTCTCTGCGACCTTATGGGCACCATGTGTGATTTTCAAGCGTCGCGACGCGACATTTTTGAGTCTCAGTGCGATATTTTGGGCCCCAGCTTCATTTGTTTGGATCCCCAGTGCGAGGTTTAGCGGCCTCAACACGTTTTTGTGGTCCAATGCGTCATGGAGGCTTTTGGCGCGATTGTTGAGGCCGCAGATATTTGTCATGTCCGGATTGCTTTTAGTTCCCACGGCTTCATTTGTTTGGGTCCCAATGTACTTTTGAGCCCCAGTGCGACACGTGGAGCCCCTTGTGAGTTTCAGGGGCCCAGGCGCTTTTGAGGCCCTCGGCGAAATGTCCCGGGGACCGACCTGTATTTTGGGGCCTTATAGGCTCAGTGTGGTGCTCAGGGTGGTTTCAAGGAGCCCGACCCGACCTTTAGGGGCCCACAGCGTGACTTCCAGTGGCCCCGGCACGACAAGCTTAGGCTCCAGAGGGGACCACAGCCAGACAGTGTTCTGAGTCATGAAAGAGGGTCTCTGAGCCAACAAATGAGGAACCCGGGCCGGACGTGCAGAGCCACTGGGTCGGCTTCGACTGATTGAGAGGGGCTAAGAACTGACAGGGGACCTCGGGCCAATAAAGATACCTGAGCTACGGAGACGATCCGGGTCGAGCGGAGGGTCCCCGGTGCTGCGTAAGGGGCCTCTAAACCCATGAAGGGGCCCGGGCTATTAAAAGCACTGGCGTTTCCATGGGGTGAAGGAACACACGCCTCCTGGCGGGACCGATGGGGCCTCTAGGCGACTGCGCTGAGGGGCGGAGGTTCGAGAACAAATTTGAACGCACCTAACAGCTTCCTAGCCTCCTGTGATCATCTTATGAGTCTTCTGCAACGGGTGTGACTGATGTATCCCTAGACTCCCGTGACGATCGCATGGATCTTGTGTGACTGGCGTCGCTGCGCCCCTAGACTCCGCCTTTCGGGAATCATGTAGGATTATGTGACGTGACAGATAATTCATGCTTAACGTTAATCAGCTGATCGAATCCTGCATCGAAAAAAAACAGACTGCATCGAATCATACCGCATGTGACGCGACAGATAATTCATGTTCAACGTTAATGTGTGTGTGATTGTGGTTTTAGGGCGCATCGACCATGGTTGGTCATTTAGCGCCCAGTTCAACGTTAATCAGCTGATCGAATCCTGCATCGAAAAAGAACCAGACTGCATCGAATCATACGCACTAGGACCCGGCAACCGTCCGCCTCCGGCGCCAATAGCATTCCTGATGATGAGGCGCCTTCCGGTACGCTCCGCACGCCGCACTCCGTCACACGTCAGTTCTGGGCCACGTCACACGTCACACGTCTTCCGTCGCCCGGTACTGGGCAGCTGGGCTTCGGCCATCGTTCTCCCGACCATCGCCGCCACTCCCACCAAAGAACGACGGCATGTTGAACAAGGTTTATCAGTTCGCTCCTGTTCTCGCGTATAGTTGAACAGTAAAAAATTGTAACAGGAAAATGATGTGAAACAATATAACGATCGTACGTAAACACACTACTGTAACAAACGGATGTGAGGCATAGCTGATATCCGCCGGACTAGACTGGGTGTGCGCGGCTGGGCTGGGGGACGCCGGGTGGGTGAGATGATTGCTGGGACCGGCGGCCGGGCGGCGAGTCATGGCAGGCACGTCCCGACTGGCAGTCGGGAGGGGGGGTCGATTTCAGAAGTGGGGAGGGGGATAGGACGGCGGCCGCTTCGCACAGCGCCGGCCCGTTTAAAGCTGTGTCACAAACAC
The DNA here is from genome assembly GCA_034440575.1 of Imbricaverruca yamaguchii. Taxonomy (NCBI): domain Eukaryota; kingdom Metazoa; phylum Arthropoda; class Thecostraca; family Neoverrucidae; genus Imbricaverruca; species Imbricaverruca yamaguchii. Next base: position 149,500 of record JAOTOL010001511.1, on the reverse strand, counting down.
CGGGGCGGGCTGCACACCAACTCAACCAGACGCGCGCACGCGCACACGCACTCACGCACACACAGTCGAAAGACGCGAAACACTCAGCCCGCGAGAGATCATCGGCCGTGTCGCCGACGCGTCCACGGGCCGCCGCTACACTCACAACACGTAAACTGATGACCGCGCGCGCGCGCGCCACCCTCGCCGCGGCCCACTAGCGCTACCACCACGACGACACGAACGGGCGTGGACGCGCCGTGGCCGCCGGCCGTCCGACGGCCACGTCGAACACAAAATAGCGGTGCAAACACGGCGACCAACTGCGGCCACGGGCCCGACTCGGAGGCGGCCGCGCGTCCGGACACAGACGAGCCCACACACAGACGAGCCCGCACCGGCCGGACGGCGGCCGGGGGGCGACACAGACACAATGTAAAACAAACGGTATAAAAATATCCGGCCGGCGTCCGTGTATTGAGTGTGCGGCTGGCGGTGGCGGGCGCGGGTGGTGGCTGTGCCGGGCGCCACGGCCAGTGCCCGAGTCTGCCCGGCAGGCTGACCTCGTCGCCGCCGCCGCCGCCACTGTCCGCGCGCCCCGGGCCCACTAGGCTCGGCCCGTGCGTCGGCGTGGGCCGGAGGTGGCGGGTGTGTGCACGCGTGCGAGTGTGTGTGCGACGCTAACGCTGACGGCGGCGGCGGCGGTGGTGGCGGCGGCGGCGGCGGCGGTGGCGCGCCCTCAGAGGCCGGGCCGCCGCAGCCGCAGCCGGCCAGACTTGGCGGCCAGCAGGGCGGCGTCGGCGCCGGCGGCCGTCTCGAACACGGCCGTCACCAGGTGGTGCGCCGCCAGCGGGCCGTCCGGCGGCGGCGAGCCCGGCCCGAAGTGCAGCCGCCCGCCGGCGGACGCCACCGGCTCCTCCAGCAGCCGCTCCAGCTCCGAACGGCGCAGGCCCGGCCACACGCCGTCCACCTCCAGCACGCAGCTGGCTGTGGACACAGTCACGACACACCTCCAGCACGCAGCTGGCTGTGGACACAGTCACGACACACCTCCAGCACGCAGCTGGCTGTGGACAGAGTCACGACACACCTCCAGCACGCAGCTGGCTGTGGACACAGTCACGACACACCTCCAGCACGCAGCTGGCTGTGGACAAGTCACGACACCTCAGCCGCAGCTGGCTAGTCACGACACACCTCCAGCACGCAGCTGGCTGTGGACACAGTCACGACACACCTCCAGCACGCAGCTGGCTGTGGACACAGTCACGACACACCTCCAGCACGCAGCTGGCTGTGGACAAAAACCTCCAGCAGCAGCTGGCTGTGGACAAGTCACGACACACCTCAGCACGCAGCTGGCTGTGACACAGTCACGACACACCTCCAGCACGCAGCTGGCTGTGGACACACCACCTCAGCACGCACTCGTCACGACACCTCAGCAGCACTGCTGGACAAGTCACGACACACCTCCAGCACGCAGCTGGCTGTGGACACAGTCACGACACACCTCCAGCACGCAGCTGGCTGTGGACACAGTCACGACACACCTCCAGCACGCAGCTGGCTGTGGACACAGTCACGACACACCTCCAGCACGCAGCTGGCTGTGGACACAGTCACGACACACCTCCAGCACGCAGCTGGTTGTGGACACAGTCACGACACACCTCCAGCACGCAGCTGGCCGTGGACACACGACACACCTCCAGCACGCAGCTGGCTGTGGACACAGTCACGACACACCTCCAGCACGCAGCTGGCTGTGGACAGAGTCACGACACACCCCACACGCAGCTGGCTGGACAGAGTCACGACACACCTCCAGCACGCAGCTGGCTGTGGACACAGTCACGACACACCCTCCAGCACGCAGCTGGCTGTGGACACAGTCACGACACACCTCAGCACGCAGCTGGCTGTGGACACAGTCACGACACACCTCCAGCACGCAGCTGGCTGTGGACACAGTCACGACACACCTCCAGCACGCAGCTGGCTGTGGACACAGTCACGACACACCTCCAGCACGCAGCTGGCCGGCGCGTCTGTCCCGAGACCACGCGGTGAGGACCGGTGGCGCTCCTGCCAGCTCTGGGCTGTGCCATCCTGTACAGTGTGCTCAAGGGTCAGAGATGCACTCTCCAGGGCCCGGCGGCGGCTTCACTGCCTGAGGGCGTTCGTGTTGGATCAGGCGGTCGGGGAGGGTGATGAAAACCGGCTGGAGACAGCAGCAGCGCGCATCCAGCGGGTCGAGGACAGCAACAGCGCACATCCAGCTGGCCGGGGACAGCAACAACACACAGCCAGCTGGCCGGGGACACCAACAACACACAGCCAGCTGGCCGAGGACAGCAACAACACACAGCCAGCTGGCCGAGGACAGCAACAACACACAGCCAGCTGGCTGGGGACAGCAACAACACACAACCAGCTGGCTAGAGACAGCAACAACACACAGCCAGCTGGCTGGGGACAGCAACAACACACAACCAGCTGGCTGAGACAGCAACAACACACAGCCAGCTGGCTGGGGACAGCAATAACACACAGCCAGCTGGCCGAGGACAGCAACAACACACAGCCAGCTGGCCGAGGACAGCAATAACACACAGCCAGCTGGCTGGAGACAGCAACAACACACTTAGCCCGTATTATATCGATATGGGGTGGGATTTCATGCACATGAGTGCAATACATCACTGCACCTATACCGAATAGACCCAAGGGGTGTTACCTACCAACTGTTAACTGTAACGTATAATTTAGGGAACGGGCAGATGCCGCAGACAGCTGCATAACCGTAAGTTAAACTGTCAACCAAGCCCATAAATGTTCATAACAATTACAAGTTCACGATCAGCCTACGCTCAGATTTCGAATGAGTGTCGTCTATTCAGCATTCCGAGCCCTTCGAGCAATCCGCGCAACAAGTTCTTCCAGGCCTTTCCAACAAGTCGTCACGCTCCACAACTGACCTCGTCCATCACGCTCCGCAGCTGACCACGGTCGTCACGCCGGCAACTGACCTGGACCGCCCCGCTAGTGACCTACACCGTCACTACTACTGACCTTGGTCAGCACCGTTGGGCGTGACGGAGCCCTCGCTGGTGGCCTTGCTGCGGGCGCGGCTGCGGCGAGCCCGCCCCGGCCGGCTGACGGCCGCCTGCTGCTGAAGTGGCGGCGGCCGCAGCGGCGCCATCAGCCGTACGTGATCTGCCACACAGACAACACAGCCATCAGCCGTACGTGATCTGCCACACAGACAACACAGCCATCAGCCGTACGTGATCTGCCACACAGACAACACAGCCATCAGCCGTACGTGATCTGCCACACAGACAACACAGCCATCAGCCGTACGTGATCTGCCACACAGACAACACAGCCATCAGCCGAACGTGATCTGCCAAAAAAAAATACAACGTGATCGCCACACAGACAACACAGCCATCAGCCGTACGTGATCTGCCACAAAAAAAAGACAACACAGCCATCAGCCGTACGTGATCTGCCACACAACAACACAGCCATCAGCGACGTATCGCCACACAGACAACACAGCCATCAGCCGTACGTGATCTGCCACACAGACAACACAGCCATCAGCCGTACGTGATCTGCCACACAACAACACAGCCATCAGCCGACGTGATCTGCCACACAACAACACCCATCAGCCGTACGTGATCTGCCACACAGACAACACAGCCATCAGCCGTACGTGATCTGCCACACAGACAACACAGCCATCAGCCGAACGTGATGTGCCACACAAACAACACAGCCATCAGCCGAACGTGATCCGCCACACAGACAACACAGCCATCAGCCGTACGTGATCCGCCACAGACAACACAGACAACACAGCCATCAGCCGAACGTGATCTGCCACACAGACAACACAGTGACGTGACATCGTGCAGAAGGAGGAAGGGAAGAGGGAGGGTCGGGAGAGCGAGGGAGAGCGTCACAGGGTGACACGCGCGGCGGCGACTCACTGAGCTGTGCGGGCCGCTGGTAGGCGGGTGCCGGCCCCACCAGCGGGTGCGGGTGCGGGTGCGGGTGCTGCAGCAGCAGGGCGTCGTCCACCGACTCGGCGGAGCGCAGCCGCTGGCCGTTCATCAGCCGGGTGGCGACGGGCGGCGGCGCGGGTACCAGGCCTGCGCCGTACTGGGCCGGGTAGCCGAGCACCTGGTCACAGTCACAGTCACAGTCACAGTCACAGACACAGTCACAGACACATTCACAGTCACAGACACAGTACACAGACACAGTCACAGACACAGACACAGTCACAGTCACAGACACAGTCACATACACAGTCACAGTCACAGTCACAGACACAGACACACAGTCATAGTCACAGACACAGTCACAGTCACAGTCACACACAGACACACAGTCATAGTCACAGACACAGACACAGTCACAGTCACAGTCACAGACACAGTCACAGACACAGTCACAGTCACAGACACAGACACACAGTCATAGTCACAGACACACAGTCACAGACACAGTCACAGTCACACAGTCACAGTCACACAGTCACAGACACGGTAACAGTCACAAACACAGTCACAGTCACACAGTCACAGACACGGTAACAGTCACAGTCACAGACACGGTAACAGTCACAGTCACAGTCACAGACACCGACACACACACACATATACACACACCGACACCGTCACACACATCGTCACCGTACTGGACAGGGTAGCCGAACACCTGATCAGTCACACACACACGTCACAGTCACACATACCGTCACAATCACACATACCAACACACACACATACCGACAGAGGCACCAGACCTGCGCCGTACTGGGCCGGGTAGCCGAGCACCTGGTCACAGTCACAGTCAAAGATGCCGTCAAAGACACCGTCACATACACATCGTCACAGACACACCGTCCCCGTCACACACACCGTCACAGTCACACCGTCACAGACACACTGTCACAGTCACAGTTCCACACACCGTCACAGTCACACAGTCACACACACACGCACACCCTCACACACTGACAAGAATATAATTGAAACGTCATGACATGTTTTTTTTTTATTTTTTTTTTAAATAAATTTGATCCGAGTTGTTGCTGGGGTGGCTTGAGGAGCCAGGGTTCTATTGCTAAGCAGAGCTTGTTGCGTGAACCCTGGCCCCACCACCCGATCCATGAGCTCCAGTTCAACGGCAGAATTTAGACCGAAAGTTTAACGTGCCGCCAATGCACCGACACGGCCGCCCGGTAGCTCGTCCCCGGCCTTATCGGGCCAGCTGCCAACTGACACTCCCGGCCGGGGGCTAAATGCGAGCGCGCGAAGCGACTCGAACCCTGTGTTGCCAATACAGGGGAGACCGGTGCAGGCCAGCGCTCTAACCAACTGAGCTACCAGGGCGGCAATGTTCACGATTTATGTAATCTATGGCATTATCACATGAAGACTATTCCCCCATGTTTGCCGCTGAAGCTGAGCAGCGCTCCATGAAAACGAGATCACAAATCTTACTGCCTAATGTCAGATGTGTGCAGATCTGTCGGAGGGACTCAGAGTCGCCATTTCATTTCGTACTCATGCACGACATAATTATGAAATAGAGCTAGGCTTACACTGCGCTTCTTGGAAATGCTTGTTCCATTTCTCATTCATACTTCCATTATAATGCTGCGGAGTACGGCGCTGAGAATTGCTAGATTGGAGATGATAGTGAAAGTAAACGAACACTATGCCACAGACTGGCACACCAGACGAGAATGTGGTCTCGTCTTCAAGAAATGTCGGCATTTGGTTACTCCTCGTCAGGATATTTAATTCCATTATTCCTAGGCCATACCAACATTAAAACATCACACATTATTTCTAAACCACGAGCCGTGACCAGGCATCAAAACATTAGGCATCAAGTCTAGAAATACAAAGTGGGTTTGCGATCTCAAACATAAAATAAAACAATCACCCGCACAAACACATGCACGCGCACAGAGCCCGGAGATGACAGAGACATCAGTGGCACAGCCTAGATACTCCCCAGGGGGAGAGTGGCGATCGCCCAAAATTGTGATGAAACAGAGAAAGCTTCCGGTGCGCCGGAAATTTGGCGTTTTACGTCGTGGAAAGCTAAAATGTTCTCGTTCGATCTACTGTATTTGTGGGTGCTGGAGGCTCCTAGACTGCGACTTTGAGTGACACGGGTGCCGGCCGGCCACCGCCCCTGCTGGGGCAGGGACAGGGTCGGTACAGAGTAGGGACAGCGCGGGACATGTTCGGGACAAGGTCAGGACAGGGTAGGGACAGGGTAGGAACAGGTTAGGGACAGGACCGGGATAAGGTAAGGATAGGGTCGGGACAGGATCGGATCAGGGTAGAGACAGGGTCAGGATAGGGTCGGGATGGGGCAGGGACAGGGATATACTATCAGGACGGTCGAGTTGTCAGCGGATTTCGAACGTGAGCAAACGTTTTCCAAGAAATGACATTTGCCGATCGGGGCACGTAACAGTGTGAAGGCGAAAGTTCGCTTGCCGATGCTGTGCTCATGACAATCCGCGGGGAGGGTGTGCTACTTAAGGGTACTTCCACCAGGACTTAATCATTAGTTTGTTTGTTTATTGGTTGGTTCACGACACACTTTATGCACATTCACGGCTAATGGCGCCGCCCACACTGTTTCGCCGGTGGGCCGCGGGATTGGGAAATGTCCTGAGTGGCGCTAGAGTCGAACCCGGGACCTTTGTTACCCATAGCCCGACACCTTAACCACTCGGCCATCCCCGCCCCACTTAATCATTAGTGCTCATCCTAGGCGACTCGGGGCCCAGAGCTGGTCTAGGCTGCACAGAGCCAGGAGCGACAGTACAGCCCCAGGGCAGCAGACAGTACAGCCCCAGGGCAGCACAGCCCAGAACGACAGCCCCAGAGCGACAGTACAGCCCCAGGGGCAGCACAGCCCAGAACGACACCAGAGCGACAGTACAGCCCCAGGGGCAGCACAGCCCAGAGCTGGTGTAGGCTGCACAGAGCCAGGAGCGACAGTACAGCCCCAGGGGCAGCACAGCCCAGAGCGACAGCCCCAGGGGCAGCACAGCCCAGAACGACAGCCCCAGGGGTAGCACAGCCCAGAACGACAGTACAGCCCAGAGCGACAGTACAGCCCCAGGGGCAGCACAGCCCAGAACGCAGCCCAGACACAGTCAGCCCAGAACGACAGTACAGCCCCAGGGGCAGCACAGCCCAACGACAGTACAGCCCCAGGGGCAGCACAGCCCAGAACGACAGCCCCAGAGCGCCAAAGCCAGAGCGACAGTACAGCCCCAGGGGCAGCACAGCCCACGAGCCCCAGAACGACAGTACAGCCCAGAGCGACAGTACAGCCCCAGGGGCAGCACACCCAGAGCGACAGCACCAGAGCGACAGTAAGCCCAGAGCGACAGTACAGCCCCAGGGGCAGCACAGCCCAGAACGACAGCCCCAGAGCGACAGGCTGCACAGAGCCAGGAGCGACAGTACAGCCCCAGGGGCAGCACAGCCCAGAGCGACAGCCCCAGGGGCAGAACCAGCCCAGAACGACAGTACAGCCTCGGAGCGACAGTACAGCCCAGAGCGACAGTACAGCCCCAGAGCGACAGTGCAGCCCCAGGGGCAGCACAGCCCAGAACGACAGCCCCAGAGCGACAGTACAGCCCAGAGCGACAGTGCAGCCCCAGGGGCAGCACAGCCCAGAACGACAGCCCCAGAGCGACAGTACAGCCCAGAGCGACAGTGCAGCCCCAGAGCGACAGCACAGCCCAGAGCGACAGTACAGCCCCAGCGCGAAAGTGCAGCCCCAGAGCGACAGTGCAGCCCAGAGTGACAGTGCAGCCCGGAGTGACAGTACAGCCCGGAGTGACAGTACAGCCCAGAGTGACAGTGCAGCCCAGAGTGACTGCAGCCCGGAGTGACAGCACAGCCCGGAGTGACAGTACAGCCCAGAGCCCGTGCGGATGGCGTCCGCACAATTGCCGCTCCGTTTGAAACACAACCTTGCAAAAGTAAAGGAATGCAACTCCCAAATGCTCCACCCACCAGAACATAACTCGCAAGACAATGACAGGCTTTCCAGGCTATTAGCTGACATTTTCAGAACCCGATTGCCGAAACTCTTCAAACGATGCCGCCTGAAAACGGCAAGATTGCATCGTGCCACCCGACGTTTGTGGCAATCTGCGCAGAACGCGTCCAGCGCGGCACTGGGCGCGTGTCTCAGCGCGGCCGTGGTCGCAACTGAACAATTCATGGCCGTCCAAGTAGCGGCCGTCACGACGCGACAATGTCCCGTCTTGCGCCCGCCGCCGGGCCGAACTCAAACAGTCGGGACCGCCCGGCACGCGACTGGCCGGCGGCTTATCATTTATTGCCGAGAGCAGAATTTCTGCCTGACAGAATGTGGTGTCGCACTGACGGCGAACGCCGTGTGCCGTCGTGTGCTTTCCATGCATGTGTATGAAGGCGGAGGCCGTTGCCAGGCGCGTCAGGTGCGGTACACAGAAACAGTGTTCACAATGGACAATCTGGCCGAACAACGTCCCAGGTAGAAGTTTGCGATGGTCTGGCCTAGTTAGCATGGACATGAATAGGCGAGCACCCGTTTGGGCTGCTGTTGGCTGAGTTTGTCCAGCCCGCCACCATTACGGTGATATCGGCTGTACATTTGTCAAATAGTTACGCCTCCCTCTAGTTGGCGAACGGGTGCAATGACCCAAGCAGTTGGTGTGTCTTAAGGCACCAACCCACCGCCACCACTCTAGTTTGGGGAACGTGTATAGCAAGCGCACGCAGCCCGGTGGGCATGGCATGGGCGGCGGCCGGTGATGGAGGCGAGACGTGACGACGAAACAGAGCACCACGCGCGGCAGGCACAGCTCAAGGTGCCACTTCATCTCTGGACCGAACACCGACGCTGCCGACAACGGCCACAGGGACGGACAAACTTGCCCGCGAGCACGCACCACACAAGGCTTAGTTGCACGCACAGAGAAGACGGAAACATACAACACGCAGCCACCGCTTCAGGCAACACAATTTACCATCCAGACCGAGGCGCCAAAGACACCGCAGGCAAGTGCTCACCAGGTGTGGCACGGGGTCAGATCTCACTTGAATGGGTGGGGCATGACCAGACCTCAACTGAGTGGGGATGGGTCACGACGGGTCTGAACTCGTATAACTGGGTGGGGCGGCGACAGACCCCACCTGCCCGGAGGAAAAGGGAGCGGGTGGGGAGTGGGAGCAGCAGGTTCCGATCTCACCTGGCCGGGGGTGAGAGGCGGGCGGGCGCAGACCTCACCTGACCGGGGGGGGACAGGGAGTGGGAGCGGCAGGTTCAGACCTCACCGGACCGGGGGACGAGAGGAAGGTGAGGCAGGTTCAGACCTCACCGGACCGGGGGACGAGAGGAAGGTGGGGCAGGTTCAGACCCAACCTGACCGGGGGACGAGAGGAAGGTGAGGCAGGTTCAGACCCAACCTGACCGGGGAAGGGATATGCCAGGGGGCAGGTCCCGACCTCACCTGCTGGCCCACAGAGGCGGGGTCGGCCGGCGCGCGGCCCGCCGACGTCGGGTAGCTCTGCTGGCCGTAGAAGGGCGCCAGCGGGTAGACGGGCGGCGCGGCGGCCGGCGGCGAGGCCATGTAGTAGCCGGCGTCGGCGGCCGGCGCCGCGCCCGTCACCGACGTCGCCACGCCCGGGTACACGCTCATGTAGGCTGTCGGCACACAGCGCGGGTCAGCCGAGCCGCCTACCGTGGACAGGACGGTGTGTTGGCCGCTGTTGATTGATTGATTGATTATTTGGGCTTAAGGGCGCATCAACTGCTACTGGTTATGTAGCGCCCAGTGTTGGCCGCTGTCGTCGCCCCCATCAGTCAGAAGAGCAATCGTGCCCTCACACGCACGCACTTACGCGGGCGCACACGCGCACACGCACACACAGGGAGTAGCCGAGGGAAATTCACCACCACCCCGCGCGCTCTCATCTTTCGTGGCCAGACCAAGAGTCTCACCGCTGTCTTCTTTTCAGAGGAGAAACGGATCTGATAGATTCGGACCACTTGTTGGATGCGAGAAATTGAGGGATTACCAGCGCTCTGGGAGTGCAGCATGTCGCAGTAGGGGCCGCCGGTAAAGCGTTGAACATGTCGGGAGTTCGTTTACGGTTTACGGAAGGGTTATGAGGAAGTAGACGAGATCATCCCAATAAACATAGACCTTCACAAAGAGCAAAATTCACGAACACGTAACGACGCCTGCTCAATTTTTTCCTTGAGACATACCAGATGAGGAGATTGCGGATCGGATGCCGGAGTTCGGAGTTACTGGAACAATGAAGCTACAGACGAGGAGAGGCGCGTATACCATCCCAACCAACGTCATCCTGAAGTTGAACACAACTGATCTTCTCGCAGAGACTCAGGTAGGCAACGTGCCCGTCAAATTTCATATTTTCTGTCCAACCCCATGATATGCTTCGGGTGCCAAAGATTTGGTCATAGTAACAAAAGCTGCCGGCATCGCCCTGTGTGCGGCACGTTCGCCTCATCCGAACACGCCAGTAACAACTGCACCTCTCAGCTGGAGGAGTGGCGCTTTGTGCAAACTGCGGTAGAGGATAGGATTCGCCCATTTCCTGCGACCGCGCCAGCCCAAGCTACATAAAAGAAAACAAATTATTTCAGTCGAACACACGCAGAGTAACGCTCTGGGAGGCTAGGATAGTGTATAACCACACACATCCTGGAACATCGCAGGCTTCGAAAGCTAAACATACCACGCCAGTTCCACAACAGATGCAGGTGAATACATCCGATGGGACGAATTGTGGCACTCGGTCAACTTCTCCACTCCCTTGATGAACCCGTCGCCTCGACAACGTGGAAAATCCAGCCACTACACTACCCAGGAGTACCTGGACAACAGAGGCGTCAATCGTGGTCCTTGCCGCGTTTTCCGTCAGCCAGGGAGAGGAGTAGCGAGAAGTCTAGCGGAAAAGGCGACCCAACAAGTCCTCGACATCCGCCCGGCAGTCGACATCCTCAATATTCCCATCCATCAGTACTCCAATCCACATCCTTACCATTCTGCCCCCGCTCCCGGTCCGGTTGGTTGGATGTTGGTTCTTGGTTTTACGACACATCGACCATTGAGTCATGTAGCATCGCCAATCTCTCACGCCGATCGGTCGCGGGCGAAGAGTAGCGACAGGTGAGACTCAAACCCACAACCTTTCGATTGTGAGACGAGCAACTTACCCCTAGGCTACTCTTTACCCGCTCCCGGTCCGGTCAGCACACCTACCGATACCCCCCCCCTTCCCGGTCCGGTCAGCACACCTACCCCTCCCCTCCCGGTCCGGTCAGCACACCTACCGATACCCCCCCCGGTCCGGTCAGCACACCTACCGATACCCCCCTCCCGGTCCGGTCAGCACACCTACCGATACCCCCCCGGTCCGGTCAGCACACCTACCGATACCCCCCCCCCCGGTCCGGTCAGCACACCTACCGATACCCCCCTCCCGGTCCGGTCAGCACACCTACCGATACCCCCCTCCCGGTCCGGTCAGCACACCTACCGATACCCCCCTCCCGGTCCGGTCAGCACACCTACCGATACCCCCCCGGTCCGGTCAGCACACCTACCGATACCCCCCGTCCGGTCAGCACACCTACCGATACCCCCCTCCGGTCAGCACACCTACCGATACCCCCCCGGTCCGGTCAGCACCCTACCGATACCCCCCTCCCCGGTCCGGTCAGCACACCTACCGATACCCCCCCCTCCCGGTCCGGTCAGCACACCTACCGATACCCCCCTCCCGGTCCGGTCAGCACACCTACCGATACCCCCCTCCCGGTCCGGTCAGCACACCTACCGATACCCCCCCTCCCGGTCCGGTCAGCACACCTACCGATACCCCCCTCCCGGTCCGGTCAGCACACCTACCGATACCCCCCCCACACCACCGCCCCCCCTCCCGGTCCGGTCAGCACACCTACCGATACCCCCCCCTCCCGGTCCGGTCAGCACACCTACCGATACCCCCCTCCCGGTCCGGTCAGCACACCTACCGATACCCCCTCCCGGTCCGGTCAGCACACCTACCGATACCCCCCTCCCGGTCCGGTCAGCACACCTACCGATACCCCCCCCCCGGTCCGGTCAGCACACCTACCGATACCCCCCCCCGGTCCGGTCAGCACACCTACCGATACCCCCCCCCCCGGTCCGGTCAGCACACCTACCGATACCCCCCTCCCGGTCCGGTCAGCACACCTACCGATACCCCCCCTCCCGGTCCGGTCAGCACACCTACCGATACCCCCCTCCCCGGTCCGGTCAGCACACCTACCGATACCCCCCTCCCGGTCCGGTCAGCACACCTACCGATACCCCCCCCGGTCCGGTCAGCACACCTACCGATACCCCCCTCCCGGTCCGGTCAGCACACCTACCGATACCCCCCCTCCCGGTCCGGTCAGCACACCTACCGATACCCCCCTCCCGGTCCGGTCAGCACACCTACCGATACCCCCCTCCCGGTCCGGTCAGCACACCTACCGATACCCCCCCTCCCGGTCCGGTCAGCACACCTACCGATACCCCCCTCCCGGTCCGGTCAGCACACCTACCGATACCCCCCTCCCGGTCCGGTCAGCACACCTACCGATACCCCCCTCCGGTCCGGTCAGCACACCTACCGATACCCCCCTCCCGGTCCGGTCAGCACACCTACCGATACCCCCCTTCCCGGTCCGGTCAGCACACCTACCGATACCCCCCTCCCGGTCCGGTCAGCACACCTACCGATACCCCCACCCCCCCCGTCCCGGTCCGGTCAGCACACCTACCGATACCCCCCCCTCCCCCTCCGACACACCACATCACTGACATCGATCAACCGCCGGCTGCCACCCGATGTGCTCAACACACCCATCAACGAACACCGACCATCCCGTCGTCGTCCATGCTCCCGTCGGCAGGACTGACGAGCTCCTCAACAGCTGCCTCTCTACCGGCCGCTCCAGCATCGCCGCCGAGCTGAAGGACGACGCGGCGACTCGTCAGTCCAGACACAGGCCGCCCATCGTCGTTGCTGCGCCGTTGGAGCCGCGGCCCTGTCGGGGCGGAGCCGCACTATCCGGGGGGGGGGCGAATCCTCGACTGCTGCAATTCTGGACGACGTCACCCGAGCGTGGTGGACTGTTGTTTGGTTGCGTTTGCAGCCCACCCGCTGAGAGCCATGAACGCCTGCATTGTATCCTGCGCATCCGCAGAGTCGTGAAAAGTGGCTGCTGTTGTGCCAATACTCAGTGCTGGCGATGTAGACATGCCATCCAACTTTCAGCCCACATCTCCGCACTCTAACTTGTCAAAAGTTACCTCGGAATTATGTGCACCAGCTGCGCCTCTACCTCTTCGCCAACATCTTGCTCTGCTTGTTCCACCACTTGCTGTACCTACCACCGTTGCGATTCAAGGGTGGACGCCATGACCGACATCTCATCAGTCATAATTGTGACATTTCATCAGTCACCGGTGCCGATCTGAGCAAGGCATTCGACAGCCTCCACCACGATGTCCTCGGCGAGCTGGGACGGTGTGGTATGGAGTCGATCCCTCGTGGTGCAGGAGCCACCTCAGCGGACGCAGCCAGCTAGTCAGAGGTGGCAGCGAGGCTCCGCTGACCGTCGCACGTGGGCCGATCGTCCCAGCGATCGGCGTCCCACAGGGATCGATACCCGGGCCGATCGTCTTCTGATGAATGACCTGCCGCGTCGCCTGTCCGACTACCGAGTAATAGCCCACGCAGACTCCTCACTCAGCTGCTGGCCAGAGCTACACCAGATGAGCTCGTGTCCACCCACCACCGCCTTCTCCGCGGCAATAGGAAACACGAGGGTCCCCAATGTTCAGGAACGCCGACGGCGCTACATCTACTTTTCTAGTGCCAGCACTTTTCGATGGCGCGATGGTTATTTTATGGAAGCAGTACACGAAGCCCAGCATATGGGTAACATGCTAGCGAATAACTAAAAGATTATCGATTCTGGGAGCACATTTAGATATCTGAGAGCCATCGGATTGTGTGCCTCGGTAACACTTTTCATACGTCTCTGATATATGAAAATGAACATCACAGGTGCCAAATGATCGCATATTCTGGTTGATGCCCCCTTAAACCCAAACTAACTAATAACTCTGTTGACATTCCTTGGACCACCTACCCCCATTAACAGGCGCTCATGTCACCACTTTTCTTGTTGACTGATCATTTGGGTTTAAGGTCGCGCTGACTACAGGGCTATTTGGCGCCTATTCAACAGCTGACGCACGCGCGTCATATGGCGGCCAGTGGCCGGGGCAGCTCGCCCCGGGCACGCCCACGCCCCTACTCACGGTGCTGCTGCAGCTGATCGGGGCTGACCAGCTGCTGGTACATGTAGCGCAGCGGCACCGCCGGGCCCGGCAGGCAGTACATCTGCTGCTGCTGCTGCGGCGGCGCCTGCTGCTGCGGCGGCTGCTGCTGCGGCTGCTGCGCCGTCGGGCTGCGGTACGCCAGCAGGCACTGCTGCTGGGCGGCCAGCTGCGCGTCGCCCTGACCGTGCTCGGACAGGGTCATCGACATCAGCTGCTGACCTACGTCGGCCACAGACTTGTCGGCCAGCTGGGCCTGGGGAGGATGGTCATCGGCGTCAGCACCGCTCACCACACATCACAATACAGCAGCAGTCATCGGCGTCAGCACCGCTCACACTCACAAACAGCAGCAGTCATCGGCCACATCACAATACAGCAGCAGTCATCGGCGTCACCCCCGCTCACCACACATCACAATACAGCAGCAGTCATCGGCCACATCACAATACAGCAGCAGTCGTCGGCGTCAGCACCGCTCACCACGCGTCACGATACGGCAGCAGTCATCGGCGTCAGCATTGCTCACCGCACATCACAATACAGCAGCAGTCATCGGCGTCAGCACCGCTCACCACACATCACAATACAGCAGCAGTCATCGGCCACATCACAATACAGCAGCAGTCATCGGCGTCAGCACCGCTCACCACACATCACAATACAGCAGCAGTCATCGGCGTCAGCACCGCTCACCACACATCACAATACAGCAGCAGTCATCGGCCACATCACAATACAGCAGCAGTCGTCGGCGTCAGCACCGCTCACCACACATCACAATACAGCAGCGATCGCCTAGAAGACCCGCCTCGCTGCCACTTCTCATCCCACCACCGACCGAGCAGTTGTCCACGATAATCACACATACAGTCGGAGTTTTGACAGACCAGATCTTAACACTAGAGGGGAGAGGAGGGGGCGCCTCTTGAGAGCCGCGTCAGCGTTTTCTAGGATATCGGCCGAATGAGCAAACAGAGACACGATCAGCACCTTCCTATACTTTACACATGTCGACACTTTTCAGGTCAAGGTTATTGCAGGCCGTGGACTTGGAATGGCTCAGAGACCAATGCCGCCATTCGGAGAAGCTTCAACACGTTAACACCAAACTATCAGAGTCATGCGTTAGCTAACTCAGATCTGTTACGCTTCATCCCAGCCCGGCCAGGGTGGATTTATCGGCCGGCCGGCGGCGGTCCGACCAGGCCCGTCTACCAGCCCCCCAACTTCAGCCCAGGTGCGCCTGACGGCCGGTCGACGCGCCCCGGTCCGGCGCGCCGCCACACACTCACCTGGTGCAGGGCGGGCGGGCGCGGCTGGCCGGCCACCAGCGACGTCAGCGGGTAGTAGCCGGCGGCCGGCTGCGACACGTACTGCACGCCGGCCGGCTGCGACGGCGGGCTGCCGCCGGCCGACACGTACTGCACGTACGGCACGCCGTCGGCGCCGGCAGTCACGTAGCGCAGCGCGCCGCCCGGCGGGCTCGGGTAGCCGCCGCCGCCGGCACCGCCTCCGGCAGCGGCGGCGGCGGCGGCGGCGGCTGCCGCTGCTGCAGCCGCCGCCGGCGGACTGGTGGTCACCAGACCCTGCGGCTGGTAGGGGGCGGCCGGCGGGCTGGCGCCGCCCGGCGCCGACAGCAGCGGAGGCGGCGGCGGCGGCGGCGGCGCGGCCGTCGCCAGCTGCGGCGGGTTGGCCGGGTTGTAGCGGTAGACGGTGCGGTCGGCGTTGAGGTACGGCTGGCCGGAGTGCGGGTCGATGATGACCGAGCCGGGCGGCACGTCCTCCAGGTTGGAGACGGCCCACAGCACCGGCTGGCAGTCGGCGCGGCCGCCCGCCGTCGTCTCGTCCAGGCTGTAGCTGGCCTGCGGTCGGGTCAGGTCAGGTCAGGTCAGGTCGGGTCGGGTCACACGGCGGCCGCGACAAACACTCCCACCGCGGCGGCTGGCCATCGCGCCGCATCGGCCCGACGCCAGCGAGCCACGGCCAGAATCTCTCCACAAGTGGACACACGGCCGGCCACCAGTCGGAGCCGACGCCTGACAGTTACGCCGGCGTGACGTGACGTGACGCCGGCTCGGGACAGCCGCCACGCTGGCTGCCGGGTCGCTCGGCCACGCCGGTCGATCGGCCGAGCTTGGGCGGCGAACCTGTCGGGGCGGCGGCCGCCACCACCGGCGCAGCGCCGGCCGACCGCACTCGGCCGCGTGATTGATCGCCACCCGCCGGCAGCTCTACGGCAGCCTCACCGTCGGCCGCAACAGCCGTCCGGCGGCCGGCCGGCGCTATCGACACGGCCGGCTGCTTGGACGTCCGCCGCCTCCGCGGCCCGCGGCCGCCCCGGTAACGTGGCCGGTACACGCGACGTGTCCGGCGACCACCCGCTCAGCCGGCGTCCGTGCGCGTTGGCCCCCGGCTGGCTTCGGGCTGATGCCCGCTACACCGGTACACACTCGGCACACGGCGCGGCCGTCACGCGCGCAACCGGCGGCGCGTGACGCGATCCTGCCACAGGTCGGCACTACTGCCAGACGTCGGCACTGTTGCCAGACGTCGGCACTGTTGCCAGACGTCGGCATTGTTGCCAGACGTCGGCACTGTTGCCAGACGTCGGCATTGTTGCCAGACGTCGGCACTGTTGCCAGACGTCGGCACTGTTGCCAGACGTCGGCACTGTTGCCAAACGTCGGCACTGTTGCCAGACGTCAGCACCCAACAGTCGGCAGTTATCGGACTACCCCGGCGGCAGACATTGCAACCGACCGTTCCACTCTACGCAGCGACCATTTCATAGCGCACGCAGCAGTTTATAACCTATCGTTCAGTCATTACACAAGTCTCCGAATTTCACGACATATAAATACATATCGAACCAGCTCGCTGCCCGTGCAATCGCTGCGAGGTTATAAATTCCGACTAACGGCGGCCACTCGGAAAATATTGAGCACGTGCCATCTCAAATTTAAATTTCATTTTGGGTCCCTGAACTATTCACGGTAAAAGCATCACGCTCGCCGCCGCTGGGACCGGGAGTGGATTTCAATTTCAGTCATCGTCACCAGACCTGTCGACCTCTCACCACAAGGCCACATTTGAAGTCAACCAGCCTTCCAGCAGCGACCAGAACACGTCTGTAACGGCTCGGGCCGCCATTCCAGATACCGAACTCGCCGGCCGAACTTTTATAACTGCTCCAGATCGCCACTCAATGAGACATTGCGAGCCAATGACATGGGATTATGGTAATGTCACGACCAGGAGGCCACTTGGTTAGACGGGCATAATTGAGCAGCACTTAGCCGGTTTTGCCGGACTGTCCGTCCGGACATCAGCGGCCCGACGCGGCCGCGTAACAGCCGGCGGCCAGGCGGAAACTTGCCCACTTTGCGACTTGACGAGTCCGGCGGCACAGCCGGCCAGCATGGCCACACCTGACCGTGGGAGGTCGGGGTCAGGGACGGTACTGACCTGGCTGTGGGAGGTCGGGGGACGGTACTGACCTGGCTGTGGAAGGTTGGCTCTGGCACTGAAGCCTGTTGGTGGGAGGTCGGGGGACGGTACTGACCTGGCTGTGGAAGGTTGGGTCTGGTACTGATCTAGTTGTGGAACGTTGGCTCCGGCACTGACCTGGCTGTGGAAGGTTGGCTCTGGCACTGACGCCTGTTTGTGGGAGGTCGGGGGACGGCACTGACCTGGTTGTGCGAGGTCGGAGACGGTACTGACCTGGTTGTGCGAGGTCGGGGGACGGTACTGACCTGGCTGTGGAAGGTTGGCTCTGGCACTGACGCCTGTTGGTGGGAGGTCGGGGCGGCACTGACCTGGTTGTGGAGGTGGCGGCACTGACCTGGTGTGGGAGGTCGGGGGACGGTACTGACCTGGCTGTGGAAGGTTGGCGACTGACGCTGTTGTGGGAGGTCGGGACGGTACTGACCTGGCTGTGAAGGTTGGTCGGCACTGACGCCTGTTGTGGGAGGTCGGGAGGGACGGTACTGACCTGGCTGTGGAAGGTTGGCTCTGGCACTGACGCCTGTTGGTGGGAGGTCGGGGGACGGTACTGACCTGGCTGTGGAAGGTTGGGTCTGGTACTGACCTGTCTGTGGGAGTCGGGGGACGGTACTGACCTGGCTGTGGAAGGTTGGCTCTGGCACTGACGCCTGTTGGTGGGAGGTCGGGGGACGGCACTGACCTGGTTGTGCGAGGTCGGAGACGGCGTGGAGTCCAGAGTCACCTGACTGACGGACGCCGTCTTGTATCCGCTGGACGGACTCAGCCGGGACACGCTGCTGGCCGACGAGTCTGAAGCGGGGCCGGGTCGGCTCGTCACACACACACATCAAACTGCGAACAACACCCACCACCTGCAGACGGCATAGCACATCAGTGCACACTCACACCTCTCATAGTCACAAAACTGCACAGCTGCACATATGCATACACGCACACCCACACAGGCACACTCACGCAAGACAATTTATGCCAGGTTACGCATCACATAACCGAGCTGCCCCAGGTCAGGTCATACGACGCAACCGACAACTCTCACGATGACTGCCTCCCCCTCCTCCTCATCCGACACGTCGCAGCTACACCAGCAGGCCATAACAGCACATTGCAAGTCAGTATGTCGCAGCCGGCCATGTCAGATGGGACACCAGACTCCACGAGATCACAGCATACATCACGGCTCCAACGGTCATCGAGGCGACAAGTCAGACCGGACGCAGCACGGCTCGACACAGCCGGATGTCGACCGGCCAGCGCGTCCTTCTCGCAGCCCAACGGTTGCTGGCTCGTGACTCTCTTCACGCGCGCTAGCTTCCAGGACCCCGTGACCACTCGGTGTAACAGAGCGGTTGTACTATACAGCAAAGTAGCCGAGCGAGTGTTAAAAGAGCCAAGGGCTCTTCCGCAGTCTACCACCACCACATCATCCGGCAGTGTGGGAAGTTGCACAGGACGCCACCACACCACCACGTGACACCTGCACCCATCAGCCGGCCATGGGCACAGCCCGCCATCCGGCCGGTCCGGTGCCGGCCGCTGCCGCTCCGGCGCGCGCTGACCTTGCTTGGCCAGCCGCGAGCCGCCGCCCGACTGGTTGCCGCCGACGTCGCCGTGGCTGAGCGGTGCGCCCGTGTAGCCGCCGAAGCTGTGCGACTTGGAGACGCCGGGCGCGCGCATGGCGGCCGCCACGCGCAGCGAGTGGCCGCTCTCCAGCGAGTCGCCCTTGTTGAGGCGGGCGTGGCGCGGCGGCTGGTCGACAGAGTGCGCCTTGGACGGCATCTGGCGCCGACACGGCTCGTCCAGCCAGCCGCCGCGGCCGTCCGCCGCCTGCCAGCCGTCACACTCGAGCTCCTGCGGCACAGGCGACACACACCGTCACATCAGCTGCTGCGGCGCAGGTGTCACACAACGTCACACTTGAGCTCCTGCGGCACAGGCGGCACACACCGTCACATCCAGCTGCTGCGGCACACACCGGCACACACCAGCTGCTGTGGCACAGGTGTCGCACACTGTCACATCCAGCTGCTGCGGCACAGGCGTCACGCACCGTCACCCACCATCACACACCGTCACACTCGAGCTCCTGCGGCACACACACCGTCACACTTCAACCCTGCGGAGCCCGGCTACGAGGTGGGGTGTGTCAACAGCTAGCCAGTGCACTTTCCAGACACTTGTTAGTTATCCGGGCTTAAGGGCGCATCGATTTCATTGGTCAATCACCGCCTATTCCCCGACACTTGGCACACAACACAGGCAATGGGCAGGTGGCACCTCCGCCGAGTCAGAAGCTGAGCGCGGACCGCGTGTTTCCCTCTGGGAGCTTTCGCTGAGTCAGTAGCCGAGTGGGGGTCGCGCCCTCTGGGAGCTTCGCGGTAATCGCCAGGTACCTGGTTGAAGCCTCGCCAGCCGCTAGAGATTCTAGCTTCGCTGGCGCCATTCGGCGTACAGAACATCAGCGTCACGTCCCGTCACCAGCGTAGCTGCACGCCTCGCAAAGACGTGTGATTGTTTAGACTAGAAGCTAAACGCCGGCGACGCTGATGCTTGAGCTCAACACGTAACGCTATAGCGTTGGTAACGCTCGGATCGAAAACCTCGCGATCAACACTGAGACACACCAGGCACAGAGCCGCCTGTAAGTAAAACGGTCAGCAGCGCTGCCAGACATGCAGTTCCACGACGCACCACCATCACATATTTGATATCAAAATTGCCAGCGCGCTCGATATGACTCGACAAGAGAAAGAGAAAGAGAAAGGGAAAGAGAAAGGGAAAGAGAAAGAGAAAGATAAAGTCGGCGCGGTTCGGGTCCGGAGAATACCCACCACTGTGCCGCCCGACGGCCCCGCTCAGGTCAAAACGTGCACCGCGACACGGCCCACCTCCGGACGTGTTTCCGGTGTGACTCATTTGTACGCATCCCGCGCGGACGGGCCATCACAGGCTACTGCGTGGCGCATTTTCCATCGGCCAGCAGATGGCCTCCGCGCGCCGATTGAATACCGGATGTGACGTTCGTCAGAAGTGCTGCCGCTCTACTCACTCCGTTGCGCCGTCAACTTACCAAGATGAAGTTGTTCTACCTCTTGCGAACCAGGCCTCCGTCGATAAACTCGGCACGTCTATTCGCCCACGCATTCTGCTCCACTACAAACGGAGCAATAAACTGAACAAAATTGAACGCCGCTGTTTATTAACAATTGATAGTGTGAAACATGCCGGGATATTTGTCAACAGACGCTGGATGCTGACACGGAAACCGCCCACTGCATCGCAATATCTCGCATCCTGCTCCTCAGCAATAAGACACCGACACGTACCAATTCGATACAGCTTGGTGGTCTCGTTTACCGGCGCTCAGACCGCCTGCCAATGGCAGCAACACCAGGAAAACCGACACCTTGGCATGCCTGCATGCCACGCTCCATCCTGAAAATGGGGGCTTCCGCAGTTAGATGAAGGCCAACAAAAGAGAAAAAGGTAGTGAGCTCCCACGCACCTCCTGATTATTGAAGATTCTCGTGCGGGCCTTTTTGTACTCCACCTCTCGTTCTTCGAAGCTCTTGCTGCGTCGCGAGTCCAGTGAGCTCTGGCTATCGAAGCTCTGAAGAAGGAAGCATATTGTGAATGGTCTCCACCATATGGTACTCAGTCACACGTGATGCCATGGATGACTAAACACATGGTGTCATACAAGGCATGGTGTCACGCATGGTTCGATATATGGTGTCACACATGGTGCCATACATGGCAACACATGGTGTCATACATGACATACATGGCGACGTACGTGGTGTCAAGCACGTTGTCATATATGCAAACAATATAGAGCAAAAGAAAGAAGGAAAGAACCAAACAGAGATGGCAAGAAATACTGAAAAGTGGAAGGAGGGAGAGATACCGAGCGAGAGAGAATGGAGAGTGGTAGAGGGGGAGATGGAGAGGGGAGCCGGGGAGGGATGGGGAGAGACAGCGAGAGAGGAAGAAGGGGAGGGGGAGGAAGAGGGTGAGAGGGAGAGAGATAGAAATACACATACCCAGGCAGCATAGGACACAGAGGCTATATTTATAACGGCACGCCTACTCTGCTAAGTTCAATTAACGTCGTTGATATGGTGGACGCAGCGAGCGCCGCCAGCGTGAAATTATCAGTTGAGTCTATTACCCAGCCGGTCGATGATAGGTATGTTGGAGCCCGATATTACTTCTGCGGAGGAAATCTCAGCCAGCGCGACACGGCTGAAGTACTCCCACACAGCATGAGGCCAATTGGGAGATTACCGGGTGAGCGTGCTCAGCTTCCCTTGTTCAACCCTCAGCCCTCAACCCGCCGGACACAAGATCGCATATCTTTACATTTCGCCATAACCTAACCGATATCCCGCTCTGGCGTATTGGTGCCGTCAATGCAGCGGCTGCAGTATCGGTTCAGGACCATGCAGCCGGTAGAGACACCCACAGCTCGAGCACCCCTAGAGAGCAGTCGTCAGACACCCACAGCTCGAGCACCCCTAGAGAGCAGTCGTCAGAGACACCCACAGCTCGAGCACCCCTCAGAGAGCAGTCGTCAGAGACACCCACAGCTCGAGCACCCTCAGAGAGCAGTCGTCAGAGACCCACAGCTCGAGCACCCCTAGAGAGCAGTCGTCAGAGACACCCACAGCTCGAGCACCCTCAGAGAGCAGTCGTCAGAGACCCACAGCTCGAGCACCCTTAGAGAGAGCAGTCGTCAGACACCCACAGCTCGAGCACCCTCAGAGAGCAGTCGTCAGAGACCCACAGCTCGAGCACCCTCTAGAGCAGCAGTCGTCAGAGACACCCACAGCTCGAGCACCCTCAGAGAGCAGTCGTCAGACACCCACAGCTCGAGCACCCCAGAGAGCAGTCGTCAGAGACACCCACAGCTCGAGCACCCTCAGAGAGCAGTCGTCAGAGACCCACAGCTCGAGCACCCTTAGAGAGCAGTCGTCAGACACCCACAGCTCGAGCACCCTTAGCGAGCAGTCGTCAGAGACACCCACAGCTCGACCAGACACCCACAGCTCGAGCACCCTCAGAGAGCAGTCGTCAGACACCCACAGCTCGAGCACCCTCTAGAGAGCAGTCGTCAGAGACACCCACAGCTCGAGCACCCTCAGAGAGCAGTCGTCAGAGACACCCACAGCTCGAGCACCCTCAGAGAGCAGTCGTCAGAGACCCACAGCTCGAGCACCCTTAGAGAGCAGTCGTCAGAGACACCCACAGCTCGAGCACCCTAGGCAGTCGTCAGAGAGCAGTCGTCAGACACCCACAGCTCGAGCACCCCTAGAGAGCAGTCGTCAGACACCCACAGCTCGAGCACCCTAGAGAGCAGTCGTCAGAGACACCCACAGCTCGAGCACCCTCAGAGAGACACCCACAGCTCGAGCACCCCAGAAGCAGTCGTCAGAGACACCCACAGCTCGAGCACCCTCAGAGAGCAGTCGTCAGAGACACCCACAGCTCGAGCACCCTTAGAGAGCAGTCGTCAGAGACACCCACAGCTCGAGCACCCCTAGAGAGCAGTCGTCAGACACCCACAGCTCGAGCACCCTCAGGGAGAGCAGTCGTCAGAGACACCCACAGCTCGAGCACCCCTAGAGAGCAGTCGTCAGAGACACCCACAGCTCGAGCACCCTCAGAGAGCAGTCGTCAGAGCATCCCCACAGCTCGAGCACCCTCAGAGAGCAGTCGTCAGAGACACCCACAGCTCGAGCACCCTCAGAGAGCAGTCGTCAGAGACCCACAGCTCGAGCACCCTTAGCGAGCAGTCGTCAGACACCCACAGCTCGAGCACCCTCAGAGAGCAGTCGTCAGAGACACCCACAGCTCGAGCACCCCTAGAGAGCAGTCGTCAGACACCCACAGCTCGAGCACCCCTAGAGAGCAGTCGTCAGAGACACCCACAGCTCGAGCACCCTTAGCGAGCAGTTGTCAGAGACACCCACAGCTCGAGCACCCTCAGGGAGCAGTCGTCAGACACCCACAGCTCGAGCACCCTCAGAGAGCAGTCGTCAGAGACACCCACAGCTCGAGCACCCTCAGGGAGCAGTCGTCAGACACCCACAGCTCGAGCACCCTCAGGGAGCAGTCGTCAGACACCCACAGCTCACGCCGGCCGGCATCAGCGCCGCTGCAGACGGTGAAGTCTGACCGCCTCCAGCACGCAGTGACGGGAATCACTTTCCAACACACTGCACCGTTATCTCGCATTGTCTCATACAGTGAACGCATAAGGCTCCGCGGGACGCGCCGGGCCTAAACGGCGCAATGCCAGGCGGCGGCGCCGAGCTCTACACGGAGGCGTTCCGCCGAATAGGCGTCATGTCTCGCAGCCGGCGACCTACCCTGGAGTAGTGGCCCAGGATGCCGTCGCGCTTCAGCAGCCGCTTCGGCTCGTCACCGTCCTCGCGCAGGAGGTCCCGGAACCTGCCGACGGACTAGTGTGTCACCCCGCACAACCCGGTCACAGACCGACCAGTTACATCACAGCACCACACATTACAACGCATAACCACATCGTCAGACCACAGACTAACCCATCGCACCTAGGAACCAGACCACAGACCAACCCGTCATACCGTAGAACCAGGTCACATACCAACCCGTTACACCGTAGAACCAGAAAACATACAAACCCGTCACACCGAAGAACCAGGCATTACACCACAGAACGAGATTGCTAGACCGCAGACCAACCCGTCACACCACATAACCACAGCCAGACCATACGCAAACCCGTCTTACCACATAACTTTAATACAACGAAGAATGGCTCTTAAGTGCTCCTGGGTTTTAGACATTGCGTGAGACGAAATGTACGACCCTCAATATACCAGGAGGTGCTGAGTTTACATCAAAAGTAGCGTTAGGGATTATGCTATATTACTCAACGTTTCGGCCAGGGGCCATCGTCAGGAGACGATGGAGGCCACTCCTGACGATGGCCCCTGGCCGAAACGTTGAGTAATATAGCATAATCCCTAACACTACTTTTGATGTAAACTCAGCACCTCCTGGTATATTGAGGGTCGTACATTTCGTCTCACGCAATACCACAGAACCACACATTACACCACATAACCACATAGTCAGACCCCAGACCAACCCGTCACACCGTAGAACCTGGTCGAAGATCAACCCATCACACAACAGAATCAGCGCACATACTAATGTCGCACTAAAGAACCAGACGGCGAACCAACTCGTCACACCACAGAACCAGTCCACAAACCAACCTGCCACGCACAAAAAAAAATCCGCCACACCACAGAATCACAGGCCCAAACCGCACGCAAATCAGTACAATTATGCGGAAAGCCTTGTTACCGAACAAAACCGCATTGGCGAACCATCCGTTGGCTATTCGGGAACTAAGATGCATTGACCGGAACTAGCTGTGGTCATGCGTGCCCATGACTCAAGTCAGACGTGTGCCGATCTGTGGCCAGGTGTACCCGTGACTCAGGTCCGACATGTACCCCGAGCTGTGACCAGGTGTACCCGTGACTCAGGTCCGACATGTACCCCGAGCTGTGACCAGGTGTACCCGTGACTCAGGTCCGACATGTACCCTGATCTGTGGCCAGGTGTGCCCGGGACTCAGGCCAAACATAGGTGCGGCTGCGGCGGCCTACCCTGTCGTCGGCGCTCTGCCCACCCACATTGCCGTTCGCCGCCGGCGCGGCCAATCAAAACGCCGTCGCCTGCACAATCACGTCACCGGGCGCGGTTCTGATTGGTCGGCCCGCCGCCGCTCGATACGACTTCCGGTGCCCACGCAAACTCGCCAGGCGAAACTTCTGCCTTCAGCTGTAGCGGCAGAATAGTTATGTATCAATTACTGCCTGCTGCGTGTCGTCGGCACCTCGGGCCGAGGACCGGCAATCAACTGAGCCAAGCCGCTCTTTGTGCTGAAACCTCGATGACCCAAATACTATGTCGTGGTGTATTTTCCTTTGGCTTCTACGGAGAGCGCGTCTCTCCCATCCTACGGTGTGTCGCCACTCATCAGACAATCAATGACGTACACTGTGGTTGACTGATTATTGGGCTTTAGGGTGCGTCAAACGAAGTGGGTTATATTTGTGTGTGGATCCAGGTAGGACATGCATTGATCTGTGACCAGGTATGCCAGTGACTCAGGTCATACGTGCACCGAACTGTGGCCAGGTGTGCCCGTGAGACGGACGGACGGACGGACGGACGGACGGATTTTCGGTAACCGTAGACCAACTGGGAATACTGTCACGCGCCATGTGGGAAAACCTGGTGCCGTTATGTGGCGCATGAGCCGGGACTACCTGCAGTACGGCGTGTTGGTACCCACTGCCCCCGTGGTGGACACACCCCACCTCTGACACGCCAATGCCCTACGGGATGTGGGTGTAGGTGTGCCTCTGTAGTGGACACGCCCCGCCCCTGACACGCCGATGCCCCCGGGAGGGGGGGGGACCCCCGGGCGCCGCCCGCCCACACGCCGATGCCCTCCGGATGTGGGTGTAGGTGTGCCTCTGTAGTGGACACGCCCCGCCCCTGACACGCCGATGCCCTCCGGGATGTGGGCGTAGGTGTGCCTCTGTAGTGGACACGCCCCACCCCTGACACGCCCCTGCGTTCTGTGATGTGGGTGTAGGTGTGCCTCTGTAGTGGACACGCCCCGCCCCTCACGCACGCACCTGTGCTCCGGGATGCGGGTGCGGTCGGTCTTGGTGATGATGACCGAGGTGCCGGTCGGGTCGACGTTGTGGTCCAGGCCGAAGTAGACGGCGGCCCGGTGCACCAGCATGCGCTGGTAGGACGACTGCGGCGGGAACTTGAACTCGGCCCGCCTGCGGCGACACACACACCGACCTCTGTCAGCCTGGCATCGCTCACACATGTGGCCAGGGCGGCGCACATACGACACGTACCGACCTGTATAACCCTGACGTCACACACACACGGTCTGCGTAACCACACTGTCGCACCGGGGAGGAGTAGCTTAGGGGTAAGTTGCTCGTCTCACAATCGAAAGGTTGTGGGTTCGAGTCTCACCTGTCGCTAGCTACTCTTCGCCCGCGACCAATCGGCGTCAGAGATTGGCGACGCTACATGACTCAACGGTCGATGTGTCGTAAAACCAATAACCAACCAGCCACACTGTCACACGCATGTACAACCTTGACGTCACACAAACTGTTGTGTACACTTAACGTCATACACACAGTCTGTGCAACCATAATCTCTGTCATTACACACAAGGCATGTGTAATCCTTACGTGGCACACACATGACCTGCGTAATCCCAACATCACACAACACACACGAAGTGCGTAACCCTAACGTTTGACCGAAAAAGACAGCTATCCTGATCTGAGGTGAACTTCTGTGACTTCACGCGACCTCGGGTGGTCACACGTGACCTTGTACGCTTTCAAGTCACCTCGCGTGATTGCATCTGATCTTCATGACTGTAGGATCATCTTAAGACATCTTAATAAGCTAAGATCGAAATTGGTGACCATGTTTACGTTGTAAAAGCAGGTGCGTTATCATCATACGTTTTTTTTCTTCTTCTGAACAACCTTTTGACTGTACTTTACCGGGTGGCATAGGGCCCAGGGACGGAATCTGAATTTGCAGACGGAACCCGGGAATGAGAGGAGCTCAAGTTTTCAGCATATTATATAGGGTGGTCTCAGCCGGCAAGACATGCCCAGCCGGCTGGGTCGGCACTTGCTAAAGTCCATCATAAACCCTGCTTCTAAACAGATACGTACCCTTGAAGAAAAAACATCGCGGTGAAGCCAACCCCAATTTTATTTTAACGATCAGGTCCAAGTCTGAGTGAAGGGAGATTCGAAGCGATGCAAGGAGAAAGTCAGTGAGGTTCAATGGCGCGAAGGTCGGGCCGGCTCGCTCAGACAAACTTTGTCGTGCGACCACAGGACCGGACCGATTCGGGGCAGCCGTTAACTCGTGAGAACACGGCGCCGGCGAGCTCAGTCCAGCTGAACATCAGTCGCTGCCGACACGCCGCTTCGCAACAACTCCTTCACGGGGCGGCACTGGTCAAGGTTGGTCTTTGCTCGGCGGATACACCGATACCTCTGGGATTCTCTCTAAGCATTGTAACATTAAACACGCGAGTTTTCAGGCTGCTGTTTGTCCGGATATGCTTGTTATTGCGAGTTAAGCTTCTGTTTATAGTTGGATGTGTTTGTTATAGCGATTTATGCTTCGGTTTATGGTTGGATATACTTGTAATGGCGAGCTATGCTTCTGTTTACAGCTAGATATTGTGTCATCGTCCCGTGACACTACAGACCGTCCCGTGACACTACAGACCGTCCCGTGACACTGCAGACCGTCCCGTGACACTCCCGTGACACTACAGACCGTCCCGTGACACTACAGACCGTCCCGTGACACTGTAGACCGTCCCGTGACACTACAGACCGTCCCGTGACACTGTAGACCGTCCCGTGACACTGCAGACCGCCACGTGACACTGTAGACCGTCCCGTGACACTACAGACCGTCCCGTGACACTACAGACCGTCCCGTGACACTACAGACCGTCCCGTGACACTGCAGACCGTCCCGTGACACTGTAGACCCTCCCGTGACACGACAGACCGTCCTGTGACACTGTCCGTACACTGCAGACCGTCCCGTGACACTACAGACCGTCCCGTGACACTGTAGACCGTCCCGTGACACTGTAGACCGTCCCGTGACACTGCAGACCGTCCCGTGACACTACAGACCGTCCCGTGACACTGCAGACCCTCCCGTGACACTACAGACCGTCCCGTGACACTGTAACCGTCCGTGACACTGCAGACCGTCCCGTGACACTGTAGACCCTCCCGTGACACGACAGACCGTCCTGTGACCCCCGACCTCTCGGAATCGCGTGCCACGGCCGGGGCGGGCCAGGTGACGTCATTGCGATGGCAGGGTCGACACGAGATGGTCTGATGCGTGCATGGTCAGGCGACCGCCTACCAACATGACGTCATCGATGGTAACTTGACGACGGTGCCAGCGACCGGCGGCTCAAAAGGTCACGCTGCCATCGGAACCAACGCAGGTGAGATGCTCACTTGCACTGGTTTTCCCAGCTGCTTATAGCGCGGTTGTCATGTTGCATGTAACAATGCAGTCGGATGCGTTAATACATTGCCAAGTGCGAAGTTGGTTATTGGGGCTTTAGGGCGCATCGACTACTTTGGTCATGTAGCAAAGTGCGAAGACCCACTTGCATAGTTCTCCACGACTTCCGACACTTTTTACTTGGGTACAAACTAGAGGGCAGCACCTACAAAAGGCCACTTCACGCGCGAAGAACATCGCTGGCAACGGACAAGCGAGACGTGTGGCGGGGCGGCCACGTCGATCGACTGGCGGCAGACGCGACACCGACACCGTCTGTCGTCACGCTCGTCGACACACACACAGCCGCGCCACTCGCCGACGCTGCGGCAGCCGGCCGTGCCGACTCCCGCAGGGTCGTCCTGCCGACCTCCTGCTCCCTCCGTACACCCGGTCTGTTTTGGGGGTCGGATCGGCACACTCTGGCCTTTCCGTTGGCACTCGCACGTCGCCACCACAGAGGCACAACGTGGCTACTCGTACAGCGGCCCACCCAGCGTCCCGGGACCCACGGTACCTACCGTGGCCACCCCAGGCGTCCCGGGACCCACAGTACCGTGACCACCCCAGGTGTCCCCGGACCACAGTACCGTGACCACCCCAGGTGTCCCGGGACCACACAGTACCGTGACCACCCCAGGTGTCCCCGGACCACACAGTACCGTGACCACCCCAGGTGTCCCCGGACCACACAGTACCGTGACCACCCCAGGTGTCCCCGGACCACACAGTACCGTGACCACCCCAGGTGTCCCCGGACCACACAGTACCGTGACCACCCCAGGTGTCCCCGGACCACACAGTACCGTGACCACCCCAGGTGTCCCGGACCACATATGACCACCCCAGGTGTCCCCACCACAGTACCGTGACCCCCCAGGTGTCCCCACCACACAGTACCGTGACCACCCCAGGTGTCCCCGGACCACACAGTACCGTGACCACCCCAGGTGTCCCCGGACCACACAGTACCGTGACCACCCCAGGTGTCCCCGGACCACACAGTACCGTGACCACCCCAGGTGTCCCCGGACCACACAGTACCGTGACCACCCCAGGTGTCCCCGACCACACAGTACCGTGACCACCCCAGGTGTCCCCGGACCACAGTACCGTGACCACCCCAGGTGTCCCCGGACCACGGTACCGTGACCACCCCAGGTGTCCCCGGACCACACAGTACCGTGACCACCCCAGGTGTCCCCCGGACCACACAGTACCGTGACCACCCCAGGTGTCCCCCGGACCACAGTACCGTGACCACCCCAGGTGTCCCCCGGACCACACAGTACCGTGACCACCCCAGGTGTCCCCGGACCACAGTACCGTGACCACCCCAGGTGTCCCCCGGACCACAGTACCGTGACCTCCCCAGGTGTCCCCGGGCCACAGTACCGTGACCACCCCAGGTGTCCCCCAGACCACACAGTACCGTGACCACCCCAGGTGTCCCCCGGACCACACAGTACCGTGACCACCCCAGGTGTCCCCCGGACCACACAGTACCGTGACCACCCCAGGTGTCCCCGGCCACACAGTACCGTGACCTGCCCATGTGTCCCTGGCCACACAGTACCGTGACCACCCCAGGTGTGCCCGGACCACGGTACCGTGACCACCCCAGGTGTCCCCGGACCACACAGTACCGTGACCACCCCAGGTGTCCCCGGCCACACAGTACCGTGACCACCCCAGGTGTCCCCGGACCACAGTACCGTGACCTGCCCAGGTGTCCCCGGCCACACAGTACCGTGACCTGCCCAGTGTCCCCGGACCACGGTACCGTGACCTGCCCATGTGTCCCCGGCCACAGTCGACAGTACGGGCCGCAGCGCCTCCGACACCGACGGTCGACAGTCCGGTCACGTCGGCGTCGCCTGGAGGCTGCCGACCGACTTCAGCCCCCCCCCCCCCGGAACTCAGTGTCGAGGTGACCTCGGACATCCGCGCCGACGACCTTGGCCTCACCAGCTTACTTCCGCACACCCGACCGTCGCCGGCCGACCAACTTGGCTCATGAATGAGCAATGGCGCGCCACTGAGCTATGGCCACTGAGCTATCGTCAGGCCGTGACCACCAGGCTATGGTCAGACCCTGGCCTCTGAGCTATGGCCAGACTGTGTCCTCTGAGCTATGGTCAGGCCCTAGCATCTGAGCTACGGTCAGGCTGTGGCCTCTGAGCTATGGTCAGGCCCTGGCCTCTGAGCTATGGTCAGACCCTGGCCTCTGAGCTATGGTCAGGCCCTGGCCTCTGAGCTATGGTCAGGCCCTGGCCTCTGAGCTATGGTCAGGCCCTGGCCTCTGAGCTATGGCCAGACCCTGGCCTCTGAGCTACGGTCAGGCTGTGGCCTCTGAGCTATGGCCAGACCCTGGCCTCTGAGCTATGGTCAGCCCTGGCCTCCGAGCTATGGTCAGGCCCTGGCCTCTGAGCTATGGTCAGGCCCTGGCCTCTGAGCTATGGCCAGACTGTGTCCTCTGAGCTATGGTCAGGCCTAGCCTCTGAGCTACGGTCAGGCCTGGCCTCTGAGCTACGGTCAGGCCCTGACCTCTGAGCTATGGCCAGGCCCTGGCCTCTGAGCTATGGTCAGGCCCTGGCCTCTGAGCTATGGTCAGGCCCTGGCCTCTGAGCTATGGCCAGGCCCTGGCCTCTGAGCTATGGTCAGGCCCTGGCCTCTGAGCTATGGTCAGGCCCTGGCCTCTGAGCTATGGTCAGGCCCTGGCCTCTGAGCTATGGCCAGACCCTGGCCTCTGAGCTATGGCCAGACCCTGGCCTCTGAGCTATGGTCAGGCCCTGGCCTCTGAGCTATGGTCAGGCCCTGGCCTCTGAGCTATGGTCAGGCCCTGGCCTCTGAGCTATGGCCAGACCCTGGCCTCTGAGCTATGGTCAGGCCATAGCCACCGAGCTATGGTCAGGCCCTGGCCTCTGAGCTATGGTCAGGCCCTGGCCTCTGAGCTATGGCCAGACCCTGGCCTCTGAGCTATGGTCAGGCCCTGGCCTCTGAGCTATGGTCAGGCCCTGGCCTCTGAGCTATGGCCAGACCCTGGCCTCTGAGCTATGGCCAGACCCTGGCCTCTGAGCTATGGTCAGGCCCTGGCCTCTGAGCTATGGTCAGGCCCTAGCCACCGAGCTACATCCCGTCGCAGGACTCGGCCATGGTCCGCCACAGGTGGCTGAGCAGTGCCTAGGCTCTGGCGCCGCGTGAGCCACACGTGGTGTCCGTCCACCTGTGGACCCGTGACGACACCGCGTCGCCGGCGCCGACACGGCCGGCCCGCGCCGCGCAACCGTCGCGGGCCGCTGCTGGTGGAACGGCTGTTCGACGTAGTCCAGAGCCGACTTAAGCTCACGTCTTTTTCGCATGCAGGTCATCATCTTTCCTCGGAAATCTTCCTCGACGGTCAGATTCTGAACAAGTGGAAAGGAAAATAAACGCGGTCAAAGCAAGTGCCAACTGGCGGTGGGCTCTCTCGGCTGACGAAACGCTGAACACAAAAACACAACAGAACGAGCCCGTACTGAGCGCAGCTTACAGTGAGACCAAAAGAGACTAAGAGAACAAGAGACCAAGAGACCACGAGAGACCAAGGGAGACCAACAGAGCAAGAGACCAAGCTCACCACGTTCGCCCGCTGAAATGCCACCCTGCTGAAGGACGGCCTTGCTAATGGACCCCAGCGGTGGCACCGCAGTCAAGTCAACAAAGCCGGCTTCCAGGTAGCGGCGGCGGGCGGCACAACGGTCGGACGAAGAACTCGGGCCGCCGTGGTCTCAAATGTCGGAGCACGTTCAGTGCCACGTTTGAGAACCACTGTCCACACCGAAGCACCCGCAGACGAACCAATCCACCCGGGTGTATTTGGGTGCCTGAGGTCGTTCAGGCTGCAATGTTTTCAACCAAATTTCAATAGCCTACCTGGCGACGACGACTGTGACAAAGGCCACATGCGAGGGAGTGAACGCAGGCGAATCGCCAGCCACTCTACGTCTCCCAAACTTCGCGCTGGGCATGCGGGGACGGGTACAAATAACTGCGTCACTTACGCCTTGGAGCGCATCGACGGCCGAGATCTACGGCGTCGGACGGGAGTAGCCGGGAGAAACATCCGCAATGGGCCATCCGTCTTCACGGCGTTGGCAACACCACTAAATCCGGCCGTCGGCTGGATGGCCTGCTATGCGCCGCTTTCTCTCCGACACCGCGTGAACTCATCTAACGCTCCGGTCACGAACAAGCATTGGTGAAGAGAGGAAAGGTTCGGAATAACCGCGATAAAGAAACGTCTGCTTCGATTCGCCAGAGATCAATGAGGATAACGAGAGCCACAGATTCAATATCTCTCTCTCACGACTTTCCAAACCAAAAAGCAGTTTCAATTTCCAAGTCTTGATTGGTGTAACGTTGGTTAGCTAGTTAAATAGTTAGTTCGAAAGATAGTTTGTTAGTTATCAGGGTTTTGGGCGTATCAACTGCACTGGTCAAACGGTGCCCGTGACGAATTCTTCGACACACCTATCACCGTCCGGTTTTGATTAATTGATTATTTGGGTTTAAGGGTGCGCCGACTACTATATCACCGTCCGTAAAATGGAGTGCAAACATTGCGCCAAGTTCCAGCACAGACAGGGCAGCTTAACACAACGACGACACCTCATACGACAGTGGGAGCTCGCCGCCAACCTTGTCACCAAGAACCAGCCACTTTTCACTTTTCGCTTCTTTCCATTATTTGCCAACAAAACGTGATTCACTGAAGCTCAGTTTCCCAGTTCAGAGTGACTTGCGAACACAGGGCAACAGCGGAACAGAGCATCGATGACGCCGGACGACACTTCGAAGTCCTGCAGACTTCTGATCGGGTAAGGCATCTGGCAGCCCTGCGGCGGAGACGCTGGCGGCGCGGTGGCGCCGACCGACTAGGGTCGATGGCAGAGGCCTTGACAGCGCGGGTCACCAGGCGCCTCCGGGCGTCGCCAAGGTCACCGGCGTCAGTTGTGATCGTTGGTCCACAACCGCCGGCACAACCGACGCGGGAACGCGACGTGGATGTTACTGACGACGTTGATGACGCGAACCTTACTGACGACATTGATGACGCGAACCTTATTGACGACATTGACGATATGGACCTTATTGACAACACTGACGTTGCTAACGATGCGGACCTTATTGGCAACACTGATGATGTGGACCATATTGACAACATCCATGATGTGGATTTTAACGTAACGTTGATGACGTTGACGAGGGCGGTTTTGATATTACATGACACGGGACATCTATCGGGAGCCCAACGTTCGAAATTTTCATAATGGGGAAAGGGACACTGGGTGTGGGCGAGAGCCCCTCAGAACAAACCAAATGTGACACCCATGAGCAGCCACTCTACGGAGCCCAGAGAGTCTACGTGGGATACACGTGCAGCCGATGTGTATATATAAGTCTGTCGATCGGCGCGGATGGCATTCCACGCTAACAAATGCCTCCGTACTTGTCATATTACCATAACAAGGCGTCCAATCGAAACTGCTCCCAGTGAGGTATTCAACAGTGGGGACTCCGGAGGTTTGGTGGCTTCGGGCTGCCGGTTCGGCACTGGCCTCGTGTCAGATCTACGACTGAATATACTGAATATTCTGGACCCAATATGTCCTGCAGATTACTCCACGAGTTCCAGGAAGGCTGTCCATTAGTGGAAGCGCCACTGTATTAGTGCCCATCATGCTGACAGAGCAATACCATTCTCCAAGTTAATTATTGTGCTTTTCATGCGAATGCCATTCGAATGCATCAGATATCAGATAATGATATGCTGAAGGACGTAGTTACAATCTCAACCAACACTGGATGGGGAGGCGGGGGCACCACGAGTAAAATCCACGCGACGTAACATTGCAAAACTTGGGCGAAGGTCGACGAGCACTGCCGCAAGAAGATTGGAGAAACTCGGAAAAGCCAGTTCTGCAAGTTGGTTCTTTTCACGCGACGTGCCGTGTGAACGGCTGCAGACAGCGACAGGTGAACGGCTGCAGATGGCGGTACGTGAACGGCTACAGACGGCGGTACGTGAACGGCTGCAGACGGTGGTACGTGAACGGCTACAGACGGCGGTACGTGAACGGCTGCAGACGGTGGTACGTGAACGGCTACAGACGGCGGTACGTGAACGGCTACAGACGGCGGTACGTGAACGGCTACAGACGGCGGTACGTGAACGGCTACAGACGGCGGTACGTGAACGGCTACAGACGGTGGTACGTGAACGGCTACAGACGGCGGTACGTGAACGGCTACAGACGGTGGTACGTGAACGGCTACAGATGGCGGTACGTGGAGGGCATGACCTCTGTGCCCCCACCGGCTCCATCTCTCCCACCAACGAGGCTGTTGCGAAGGGGCGGGGCTGCGTCTTTTCGTCAGTTCATGCGCCCGCGAATCATTGGTCGGTGTCGATCTATGACTAGGACGTGACACGCACTTCATACCATACCATTAGCTAGCATACAACAGCCGGGCCCGACTGTTCCCAGACTCAGCTCTAACAAAAAAGAAGCTTGCTGCCAACAGCGAAGATCCGGAAACCAACAGCAGAAGGCATTTTACGCGCAACAGTGCTGAATTTCACACAATGTGCACTCTTTTCAAGAACAAGCTGGATCGATGCGGATATCTCGACACAATGCACTGACATCTGATATTAATTCACAGTAATTTGCGATGTGTGTGCCGTATTTTACTGGAATTTGCGATGTTCGCTCTGTATTTTGCTGGAATTTGCGATGTTCGCGCTGTACTTTACTTGAATTTGCGATGTTCGCGCCGTATTTTGCTGCAATTTGCGATGTTCGCGCCGAATTTGACTGGAATTTGCGATGTTCGCGCCGTATTTTAATGGAATTTGCGATGGTAGCGCCGTATTTTACTGGAATTTGCAATGTGTGCGCCGTATTTTACCCAGCCGAGCGCACTTGAGCCGGCGCACCCTGTGTCGACGTCTGCGCAGTCATGTCCCACACGCTGCAGTCGTCCGTGGCTGCGCTGTTACCGAAACTCGTGTCACGGCGCTGGACACTGTACAGACCTCAAACCTCAGTGCACGCGCCGTGGCAAGGTCATTACCAGCCAGGTAAGCCACTGCCAGCCAAGTAAGCCATTACCAGCCAGCTAAGCCATTACCAGCCAGGTACGCTATTGCCACCCAGGTAAGCCGGTCAGGTTAGGCCATGACCAGTCGAGTAAGCCAGTCAGGTTAGCCCACTACTATCCGAGTAAGTCGACCGGTCAGGCCATCACCAGCCGAGGAAGCCGACCGGTCAGGCCAACACCAGCCGAGTAAGTCGACCGGTCAGGCCATTACCAGCCGAGTAAGGCGGCCGGTCAGGCCATTACCAGCCGAGTAAGCCGGCCGGTCAGGCCATTCACCAGCCGAGTAAGCCGGCCGGTCAGGCCATCACCGCCGGTCAGGCCATTACCAGCCGAGTAAGCCGGCCGGTCAGGCCATTACCAGCCGAGCCCCGGTCAGATAAGCCGGCCGGTCAGGCCATTACCAGCCGAGTAAGCCGGCCGGTCAGGCCATTACCAGCCGAGAGTACGCCGGCCGGTCAGGCCATTACCAGCCGAGTAAGCCGGCCGGTCAGGCCATTACCAGCCGAGTAAGCCGGCCGGTCAGGCCATTACCAGCCGAGTAAGCCGGCCGGTCAGGCCATTACCAGCCGAGTAAGCCGGCCGGTCAGGCCATTACCAGCCGAGTAGCCGGCCGGTCAGGCCATTGCCAGCCGAGTAAGCCAGCCATTACCAGCCGAGTAAGCCGGCCGGTCAGGCCATTACCAGCCGAGTAAGCCGGCCGGTCAGGCCATTACCAGCCGAGTAAGCCGGCCGGTCAGGCCATTACCAGCCGAGTAAGCCGGCCGGTCAGGCCATTACCAGCCGAGTAAGCCGGCCGGTCAGGCCATTACCAGCCGAGTAAGCCGGCCAGGTTAGAGCGTGGGCGGCCGCAGACGGTCGTCGCTGCCGACGACGACACAGATTCCCGGCCGGCGTCCACAAAAGCCCACGGCGTGCGTGCCGCGGCGGCCGTGCGGGGGCGGCCAGAGTCGCCCGAGTCGCCGGAGGTCGCCGGAGGTCGGCGGCGGCGGCGGCGGCCGGCGCGCGCCAAAGGTCGCGGGTCGGCGGCGGCCCGGCAGATCGAGCCTGGCGGCGCTGTCTGACGTGTCCGGTCTGATGTCTGACGTGTCCGGTCTGACGTCGGACGTGTCCGGTCTGACGTCTGACGTGGTCGTCTGATGTCTGACGTGTCCGGTCTGACGTCATGTGCGATGTCTGACGTGTCCGGTCTGACGTCTGACGTGTCCGGTCTGACGTCTGATGTCCGGTCTGACGTCTGACGTGCGTCCGACGTCTGACGTGTCCGGTCTGATGTCTGACGTGTCCGGTCTGACGTCTGACGTGTCCGGTCTGATGTCTGACGTGTCCGGTCTGATGTCTGACGTGTCCGGTCTGACGTCTGACGTGTCCGGTCTGATGTCTGACGTGTCCGGTCTGACGTCTGACGTGTCCGGTCTGACGTCTGACGTGTCCGGTCTGACGTCGGATGTGGCCGTCTGACGTCTGACGTGTCCGGTCTGACGTCTGACGTGTCCGGTCTGATGTCTGACGTGTCCGGTCTGACGTCTGATGTGGCCGGTCTGACGTCTGACGTGTCCGGTCTGATGTCTGACGTGTCCGGTCTGACGTCTGACGTGTCCGGTCTGACGTCGGATGTGGCCGTCTGATGTCTGACGTGTCCGGTCTGACGTCTGACGTGTCCGGTCTGATGTCGGATGTGGCCGTCTGATGTCTGACGTGTCCGGTCTGACGTCTGACGTGTCCGGTCTGACGTCGGACGTGTCCGGTCTGACGTCTGACGTGTCCGGTCTGACGTCTGACGTGTCCGGTCTGACGTCTGACGTGTCTGACTTCCGCTGATGTCTGACGTGTCCGGTCTGACGTCGGATGTGGCCGTCTGATGTCTGACGTGTCCGGTCTGACGTCTGACGTGTCCGGTCTGACGCCTGACGTGTCCGGTCTGATGGCTGACGTGTCCGGTCTGATGGCTGTCGTGTCCGGTCTGATGTCTGACGTGTCCGGTCTGACGCCTGACGTGTCCGGTCTGACGTCGGATGTGGCCGGTCTGATGTCTGACGTGTCCGGTCTGATGCCTGACGTGTCCGGTCTGACGTCTGACGTGTCCGGTCTGACGTCGGATGTGGCCGTCTGATGTCCGGCAGGCGACCCGCGCGATACTCGGCACAGCAGGACGGAGGAACACGCCAAGATACTCGGACGACAACAGTTCAGGGACGGAATCCGTCAGTTGGTCAGTTATTGGGGCTTTATGGCGCATCGACGAGACGGAAACCGTCGAAATACACCAGACGAATGGGGGTATTTCGGTGGCCGAAGCCATCAAAATAACTCGAGACGTATGGGACATTTCAGAGATAGAAGTGGACAAAATCCCTCACTCGAGACAATCTCGCGCCGACCAATCTCTGGCATTCCGTTCGATTATATCGGCACAACGTGCAGTGCTCGGCCGTTCCAAACATCACGCGAGGCTCAGCTTCCGCCTCACAGGAGACCAAACACGACCAGCTGAGCTTGCACATATGACCTCAACCTCCGCAAAACACGACAGCATCCGTCCACCGGCCGACCGCCGTCAGCAGTGCCACGTGAAGGATTCATGACGTTCGGCAATTTACGAGACTTCATCTGTCGGTGATTCAATACACTCGCTCCTGAGAGCCTTTGACGGCGTGCCAGATTGGCGGGGCGGTGTTGAGAGCATGGCATAACACGGCTGCGGCACGAACTGAATATTCCACGGCGACACCGAGACCAAATGTCACGCACGATGGCGCCCGACCAGCTATGACATCCGCTCCGTGACGAGAGTAACACGGAAGCTGCTGCCGTGAATGCAGCCTTCAGATCATATCTACCGATTCCACGGGGAATAGCCGGGACCTTCAGCCGTGACGGCCAATCCATCGACTAACATGAGCGGCACTATAATACAAGGCGTGGCTTGCCAACAGCCAAACACATTCGACAACAAACAGCTCGCACTGGGAATGCACAGGTGTCGCGCTTCTCAGAACGGTGCACTTGATGTCGTTCGGACGATCACAACACCTAGATTGGCCGTTGGCCAGCGGCAGGACGACGGTCCAGCCAAACAACCAGCGGTCACACCGTCGGCCAGCCAACCAACCAGCGGTCACACCGTCGCCCAGCCAACCACCCGGCGGTCCCACCGTCGGCCAGCCAACCACCCGACGGTCCCACCATCGGCCAACTAACCTCCCGGCGGTCCCACCGTCGGCCAACCAACCACCCGGCGGTCCCACCGTCGGCCAACCAACCACCCGACGGACCCACCATCGGCCAACTAACCTCCCGGCGGTCCCACCGTCGGCCAACCAACCACCCGACGGACCCACCATCGGCCAACTAACCTTCCGGCGGTCCCACCGTCGGTCAGCGGCGGGGCGGTCCGCCCAACCAACCAGCCCAGCTAACCCAACCAGCACTTCCATCGTCGGCCGGACGTTCCAGCCAACCAACCAGCAGTCGTATCATCGTCAGACGGTGGGACGGTCCGGCCAAAGTCCGACAGCGAGCCGCCGACGAGCTGCCTGTCCGCCGTCACATCTCCCACGGCCAGACCGTACAGCGGGTACGAATCGGACCAGCTCAGGCCGCACGGCTTCCAGGAGGCCGGCAGTGAGTACGGGCGCCTCATCCACAGCACGGCGCCGCCGCCCCCACACACACACAGAGCGAGTTCACCACGCCGCGGGCGGCGCTGGCATGGTACGGTCCAGTCTGCCGCTGCACACATCACGCCGTGGCGACACGCCAGCGGCGCACAGTGAGCTCGTGCGGCCGGCACCGCCGGCACAACCACACGGCAGGGGTCCGCCGCCGCCGCCGCCGAGCCGGCCCAGTCGCTGCGGCACACCTCGGCCAGACCAGACAGCCGGCCCAGTCTCAACAGCACACCTCGACTAGACCAGACAGCCGGCCCAGTCACTCCAGCACACCTCGGCTAGACCAGACAGCCGGCCCAGTCTCAACAGCACACCTCGGCCAGACCAGACAGCCGGCCCAGTCTCAACAGCACACCACGACTAGACCAGACAGCCGGCCCAGTCTCAACAGCACACCTCGGCCAGACCAGACAGCCGGCCCAGTCTCAACAGCACACCTCGGCTAGACCAGACAGCCGGCCCAGTCACTCCAGCACACCTCGGCCAGACCAGACAGCCGGCCCAGTCTCAACAGCGCACCTCGGCTAGACCAGACAGCCGGCCCAGTCTCAACAGCACACCTCGGCCAGACCAGACAGCCGGCCCAGTCACTCCAGCACACCTCGGCCAGACCAGACAGCCGGCCCAGTCTCAACAGCACACCTCGGCTAGACCAGACAGCCGGCCCAGTCACTCCAGCACACCTCGGCCAGACCAGACAGCCGGCCCAGTCACTCCAGCACACCTCGGCCAGACCAGACAGCCGGCCCAGTCACTCCAGCACACCTCGGCCAGACCAGACAGCCGGCCCAGTCACTCCAGCACACCTCGGCCAGACCAGACAGCCGGCCCAGTCGCTCCAGCACACCTCGGCCGCCAGCGTGGCGCCGGACAATTGGACACGCCGCCACACTCGAGACTGATTGGCACACAGCCGGCGGCGGGTCGAGTCGCTCGGAGCCGCAGTCGGCCGGCGCTGGCCGGCCGCCGACAGCGGCCGCGACACGGGAGCCGCCGTCGGCGCGTGTCGGAGTGCCGACAACCACGGCGGCAAACTTCAGCCGTACCGACCCGACGACCTGCAGGCGGCGTGTCACCGCACACCGCCCGCCGCCGGGTGTGTGTGCGGAGTTATCGCGCATCGGAACCAGCCGTGGCGAGGTGTGTCGTGTCGCCAGCACGGCCGCCGAGCATCATCAACGGTGGAATGCAGAGGAAATGGGTGCCTCCAGCATACAAGAGCGGCATCACCCATCCCCTTCAGCCACATCACAGACGCATTTGCATGCAAACAGCGATTATTCTCCCTCGCCGAACATGCAGGCTCCGTGTGATAAGGATCAAATAACTTTCAACATCTGGAGTATCTTCCTCAACAAACAAATATAGTGTGAGGCTGACCCATGTCATGAATACAACGACATAGTCGGATGCAATGAACTCAAAATGAGCCCAGACTCTCCATGATGGGTCTCTCAACAACCTTCGCGAGCTTGCGAACTTCATCCTGAGTCGAGTATGATCCACGAGCTTCACGCAAAGCACTGGAGAGCCTGGTCTGGTCAGTTATTGGTTGGTTATTTGGGCTTAGGGGCGCATCGACTGCTTCGGTCATACAGCGCCCATCTGGTCAGTTATTGATCTGGTCAGTTATCTACTCGAGCGCGAGTGGGCACAATGCCCACGGACCCTCTGCCGCGTTGGTGCAGGCCGGACGACCTGTGAACCTGCCAGCTCCGTCGGCGCCAGGCCCACGGACCCTGCCGCCGTGCTGGCTGGGATGGCCGCCGGCCACAGCCACAGGCAGTTACGGCACCTCGCAGCCAATCGGATCGATCAAATTGCCGTGACGTCACACGTGCGCGTTGATCTCCGCGTGGCGCCAGCCACCGTCGGCTGCCTGTGTGTCGAGCCCTGCTCGGCACCGTTGGCGGGAGGTGCCGCCGGGGAGGTACCGCCGGCCGTCACTACTCGGCCGAAAGTAAGAGGAATGTAACAGGGGAACCAATAATTTTACCGGAAGTGACACGGAGAGGTGGTGATGGCAGGGTTTCGGAGCGATCGGGTGGTGGAAGGCCGATACGCTCGATGTTCCAGTGCGAAGAGATGGGCCAGGTTGTAAATATCAGCCAACATCAGCGATAGAGAACTCTCTTTAAATTGGGAAGAGGGACCTACAACGCACTTCCGGTTCGTAAAAGCCAGCATACGCCATAAGCTTACCGTTAGCACCGCTTCTAGTATGAGACCCAGGACACCCTCTCATCTCAGGAGTCTCCACCCAATAAGTAGCCGACAGAATAGGACCGGGCTGGGCTGGACTGGACTGGGCTGGGCTGGGCTGGACTGGACTGGACTGGGCTGGACTGGACTGGACTGGACTGGACTGGACTGGACTGGGCTGGGCTGGGCTGGGCTGGGCTGGGACTGGACTGGACTGGACTGGACTGGACTGACTGGACTGGGCTTGGCTGGGCTGGGCTGGGCTGGGCTGGGCTGGGCTGGGCTGGGCTGGGCTGGGCTGGGCTGGGCTGGGCTGGGCTGGGCTGGGCTGGGCTGGGCTGGGCTGGGCTGGGCTGGACTGGGCTTGGGTACTGGGCTGGGCTGGGCTGGGCTGGGCTGGGCTGGGCTGGGCTGGGCTGAACTGGGCTGGACTGCACTGGACTGGGCTTGGCTGGACTGGGTTGGGCTGGGCTGGGCTGGGCTGGGC
Source organism: Imbricaverruca yamaguchii (assembly GCA_034440575.1). Taxonomy (NCBI): domain Eukaryota; kingdom Metazoa; phylum Arthropoda; class Thecostraca; family Neoverrucidae; genus Imbricaverruca; species Imbricaverruca yamaguchii. The sequence goes on along the minus strand of JAOTOL010001511.1, from coordinate 106,887 downwards.
TGGGCTGGGCTGGGCTGGACTGGACTGGGCTGGGCTGGGCTGGGCTGGGCTGGGCTGGGCTGGGCTGGGCTGGGCTGGGCTGGGCTGGGCTGGGCTGGGCTGGGCTGGGCTGGGCTGGGCTGGGCTGGGCTGGGCTGGGCTGGGCTGGGCTGGGCTGGGCTGGGCTGGGCTGGGCTGGGCTGGGCTGGACTGCACTGGACTGGGCTTGGCTGGGCTGGGCTGGGCTGGACTGGGCCGGGCTGGACTGGGCTGGGCTGGGCTGGGCTGGGCTGGGCTGGGCTGGGCTGGGCTGAACTGGGCTGGACTGCACTGGACTGGGCTTGGCTGGACTGGGTTGGGCTGGGCTGGACTGGGCTGGGCTGGACTGGACTGGGCTGGGCTGGGCTGGGCTGGGCTGGGCTGGGCTGGGCTGGGCTGGGCTGGGCTGGGCTTGGCTGGGCTGGGCTGGGCTGGGCTGGGCTGGGCTGGGCTGGACTGACTGGACTGGGCTTGGGCTGGGTTGGGCTGGGCTGGGCTGGGCTGGGCTGGGCTGGGCTGGGCTGGGCTGGGCTGGGCTGGGCTGGGCTGGGCTGGGCTGGGCTGGGCTGGGCTGGGCTGGGCTGGGCTGGGCTTGGCTGGACTGGGTTGGGCTGGGCTGGGCTGGGCTGGACTGGACTGGACTGGGCTTGGCTGGACTGGGTTGGGCTGGGCTGAGCTCGGCCGTGCTTGCCCACACAGGTTTACATCAACAGGTAGGCAGGCACGTCCAGTCGCATGCCGAGCGAGGCAGGCGGAAAGGCAGGTGGAGCCCCAGACCTGCACACATGAACGGCATCTACAGCTGCCTATCTACCAGCCGACTATCCTGGTGCGGACAGCCAGAGGGCCGCTAGAGGGAGGGGCGGGGACAGTGACGGTGGCCGGCAGCAGCAGTGGTGCGGGGGAGGCAGAGGTGGGTGGCGGTACCTGGGCCGCTGGAGAGGGGGGGTGACGCCGGTGACCGTGACCCGCGGCAGTACCAGCCGGCGACGCCACCACCATCGATTTCCCATTGTTGTGACCACCGGTTCCCGGAGGCGACCGAGGCCGCCGGAGGCAGTGTCACGGCCGCGCCGACCGTGACTCAGCGCGCGTCACGTGACGCGGCCGTGTCCCACACCGACTGTCGCCGGCTGACCTGGCGGCTCGCGCTGTCGATCCGGCGCCACTGACCCGACCACAGCCAGGTCACAGGTGGTGGTGGTGGTGGTGGTGGTGGTGGATTGGAGTTCAGTGGCGCGTCGACATCTATGGTTATTTTGCGCCCAATCACAGGTGGTGGCTGTCGATGTATCGCACATGCTAAACTTGCAGAATAGCAGTGATAGTAACGAACGGTACGTACGATACGTTATGGCACACTTCAACGTGTTCAGCGTTGTGCACATATTATTGAAAATTATATTTCGGCGAGGACATAAAAAAGTCGCCCCGATTGGACTTTTGCATAAAACCGCAGGTTTGCTAGCGTAACGGGTTGGTGTATGCCACGGCTGGGGCAATGACACGCCCCCACCAATGGCAATGTGTCACTACCTAGCCGTGGCCCAGATGTCGGGAGGTGAGCGGGCACCACTCCTGTTCCTCCCCTCGAGACCCCCTCGGAAAAGCGGACATGACCGCTCACAGCCGGAGGTGGTGGTATTATGTGTATTATAATACCATACAGGTAATAATACTACATACATACATATATATACATATATATATACATATATATATATATATATATATATATATATATATATATATATATATATATATATATATATATATATATATATATATATATATATATATACATATATATAATATAATATAAATATATATATATATATATTTTATAATATATATATATATATATATATATATATATATATATATATATATATATATATATATATATATATAAACCGGGTACCGATATGAACCTTGGAATAGCTTAGCGCGGTGGTCACATAGTGGCAAAATGGTTGAACCGGTTAAAATGGACGGGTGGAATACTCACATGTTATCCTTGATGAAGTTGAGCATGTCCTGTTCGTACTTGAGCAGATGGGCCTGGTCCTTGATGTTGGCGTTGAGGGCCTCCACCAGGAACTGCTCCACGTCAACACCTTTGCTGTCCGTGTATACCTCACTCGAGGACTCTGTCGATCGGAGGAGGCCGACTCACATGAAGAAAAAAACATCGGGCAGCCTACGTCACCGAGGGCCGAAATCACACAGAGAACGGAGCTCATCGAAGGCCTTTATTCTTCCGCTAAGTGACGACAAAAAGAGACTGACATTTATCACAGACTGTCACCAGCACTATGTCAAATTTAGAACCGCACTCTCAGCCAAATTCATCCTCGACTCTGGCGGCAGCAGCCTCATCTCTGGTGGGCATCAGCCTCGTCTCTGGTGGGAAGCAGCCTCACCTCTGATGAGCAGCAGCCTCACCTCTGGTGGGCAGCAGCCTCACCTCTGGTGGGCAGCAGCCTCACCTCTGGTGGGCAGCACCGCCTCATCTCTGGTGGGCAGCAGCCTCACCTCTGGTGGGCAGCAGCCTCACCTCTGGTGGGCAGCAGCCTCACCTCTGGTGGGCAGCAGCCTCACCTCTGGTGGGCAGCAGCCTCACCTCTGGTGGGCAGCAGCCTCACCTCTGGTGGGCAGCAGCCTCACCTCTGGTGGGCAGCAGCCTCACCTCTGGTGGGCAGCAGCCTCACCTCTGGTGGGCAGCAGCCTCACCTCTGGTGGGCAGCAGCCTCACCTCTGGTGGGCAGCAGCCTCACCTCTGGTGGGCAGCAGCCTCACCTCTGGTGGGCAGCAGCCTCACCTCTGGTGGGCAGCAGCCTCACCTCTGGTGGGCAGCAGCCTCACCTCTGGTGGGCAGCAGCCTCACCTCTGGTGGGCAGCAGCCTCACCTCTGGTGGGCAGCAGCCTCACCTCTGGTGGGCAGCAGCCTCACCTCTGGTGGGCGGCAGCCTCACCTCTGGTGGGCGGCAGCCTCACCTCTGGTGGGCAGCAGCCTCACCTCTGGTGGGCAGCAGCCTCACCTCTGGTGGGCAGCAGCCTCACCTCTGGTGGGCAGCAGCCTCACCTCTGGTGGGCGGCAGCCTCACCTCTGGTGGGCAGCAGCCTCACCTCTGGTGGGCGGCAGCCTCACCTCTGGTGGGCAGCAGCCTCACCTCTGGTGGGCGGCAGACTCACCTCTGGTGGGCGGCAGGCTCACCTCTCGACAGCAGCGGACTGGACGGCCGGCCCTCGGCGCTGCCCTGACTGTGCAGCTTGCGCAGCTTGTGGCTGACGTTGAGGTTGTAGCGCGGCGGCAACTCCGTCTCCGGCGGAGGCGACGTCTCTTCGCTCATGGCGTGACTGCGGATCAGCACCTTGAGACGGGCGCTCTGTGGGCAACAGGGGCGAGCCGGACGTTACCGAGGTGAATCATATGTTACCGAGGTGAATCATATGTTTCCGAGGTGAACCATATGTTACCGAGGTGAACCATATGTTACCGAGGCGGACCGGACGTTACCGAGGTGAACCGGACGTTACCGAGGTGAATCAGGCGTTACAGATGTGAGCCAGGCGTTACCGAGGTGAATCGGGCGTTACAGAGGTGAACCAAGTGTCACTTAGGTGAACCACGTTCGATTGTACGATGTGTTCAGAGGCCAGGAACTGTGACCGACACACACTAGCAATAGATATTCCAGCGAAAAATAATCCAAAGCAGAAGAATGTGTGCTTTTCGACACGCCTGTGAAACAGTGTTACCAGCAACACGTTTTCCTGGAGGCCTCCTAAGCTAGGTCGTCTGAAAGCATGAGAAGCCGTCAACACTGACTTGTGACAAGAGCAAATGGCCATTCATAAAAGACTGTTTGTCCCAACAATAGTGTTTTATTACGTTAAGTGCCTACAAGCGACAGCTGGTTTCCAATCGCAGGCTTGATTCATGGTCAGAACTAAATGGTGTCGCGACATCGGGGTCGTATGGCGTATCTGTTGGGCAAACCGTGCCTATTCCGGGTATGTGAGGCCAACATTCTCAGACGTTCCATGTGCCGCCCGCCTATTGTGATATGCAACTTAACAACCATTGTGAAAACACACCCAAAGTGCAGTGAGAGATCAACCGAAGCAGTGAAAACCAGAAAGGCAAAGCAGGTGCGTCACCGTTCTAGGATAATACTCAAACCGCAGGAGGTTCATTGTTCATGCAGACCGGCATCATATCAGTCCTATAAATTCGTCACAAGAGCTGAGCCCTTTTCAGTGTTCCCTATATCAAACGGACATTGAAGCGGACTGCCAGGATCGTGACCGCACGGAAACGGCCTGGGACGCATCCGTCATACCACCTCACACCCCGCCTCACATGCCCACTGTGCCTGGAGGCGGGGTGTGTAGGGGGTGGATCACGTCAGGGTGGGCAGACCGACCCAGCCCGACACATGCCACGCCCTCCGGCTGCGGTGGCGACCATTTTGATAACTGGCTGCCGCGGCCGTACGGGGAGTTGCGCCGCGATGGCCCAATGCCGGAGCCTGCTCGAAATACACTGACACATATGTGTGTGCGAAACTTGTTGCTTCTGCTAAACTGCTCAGAGATCAGCTGGCCAGCTCCAACACAGCCGGCAGCCGACATCACTGACGAGCACGGCCACCAGGCCGTGCTCGTCTCAACACACCGTCTCCGCGTGGAGATGGCCGCCGAGGCGCCCCCCGCTCGGCAACGGCGCACCACTGCCGGTGGACCGACAGCCGGCGGCCGTAACGCACCCGATGGGTGCGTGCCTGCGGTGTACGGCAGTGTGCAGGTGCGGCGGTGCAGACTGCCAGGCCTTCACAAAACGCCCGCTACTTCCTCGACCGAGAGTCAATCTCGCGCGACGGGAGCCTGGTCGAAGCGTCGTTAAACCCAACCCACCCATCAACTAAATCTCGCGCGTGCGGCAAGTGTGAGCCCCGGCCTCAGGCGGCGCTGCCCGCTTGGTATATCGGCTCAGTCGTGTCCGTCTGCGCGGTCACGCGCGCACGACTACCTGACCTGACCTGCACCTAACATGACCCGTCCACCGCCCGCCGACAGCCGGGACATCCAGCGGTCACGCGGGTCAGGCACGTGATGGCGAGGTCGGACGCCGGACCGACGGCGTGACCACAGCAGTCTTATCGGAGGCCGCAAAGGCACGGCTGGGGGTGGGGACCGTAGTTCTCAACGCATCCCGCAAACGCACTTCCGCATCAGTGACGTCACCGACGCGTCACCACTCAACGGCCGCCACCGTTTGCCGCAACTACCGCCGAAAACGCAACTGCTGGACATCCGGCCCACCGCGAGCGGCGTCACTGCGGACCTATTCGGACATTCGGTTGGTTGGTTATTGGTTTTACGACACGTCGACCGTTGAGTCATGTAGCGTCGCCAATCTCTCACGCCGATTGTTCGCGGGCGAAGAGTAGCGGCAGGTGAGACTCGAACCCACAACTTTTCGATTGTGAGGCGAGCAACTTACCCCTAGACCACTCGTCCCCTATTCGGACATTCAGTCAGCCGAGCTCAGCGGGTCAGCAGGTGGGCGGGTCAGCTGATCCGCTGTCCCCGTGTTCCCGCCGACACATGGGCACATCACCTCCGAGCTACAGAAGGCGCCGCCCGGTCCGTCCACGGATAATCAGCCCACCCGCTCATTGCGCCCAAAGCAGCCCGCTGCGTGTTTTCCTGTAGAAAAACAGGGGGAGCCGCGGTAGCTCAGTTGATAGAGCGTCGGACTCTTGATCACAAGGTTGTGGGTTCCATTCTCACAACCGACGGCATTTACCGAGTCCACCCGCGACCAATCGGCGTGAGTTTTGCGACGATGCATTCAACCTAGCGGTTGAATGCGTCGTAAAAGAATCTGAGGTCCTGTAGAAAAACGGGATCAAAACCTCATTAACGAAAGACAAAGTATATTACACCCATACTCCGGCTAATCGTCCCGGAAGGGGGGGGGGACTTCACCCTTTGGAAACCACTGCTTTTTGACAGCCCGTGGCACCTCCATGGGTTTAGAGGCCCTTTACGTAGCACCGGGGACACTCGTTTCTTCCCGGATCGTCTCCGTAGCTTGGGGACCTCTACATCGGTCTGAGGCCAGTTGTCAGGTCTAGGCCCGCTTCATCCGCGTGAGCCAAAGCCGACCCAGTGGCTCTGCACGTACAGCCCGGGTCCCCTCCGTCGGCTCAGGGACGTTCTTTCATAGCTCAGAACACCCTCCGTCCGGCTGGACGGAGGGTGACCTGTCAGAGGCTTGGGCCTCCTCTATCACGCGAAGGGCCCCTGTGCGGTTTCGGCCCCCATCGGCCCAGAGGCCCTTCATACCGACTCTAAACCCTCTCCGACGGCCTGGGGCCCTCCCGTGGCTCCCGTGGGGTCCAATCCGTCGGCGCAAGGACCCTCCTTGGCGATCCAGGGCCTCCTATGTTAGGCCCGAGGCCCACTTTCAACAGCTTGGACCCCCTCAATCAAACTTGGGGTCGGGGTCCTTGTACGGCTTGGGCTCCAGCCATAGGCCCAAGGGCCATTTTTGACGGCCCGATGTCCTCTGGTGACCAGGACTCCATCCGTCGTCTCAGGGGCCCTCGGACTACCATGAGCTTTCTTCAAGTCTGAGGCCCCTTTTCCAATGCTTGGGCCTTATCAATCAGGTCGGGACCCTTTTCAGCTTCGGACCAGCCGTTAACATAGGCCTGCAGGCCATGTCGGCTGCAATTCCCACTGGCCTACGTCGACGCGACCGCCTTTTGGACCGGCCCTTCATGTTGGCCCGGGACCCACTCTGTCAGCTTGCCCCTCCTTGATCTAGAAGCCTTCCACGCTGCCCCAACCAAGGGCCCCCGATGTCTCCCCGAGGGCACCCTCTATTGACTCGGGGCCCTCCTCGTCGGCCCGGGACCATTTCCGTCGGCCTGGGATCCATTCGTCGCTCCTGGGGCTCTTCACGTCGGTCCGGGGAGCCTTCGCAGGCCGCCTGCGCCGTCGCACCGCCATTGATTCGGCGGTGCAGAAGTTTCAACGTAAAACATTCGACACACCATAATGTTCGAGCAGGTAGTGATGACAAATGGTGAAGTAAATGGCGGAAACATATCCACGCCGGCTGAAGTCGCAGCGCCTGAAACGATTTCCTGCGCAGTGGCAATTTCTCTGCAGTGTTCCCGAGCACGACGAAGCCTGCAGGCCATGTCGGCTGCAATTCCCACCGGCCTACGTTGACGCGGCCGCCTTTTGGACCGGCCCGGCAATCGGCGCCATGCCCTCTTGATGGCGCCGCGCCGCCGCCAGCGAGCGAGGCCCGAGGTGCAGCACGCGATGTCCGCCCACGCGCCGGCCGTAAACGGTCGGGACGGGCGCCGGCATCGGCGCACTTACCGGGCACGCGACACCAGTGCCACCGGCGCTCGTCGGAAGACGACCAGCCAGCCCACCCCAACTGCAGCGGCTGGCAACAGAACAGCTGGAAGATCGGCCTCGGACATCGTCCAGCAACCAGGTGTTGGTTATTGGTGCTTACGTCACGTCGACCGTTGAGTCATGCAGCGTCGCCAATCTCTCACGCCGATTGGTCGCGGGCGAAGAGTAGCGCCAGGTGAGACTCGAACCCATAACCTTTCGATTGTGAGATGAGCAACTTACCCCTGGACTACTCGTCCCCGCCACCAGGCGTTGCAAGGATTGGACATTGAGACAAACTGGGCGACATGGCAGGAATATCAGGCAACAGCACCCGGATCGCACAGCGTAGGTCACAATCATGGCATACATATACTTGTGTTAGTTAGTTATCTGGACTTTAGGGCGCATCGACAATGCCGATCACATAGAATAACTATACATTAGCACGAAGATCAGATACAGTGCATATTTGGCTATTGTACGTCTATGAGAATGGACGCGATCATTTCAGATCATTCGGCCACTGGATGCCAGTCAGATCGAACACGGCTCAACTGGACACGACTGACAGCGGCGACGTTCCGTCGCGCTACAAAACAGGCTTCACGAAGATGACCACAGCACAGGCCTCTCGCTGTAGAGATCCGTACCGATGACTTTGATTGGAGCGGGTCGGAACCCGCCACGAGTCCACTCCGGGGAAGCGCACGGAGTGCGTTTCCCCGGAGTGGAGTCGTAACGTCAGGTTGTTGATCGAGATGACATCGTGGCGTCAGGTAGTCAGGTAGTCAGGTGGTCGTGGCGTCCCGAAGTTTCAGTCAGGGCTAGCGAAGTTGTCTGTGGGGGGGGAGATTTGCTCCAAAGCAATCGATTATTGCCGGAGGAATATCCAGTTCACAGCCGGCTGAAAACAAAGGTTACCAGGCTTGCACAATCTAGGAATAGCGCTATAAATACGGCCACATAGCCAAAGCGGTCGATGCGCACTGAAGTCCCCAGCACTATATAGACGCTCGTTATTCAAGTGGACACTCGCGCAATGCAAAGGCTTTCATTGGTTTATTTTGAACCCGTGTAATGAATATAGAGAGGAAACTGATACTTATGAACTTTTACGCGTTATCTGCTCACGAATTTCCCAGTAAGTATTCAGTGGAACTGAGGAGAATTGAGACAGAAGTGCTAATTAATTGAGCATGTTGCAACACAACTTCGGGCTATATGCTCGTCAAAAACTCCACCACCAAAACATGGCGTACTACCACCGAGCTGACTGTTGGTTGGTTGGTTATTTGGGCTTAGGGGCGCATCGACTGCTTCGGTCATACAGCGCCCAACCGAGCTGACTGTAGAACAAATGACATCGATATGCCATTAGGTAGGCGCCGTAAGTCACAGCCAGGGCACGACCCCTAGTGTGATGTACTAGGCCCAATCGTTCCCCTGCCAACACCACACACGTGACGTGACGTGGTGGGGAGGGGGGTCGCAGCAGCTCCGTCGGCAGGGCGTTCGATTCTTGATCGCAAGGCCGTGTGTTCGAATCCCAACAACAGGCGGGATTACCGGATCCACACATGACCAATCCGCGTGAGAGGTCGCCGACGCCATATCGCCTAGCAGCTGAACGCAGCTTAAACATCCAAGTGTTATTCTGCGTTTGGCAACCAATCTACCGTCATCAGCACCCACAATCAACTCACTTAGGCAGATGTACGCCAGGTGGTGGACAAGTTCCGTGCATTACCGCCCCTCCGCGCTCCCACCCCGCCCTCCTTGCGGTTTACACTGGTCACCAACTGGTGACGTGCCACCCTCCCCGACCATCGACAGCACCGTACACCCCACGCTCCAGGTGCGCAAACCCAGACCGGCACACCGAGACCGCACGGCGGAGTACCCGGTCACGTGGCCCTGCCGCCAGTGAGCCAACGGCCAGTCCGACCATCGACAGCACCGCCTGCCGTTCCGTTCAGCTTGCTCCGTGTGATGCCTCGATGTGTTCGAGATCGCTTCCCCGTGTATGGATGTGCACACCACACGCGGCGTGGGTACTCCGGTGTCGATGCTGCGCCGCAATGCACCCACAAGGACCCAGCAGCCCACGTCGGCCCCGCCACCGCCACCGTCACCGCCACCGCCACCGCCACTAGTTGCTGCTGCTTGCGATAAAGAGCATGTCTGCTTTTAAAAGCCTCAGCTAAGACAAATGAACATATTCGACATGACGTCTGGATGATTCTATGGATGATATTCAGTTGGTGTTCAAGGTCACTGACCTACATACATGTCTGGTAGTGAAGTAAACGCTCGTTTAGCCTGATAGAATAGTTAGTTATTTCAAGTCCTGAATCAGATTTGACTGCCCTTTTTCAGCATGGGTTGAGTGAAAGCAGTGGTTTAACCAGCATTCTATGAAGTCTTCAAATGCACGATTTTCGCTAGAATTTGACTTTTGACTTGGGGTGTTGAGCATCACTCTTAGGTACACAAATTGTGTCAATCGCGTGGTTTCCTTCCAGCCCGCTTTTGTTTCGTTCTTCTAGCACGATTCGTTTTGAAACGCTGGAGGTCACACACACACACACACACTCACAATTAGCTCCGACATACATACCGGTACGTACACAGTTAAGATAAATAAACGTGTACTGTACACAAAGGAGATCGCGGTAGCATAGTCGGCAGGGGGTCGAACTTGTGACCGCAGGATTGTGGGTTCGAATCCAACAACTCGCGGGATTACCGAGTCAGCCAGTTGCCAACCGGCGAAGGAGGTCGACTGTCGAACTAGCAGTTGAATGCGTCTTAAAAGAGCGCAACATACCACAACCAAAAGCACATACCGGTCACGCGGCGCTCTTAGAGCCATGAACAGAAATACGTGCATGTTCTCGACAGGCACACAGCTGCTCTATCGCACTAGATCGACACATTCCTGACTGGAAGTCTCCCTCACGCATCATTGACAGAGATGTCAATTCGAGGTGAAATCAGGTCCCGAGGTGGTATTAATTTTGCACTCGTATTACGCGACGTGCTCCCGTTCTACTATTTTCAAAAAGCGCCTACATCCGAGTGCAAGCGGGACTGTTCTCCGACTTCGGCTATCGGAAAGAAGGTGCTGAAATGTGCCGTGAGAAGGCCGCTTTGTAAGTGGGCTGCGTGAGGAACTCACGCAGCTCACAATCATACCATAAACCAAACATTCGGCGCCTCAGTGCCAGCGTAGGTCCGCTGGCCAATGCCATCAGGCTAACAGGCAGCTCTATATGGCGCACTGGACCAAGAATGCACGCATTCCTATCACAAGCACCAACATGCACGCAACACCAGTAGTCTAGTTTGAACGAAAGTAATTTAGCTATATATATATGTATATATATGTATATATATATATATATATATATATATATATATATATATATATATATATATATATATACAATAAATATATATATATATATATATATATATATATATAAACACGGATATGCTGTTTGCGCTACCGTATGTTCGACCAACACACTCAAATACTCAAATAGATTAGGGGACTTCCAAAAAAAACCTCAGTGTCTAAGGTGCTGTTTGAATGTCAGGCGACTATCTATTAATTGTACTAAGAAACTCCACGGCTACCTTAACTGGGATAGGTTCGCGTAGGTTCAACATAACCTTACACTTAACTGGGATGGGTTCAACGTCCAGCAATCGGCCGCATCGTCGGTGGCAGACGTGTATTACAGTCGCTTTCACTTCGTCTGTGGAAAAGCAGCAACTTTTGTCTTATACTCCAACTTTGGAGCTTGTTCACCGCAGGCTATCACCGTCGTGGCACTTCTGCTGCATTGGAGGCAGACGCCCAGATCGCAGTCGTCGACGAGTAACGATCGTCCGATGTTTTCCGGGAGCTCATCACCAATGTCGCTTTGCATACTGAGAAACAACGTAACACTGAGGACAGCACCCTGTGGGACTCCATTAACTTGTTAGAACCGCTCTGACAGTTCGTGTCCCACGCGGATGCGGAAGAATCGCTCGGTGAGAAAGTTTTGGAGGAAGGTACCCATGTGGCCGCTAACTTCATACTTTTGAGACTTCATCATGATGCCGAGCCACCAGAAGGTATCGCATGCGCCTCCCAGATCGGTAGCAAACTTCCCTCCGCATGCCGTTCATTCAGCCGGAAGGATATGGGCATAGCAGCGTCAAGTGTCAGAAGATGGTCTGTTGTGCCGCGATGCTTTCGAAGACCGCATTGGACCTTCGTAAATATGTTGAGGGTTTCTTCTAAACATGTAGGCCGTACACTAACTACTGTCCTGGTAATTTACACAAACCCGAGGTGAGAGCAATGAGCCGGCAGTGCAGCGGTTATAATCCACTTTGCATAGCTTTAACAGGGGGATCACCATGGCTTCCCGTCATGCTGCCGGAAATCAGCCTTTCCCCACATGCTTAAAGTTGCTAGAAGTACCTTTCAGTACTGTTGTGGGGCAGTGTGCGGACTGCGCGACCCACCGTATAGAGGGGCAGCGCGGGAATGATGTGACCCACCTTATTGCGGGGCAGCGTATGTGTGGTGTCGTCAGCGTGGGCGGTCGGCAGCTCCAGACTGCGACTCTGCCGGTGCAGCAGCGAGTGACGCTCGCCTGCCGTTCCGTTGCGGGTCGGCACAGGGTCGGCGGTCAGCTCACCGTCCTCCTCCTGGGGACAGCGCCAGACGTCACCACACAACCTTCCTGGGGACCGCGCCAGACGTCACCGTACCTGTCAACTGGAGATAACTGTCACCATACAACCTTCCTGAGGACAATACCGGATGCACCAACATCGCCACCCTCCTGACGACTGATAATAGTGGTGATGGTAGTGGACTGGTGCTTTCGGAAGCACCGACCACTTGGATCATCTTGCACCTACCTCCTGAGAACTGCACCACCCGGTGCAGTGCTTAAATATTGGTTTTCGTCAGGTGTAAGATGTCGAAAAGAAATCATTGGGATGTAGAAATCATCCTTGGGAGCATGCCACTGAAAATATCGCCTCAGATACTTCAAGCTTCATTTGAGCCAATGGTGTATTGATCAGTGCATGATTTGGTTTACTTTTGATGACACCTGATATACGGATGCCTATAAGAACGATAACGATTGCAGTGTCATATTATCAGCAGCCCACATTGTTTAACACACCACATCATATATAATGTCTATATCTGAAATTGTGTAACGCGATGCTTGTGCAATCAATCCGTAATGGTGAGCATGCTACTCATACGCAAAATACTCTTGGAAACGAGTCATGGAGACGTCACAAACACAATGCCGATACGTCCTTGAAAAGGATGTACATTCAGTGTCAAGAAAGTGGTTTATCCCACCCTATTTCACGAATAATTGATTGCTGGCCAGCAGTCAGCAGTTATTTTCTCTGACCAACGCGTGCACGCGCGAGCACGCACCCGCGCGCACACGAGCCAGGAGCAGACGGACGGCGTGAGCCACGGAATACCAGTACAGCCGGCGGCACACAGTGGGCGGCTGACGGTGCCGCGCCCGCCGCCACCCAGTGCCGCCCCTGGCCACGTCCCTAGCCAACAAACTCCGCCGCGTCCGCCGCTGTTGCCGAGTTCGTCCAGCCTGTGGTGAGTGTTGACCAGCGCAGTCATACAGACTACGTGTGGTGCTGTGGTGCGGTACTGCGTAGGCTAGGTTTGTCCAGTCTGCCGCCGGTGTGGTTGCATCGACTGCTCGTGGTGTTGTGATGTCGACTGCTCGTGGTGTTGTGATGTCAACTATTCGTGGTGTTTGATGCTGAGTTTGTCCAACCAGCCACCAGTGTGGTGATGCTGCATATTCGTAGTATTCGTAGTTTTGTGATGCTGTATTGTGTACCGTGTTGTGAACTTGTGTGCAAATATGAAGAACTGAAGAAGAAACGAAGGAGTGCCGAATCGAAGATAGCAGGCTAGAAGAGATGAGCCGAGGTGAGACGAGATCCTGGAGCTGATTTTTACACATGAGGAGCAGCAGCTGACTAAGGTGAGTAGAAGTACCGGGACAGATGGCGCCAAATCCGGGCATAGAATGCAGAGGATATGGGGTGGTAAGTGAGGCAAGGTTCATCAAATATTTCCATTTTATGTTTGTCATCCATAGCATCATCCTCTCGGGAAAAAAATTAGTTTTGCCAACAGAGTGTATGGGGTTGTGCAAAAATGACCGCAAACTTAATTATGTCTGATAAACATATCTGCAACTGACAAAGTAGAATATTTACGATATTTTAATCACAGAAAGAGGAAACAAAATTACCATCTCCAAACTGAAACCGCTCAACGCCGTTGTCTCCGAATCCAGTATTCCAATGCACAAGTCCAGCCCTGGATGTGAGTGGGAGGTGGCTGGCTCGGCGGCCCTGACCTAGAGACGCCCTCGGGCCGTCCCGTCGGCCATCGTCAGCTGGCGCCGCGCTGACTGTGACCCTGACCCAGAGACACCCTCGGGCCGTCCCGTCGGCCACCATCGGCTGGCGCCACGCTGACTGTGACCTTGACCTAGAGACACCCTCCACATCGGCTGGCCCACCTGACTTACCTTGACACAGAGACACCCTCGGGCAGTCCCGTCGGCCACCATCGGCTGGCGCCGTGCTGACTGTGACCTTGACACAGAGACACCCTCGGGCAGCCCTGTCGGCCACCGTCAGCTGGCGCCACGCTGACTGTGACCCTGACCTAGAGACACCCTCAGGCAGTCCCTGTCGGCCACCGTCAGCTGGCAGCGCTGACTCACCAATGGGCTGCCCGGCCGTGAACCTGCACATGCTATATGCATGTCGGTCGCCGGTACCTGACGTCACGTCGGCACATCCGGTCAATACCGCACACCGCCGGCACACGTGCCACGACCGTGGGCAGGTGGAGACTGCAGGTGCACACCGGCACATCCGGTCAATACCGCACACCGCCGGCACACGTGCCACGACCGTGGGCAGGTGGAGACTGCAGGTGTACACCGGCACATCCGGTCAATACCGCACACCGCCGGCACACGTGCCACGACCGTGGGCAGGTGGAGACTGCAGGTGTACACCGGCACATCCGGTCAATACCGCACACCGCCGGCACACGTGCCACGACCGTGGGCAGGTGGAGACTGCAGGTGTACACCGGCACATCCGGTCAATACCGCACACCGCCGGCACACGTGCCACGACCGTGGGCAGGTGGAGACTGCAGGTGCACACCGGCACATCCGGTCAATACCGCACACCGCCGGCACACCACACCGGCGGAGACTGCAGGACACCGGCACATCCGGTCAATACCGCACACGCCGGCACACGTGCCACGACCGTGGGCAGGTGGAGACTGCAGGTGCACACCGGCACATCCGGTCAATACCGCACACCGCCGGCACACGTGCCACGACCGTGGGCAGGTGGAGACTGCAGGTGTACACCGGCACATCCGGTCAATACCGCACACCGCCGGCACACGTGCCACGACCGTGGGCAGGTGGAGACTGCAGGTGTACACCGGCACATCCGGTCAATACCGCACACCGCCGGCACACGTGCCACGACCGTGGGCAGGTGGAGACTGCAGGTGCACACCGGCACATCCGGTCAATACCGCACACCGCCGGCACACGTGCCACGACCGTGGGCAGGTGGAGACTGCAGGTGCACACCGGCACATCCGGTCAATACCGCACACCGCTGGCGTCGGTAGGTGGAGATCGCAGGTGTATCGGGTTACCACTGATGTCGTAGACGGACAACGGTGCATGACAACCGGACGAAGACACACAACCGCTGTCAGCAACCAACAACCATTCTCAAGGCGATTCACAACATGTTGAGGCATATTTAACATATACATTAGCAGGTTTCTAGCTTAGTAACGTTACAGTCAACTAGCAATTACATTAGTCTACGAAACAAATTGGGAACGACCTCATCCGTGTGGGTTAAGCATACAGTGAACACGATCTAGGTGTGCTCTCAAACATATCGATGTCACCTGCGATACGATACCGTACAAAACATCACCAAACGGCCACCGCATCTACCAAACATATCGATGTCACCCTGCAATGCGATACCGTACACATCACCAAACCGCCATCGCATCTGCCAATCATCGTCCATAACCACCGTCGGCACTGCCAGTGTGTAATGCTCGCACACAGGAGAGATATGCGGAGTGCCCGCCATCTACGTCAGACCGCATCAAAAGACGATGCTCAGGAGACGTGCCACCAGACGCCCACCTAAAGTGGCGGTGTCAGGTCTCGAGGTGCATCGCATGACCTGCACCGACAGCTGACCGGGGAAGACGCCGAAACGTGTTGCCGCTTAACCGGGAAACGGCGCCAGCAATGGAAATGGCGCGAGTTGTTGGTGTGGGGATCACACACCCTGCGGTCGGCTCGGCAGAGCGCGAGTTGTTGGTGTGGGGATCACACACCCTGCGGTCGGCTCGGCAGAGCGCGAGTTGTTGGTGTCGGGATCACACACCCTGCGGTCGGCTCGGCAGAGCGCGAGTTGTTGGTGTGGGGATCACACACCCTGCGGTCGGCTCGGCAGAGCGCGAGTTGTTGGTGTGGGGATCACACACCCTGCGGTCGGCTCGGCAGAGCGCGAGTTGTTGGTGTGGGGATCACACACCCTGCGGTCGGCTCGGCAGAGCGCGAGTTGTTGGTGTCGGGATCATACACCCCGCGGCCGGTCCGACAGAGGAAATGCAGACGGCCGGAAAACCCAACCGGGACCGCGTAGACGGCCGAACCCTCGATCTGAGCTGCGAGAGACAGCGTGAACGCTACGACATCTCCACTGAGTGATAGCCAGCAGCCACATGGGTGATAACCAACAGCCACAATAGCACCAGTGGTGATAACCAACAGCAACAATGGCACCACTGGTGATAACCAACAGCCACAATGGCACCACTGGGTGATAACCAGCAGCCACAATGGCACCACTGGGTGATAACCAGCAGCCACAATGGCACCGCTGGGTGATCACCAACAGCCACAATGACACCGCTGGGTGATCACCAACAGCCACAATGGCACCGCTGGGTGATCACCAGCAGCCACAATGGCACCACTGGGTGATAACCAGCAGCCACAATGACACCGCTGGGTGATCACCAACAGCCACAATGGCACCACTGGGTGATAGCCAGCAGCCACAGTGGCGAGGGCGCCTCAGGACAACACCGAGTGACGCCTTGTCTCTGTGATTGGCAACCACTGGCGGACCACGTCAGTGGTTGCCAATCACAGAGACAAGGCGGCTCTGCCGGCGGCCGGGGTGCACTCGGGTCGTCACGTGACCGTGACTAGGCCCGGCGGCGGCGGTCGATACGCCGACACCTGCGCCACGTTCGAGCACGCCGGCCGGCTCGACCCGCCCGCACAACTGCGGCCGGCGCGGCCGGCCCCGGCCAGATGCACGGTCGGCCCAGGTATGCCGAGGCGGCAGACGGTGGCCCTCAGCCGTCCCTGGGTCAGACGGTGGCTCCTCAGCCGTCCCTGGACCAACAGACGGCGACTCCTCAGCCGTCCCTGGGCCAGACGGCGACTCCTCAGCCGTCCCTGGGCCGGACGGTGGCTCCTCAGCCGTCCCTGGGCCGGACGGCGGCTCTCAGCCGTCCCTGGGCCAGACGGTGGCTCCTCAGCCGTCCCTGGGCCGGACGGTGACTCCTCAGCCGTCCCTGGGCCAGACGGTGGCTCCTCAGCCGTCCCTGGACCAACAGACGGCGACTCCTCAGCCGTCCCTGGGCCAGACGGCGACTCCTCTGCCGTCCCTGGGCCGGACGGTGGCTCCTCAGACGTCCCTGGGCCGGACGGCGGCTCCTCAGCCGTCCCTGGGCCGGACGGCGGCTCCTCAGACATCCCTGGGCCGGACGGTGGCTCCTCAGCCGTCCCTGGGCCGGACGGTGGCTCCTCAGCCGTCCCTGGGCCGGACGGTGGCTCCTCACCCGTCCCTGTGGCAACAAACGGTGGCTCCTCAGCCGTCCCTGGGCCGGACGGTGGCTCCTCAGCCGTCCCTGGGTCAGACGGTGGCTCCTCTGCCGTCCCTGGGCCGGACGGCGGCTCCTCAGACGTCCCTGGGGCCGGGTCGGGCCGTCTGCTGGTTCGCCGCCGGCAATTTATCACAGTCGATCCGATTCCGCCGGCGTGGCACTCATTCACTGCACCGGCGATCGTCACCACGGCGATGGAAGTAAACATCGCTCGACGGCCGTCGAGCCATGCTTGATGGACCGTGGCCGTCGCCGCACACGTGCCCGCCCGTGGTACCGCGGCACGTGCACCGTGGTATCGCGACATGTCACAAAGTGTGCCGCACCAGTGGTATCGCGACATGTCACAAAGTGTGCCGCACCAGTGGTATCGCGACATGTCACAATGTGTGCCGCCCCTCCCAACCCTACCCAATCACCGTGTGGCCGTCTAGTGGGTGCACTTCAACACGACAGCAACGCCGAACCAACCCATCGGCCCAACAGCCTCGGTGCATGAACGGGCACCCAAACGTTCAGTCTTTGAGCGGAGCTAATCCGCCTGACACTTGCGGCGTCGTTCGCGCCTCACTCTCGAGCTCGTGGACCGATCAGGGGCGCGTGTCATACCTTGCCGACCGATCAGGCACGTGTCCCATCTCTCATCGACCGATCAGGCGCGTGCGCCATACCTCACCGACCGATCAGGCGCGTGCGCCATACCTCACCGACCGATCGGGCGCGTGCGCCATACCTCACCGACCGATCAGGCGCGTGCGCCATCTCCAGCCGAGCCGCAGCCACACCAGCACCGCTGCCGTTCGCAGCTACTCCCCCATCCGACCAGCCACAGCCGGATCCGAACCGGCGAGGCGTCCTTGTAGACACTGGTGATCGATGGCGATCTCCTGGTGATCGATGGTGAACCGCTGATCAAATCAGCCGATGGTGTTCTGATCAGAGCCAAGCGGCCCATCCGATCCGACTATCCTGATCTGATCCTAGTGAACAGCTTCATCTGACTGTCAGACTGTCTGATCTAATCACTGTCCATTGATCTTGGAATGGACAGTCTGATCTGGACGATCGGTCTGATTCTGATTGCGGTATGAGAAGTGCGCAAGTTGGTTGATCCGGGTGAGTTGTCTGAAGGTGTGTGTGTGGGGGGGGGGGGGTGACCTGAGCGAAGCCAGCAGTCAAACCGGCACGGTGATGGGGTGGTGAGCACATGCAGTGATCTGACCTGAGTGAGCTGGGTCGGTTCGCTCTGCATTTCTGGCGGCGGCCCACTGCTGACAGCGCCGTTGTGGACCACTATGGCCGGAACTGCCGGCAAATCCCCAGCACGGTCAGATGAACATCCCCGACAGAGTCAGCTGTAAACCGCCATGGCCGGAACTGCCGGCTCACCCCCAGCACGGTCAGATGTACATCCCCGACACACCCCGTCATAGCCAGATGTAAACCAACATGGCCGGAACTTCCGGCACATCCCCAGCACGGTCAGATGTACAACCCTGCCAGTAAGATGCACATCCCCAACACACACCGTCACAGTCAGACGTACATTCCAGACACATCTCGACACAGTCAGATGTACATTCCCGACACATCTCGACACAGTCAGATGCACATCCCCAACACACACCGTCACAGTCAGATGTACATTCCAGACACATCTCGACACAGTCAGATGTACATTCCCGACACATCTCGACACAGTCAGATGCACATCCCCAACACACACCGTCACAGTCAGATGTACATTCCAGACACATCTCGACACAGTCAGATGTACATTCCCGACACATCTCGACACAGTCAGTTGTACTGTACCGCCACACCCATGTTTTAATGAATGCACTCGAAGCGTTCCAAGTGTGTAGGCGGGCGCCGAAAGCAGTCAAATTTGCGTGCGGACAGAGCGCATACAGCGGAAGAGGCGGGCACAGAGTCGGCACAGCGCTCACGGGAGGACACAGTCGGGCGTTTGGGCACCACACCAGCACCAGGGGGCGGACACAGACGGGTGCCTGAGCACCACACCAGCACCAAGCGCCGACAGGGCCGCTGCACCAGGGACGGACACAGTCGTGCACCACACCAGCACCAGGCGCCGACAGGGCCGCTGTATCAGGGGGGTGGACACCTGATGGCTATATAGCTCCGGAACTGCAGACACAGCACGGGAAACCATAGCGCGCAGGAGCCCAGCGTCACCGGACTACTGGCAGCCCGCGGAGACGCTCAACTGCTTCCAATTTTTCGCTCAATTATGGCGGAAGCGCAGGCACTTCACAAACAGCCGCAACCGACTTCAGCCGCCCGGCACAGTGTAGTGCATTTCCGTTTGATGTCGATGCTGACATGGGTGCAGGTGCGGATATGGGTGCAGGTGCGGGTGCCGGTACAAGTGCCCGTGCGGGTGCGGGTACAGGTGCGGGCGTGGGTACAGGTACAGGTGCGGGTGCAGGTGCGGGTGCGTCTGTGGGTGCCGACGCGGTGTGCTACGGCTCTTCCGTCGGCAGCCCCCCCCCCGGCTCAGCTGTTGCCACACAACCGGCCGGCGTAACACTACTTCTGACACTGCCGCTGGGCCAACGGGCCCTGGGACATGCATCCCACGTGACACAGCGTAGCCGGGTCGGGTCGGGTCGGGTCGGGTCGGGCCGGGTCGGGTCGGGTCGGGTCGGGTCACTGGGTGAGACTGCATTGTTGAGATGAATTCGTGCTGGGAGTAGGATTCGCTCGGCTTTTCGCCCTTCGCGTATTAATTATTATCCCCGCTAAATAATGACGCGCCCAATCCGGGAAAAATCAAATGTAGAAGAGTATCATCTTCCATAGCATGTGACTGCTATCCTGAACTTTGCATGATGGTGAGCTGATCTATGGCACCAGAAGGACCTAAACGGTAACGTGAACGCTAATAGGACTTCTGAAGTTCTAATTTTCCATGCCAGACAACTTCAAATAGTCGAATACGCAGCGAGAATACGGGGAGAGAGCAATTAGTGTCAGATAAGAAACATTATCAGAACTAGTTATTTCCATTTAACACGTCTCAATATTCAACATGTGGCGCGTCGCCGGCTTGTTGCGGCGTGGCAGAAGCCGTGCGGTACCATCGGCGAAGGCTTCGGCCAGCCGGACCTTCAGCATCACCGGGAACGAGTACATGCCACCGAAAACATCCACTATCAGTGGTATGAAACCAATGAGATTCGGCATGGTCCGGCGGTTGTATGAGACCCATGAGGCTCGGCATGGTCCGGCGATGGTATGAGACCCATGAGGCTCGGCATGGTCCGGCGGTGGTATGAGACCCATGAGGCTCGGCATGGTCCAGCGGTGGTATGAGACCCATGAGGCTCGGCATGGTCCGGCGGTTGTATGAGACCCATGAGGCTCGGCATGGTCCGGCGATGGTATGAGACCCATGAGGCTCGGCATGGCCCGACGACTTTCTGAATCGACGTCATCGTATTATGGGACAAATCGGGCGGCCACGTCACGGCGCTCCCGAGATACTCCCAACAGAGCTGCCTTACGCATGCCTACTAAAGCTACCCATCAAGCCCCTCACACGTTCGATGCCAAATTTCCCGGCCACCTGTTGTCCACATTTGCAGCCTTCCAATGCATGCCAGAGCTAGCTGCCCTCGAGCTACCCCGACGTCATTCTGAGAGTGACTCACGCGGCGCGCCGTCACCAGACCGAACACCGAACACTGAGCACGCCCCACCGAACAGATCAATGGCGGCATGTGGCCGCCGGACCGGCCGACACGGGTCACTGCCGCCGCTGCCGCTGCCGGGCCGGGATGGGCTGGGCTGGGCTGGGCTGGGCTGGGCTGGGCTGGGCTGGGCTGGGCTGGGCTGGGCTGGGCTGGGCTGGGCTGGGCTGGGCTGGGCTGGGCTGGGCTGGGCTGGGCTGGGCTGGGCTGGGCTGGGCCGGGCCGGGCCGGGCTGGGCTGGGCTGGGCTGGGCTGGCTAGGCTGGGCTAGGCCGGGCCGGGCTTGGCTGGGCTGGGATGGGCTGGGCCGGGCCGGGCCGGGCCGGGCGGACCAGGCCGAGCTGGCTGGGCTGGGCTGGGCTGGGCTGGGCTGGGCTGGGCTGGGCTGGGCTGGGCTGGGCTGGGCTGGGCTGGGCTGGGCTGGGCTGGGCTGGGCTGGGCTGGCCGCCGGGCCGGCCGGGCCGCGACACAGCTGTCGTGTCGACCTCCGTGCCGGCGGCCGTCCCCGGCCGCCGGCCGCCACAAGGCTGGGTGGGCTGGGCCGGGTGGGCTGGGCTGGGCCGTCCCCTGGGCTGGCCGGGCCGGGCCGGCCACAAGTTGGGCTGGTGCTTGGCTGGGCTGGCCTCGCCGCCGGCCGCCACAAGTTGGGCCGGTGTCGGCGGCCGTCCCCGCCGCCGGCCGCCACAAGTTGGGCCGGTGTGGCGGCCGGCGGCGACGTCGGCCGTGATTCGCCGGCCGGCCGGCCCGACACGCGACGGCGCCGACGACGGGCGTGAATCACGCGACAGCTCCGACGGCTCAGACGTCGACACAGCCGTCAGGGTCGGCTGGGCAAGGTCGGGGGCAGGAGGCACGCCGGCCGCCGGCCCACCGATCGGGGTCGAGGTCGACAAGGTCGGGGCAGCAGGAGGCATGCCGGCGGCCGGCCCACCGAGCGTGGTCGAAGTCAAGGTCGTGAGCAGGCGGGACGTCGACGGATCAGCCTTGAGGCAGGGTCACAGTCTGGGTCACGGTAGGTGGGACGGTGAGGCGTCGGTCCAGCGGCCAGCGTCAAGGTCAAGGTCACGACCGGGGCCAGCATCGGGATATGACGATCGTCTCACCCCCGACACCATCCCCAAAGCAGCCCCCCCCCGAGGCCGCCTGAACTTGACCTCGTCCTGAGTGCCGACAGCAGACGCGGCCTCCGCTTCAACCATTTAATGAATTGATAATTTAAACTCCGGGGCGCATCGACCGCGCTATCTGGTGATGGTCCCCACTGCCCGTCGTGCTGGGTGTGGATGTATCGCCAGACTGTGTGGCCCAGGCCGTCGTGCTGGGTGTGGGTGTGTCGCCAGACTGTGTGGCCCAGGCCGTCGTGCTGGGTGTGGGTGTGTCGCCAGACTGTGTGGCCCAGGCCGTCGTGCTGGGTGTGGGTGTGTCGCCAGACTGTGTGGCCCAGGCCGTCGTGCCGGGTGTGGGTGTATCGCCAGACTGTGCGGCCCAGGCCGTCGTGCCGGGTGTGGGTGTATCGCCAGACTGTGCGGCCCAGACCGTCGTGCTGGGTGTGGATGTGTCGCCAGACTGTGCGGTCCAGACCGTCGTGCCGGGTGTGGGTGTATCGCCAGACTGTGCGGCCCAGGCCGTCGTGCCGGGTGTGGATGTATCGCCAGACTAGCCCAGGCCGTCGTGCTGGGTGTGGGTGTATCGCCAGACTGTGCGGCCCAGGCCGTCGTGCTGGGTGTGGGTGTATCGCCAGACTGTGCGGCCCAGGCCGTCGTGCCGGGTGTGGGTGTATCGCCAGACTGTGCGACCCAGGCCAGTCTCGTCCGTCCCTCTCACGAGCTCCCCGCTCCCGATAAGGCGCCCTCGCACACGCGTCTTATGACCACTCAGCTGTGCATCACCGGTCTGGCTTTGACTTGATTAAGCCCTGGTTGGATAACATTCACCAAGTGATGGTTACATTTCTACCTTTAACATAATGATAGGCGAGATAATAGGCAATATACAACGTGTGGTATTCAAGTGTCGAGGTAGACTGATGCATTTGTCTTGTGACAACAACATGCGGCACGGATCTGTGGCAAAGACAAGCGATTCGTCGCCTACAATACCGCAACACGACGACGCACCCACGTCTCTTCGGAGCAGCGCTTCTGTTCCTGCGCGAGGTAAGGATGACGACACCTCAGAGTGTGATGCGCCCAAAGAGAAGCGCGTCGTATCTGGTGCATTGTCTCGGCCGTCAAAAGGTGCCAGTGCCAGACGCGCGCAAGCTCCATTTCCACGCAAGCAACGATCACTTCCTGCCTGCCACACTTCAGCGGCTGGGAGCGTGGTGCAGCACATGTCACAACTCAAACGTCCCAGCGTGTCAGAGCTCTTAGATCCTCAGCTCCCCTGTCTGCAGACCTGTCAATATTACTGAGTGCCAGTTCATCTGGACATGTGCAGAGTACGAGCACGAAGCGATTCCGTTCCGAATTTGGCGGGAGCACCCACAAGCTAGCCAACAGTGGTATCGACGGGAATCGGGATCCTGGCGACGAGTATCCTCTTACCCGATCGAGCCACCGCAGTGTTGTTACAATTTCTTGGACGCGCTCGGATCTGACGGCTAGAACGACCAGGGAGCGAGGAGGCTGCGTGGTAAGCCCGACCTTGACCCGGTGCTGGAGCCGAGCTGACCTTGAGGCCGCCGTGATGGCCGGGGGTTGCGAGCACTAGAGCCGCGTCGGATAAGCCGGAAGTCGGACGTTGGACTCGACCAGCCGCCTCTCGGCCTTCCGTGTCCGCCGTCCGCGGCTGGCACAGCATCCGCGTCGGGGGGGGGGCAGGACGTTCGGAGACGACTGGGGGCCGTAGGCGCGCGGACACCATCGCGTCACCGATCCGGGAAACAGCTGTGAGGATAACAGCGAGGAAACCGTCAGACATCCGTCAGATGACCAGTGGGGAACCCTTGAGACAACCGTGATAAACCCGTCAGATGATTAGTAAGGAATCCGTGAGACACGCGTCAGGTGACCAGTGAGGAGCCCGTGAGATACTCGTCGGGTGACCAGTGAGGAGCCTGTGAGACACCAGTCAGGTTACCAGTCAGGTGACCAGTCAGGTGACCAGTCAGGTGACCAGTCAGGTGACCAGTGAGGAGCCCGTGAGACAATCGTCAGATGACCAGTGAGGAGCCCGTGAGACACTCGTCGGGTGACCAGTGAGGAGCCCGTGAGACACTCGTCGGGTGACCAGTCAGGAGTCCGTAAGACACTCGTCGGGCGACCAGTGAGAAGCCTGTGAGAGACCAGTCAGGTGACCAGTGAGGAGCCCGTGAGACACTCGTCAGAAGACCAGTGAGGAGCCCGTGAGACACTCGTCAGAAGACCAGTGAGGAGCCCGTGAGACACTCGTCAGAAGACCAGTGAGGAGCCCGTGAGACAATCGTCAGAAGACCAGTGAGGAGCCCGTGAGACACTCGTCAGGTGACCAGTGAGGATGTTGGTCCATGTGCAGGAAGCCATCTCACGCGTCAGCGGACGATTCAAATGCAGACGTGCACGGCATGCTCGAGGCCGCTGGGGAAATGCAGGGCTATCGCGTCGCTGAAGCAGAGGCGAGGAGCATTCCGCAGGCTGTGGAAGCGCACAGCAGAGGGGTGCTTCCCAGCTGACGACCGTGCGGGGGAGGGCGTGCCGCTGGCCGACCAGGTGCGCACACCAGCAAAGGAGAGAAACCGTTACTTACTGTCTACTTTGCTGCTGCCTACGTGGTTGACTACTGATTGCATTGCGTCTACGCGGATGCCGAGGGCATGGCGGGCGGCAGCCTGGGCACAAGAGCAGGGTCAGTGCGGTCAGACAGCTGACTGACCCGGGGTCAGGCGGCGGGGTCATGCCGGGGACGACGCCAGGCGCTGGCTACACCACACCACTGGCCCTCCCTCCCTCCCTCCTCCAGAGCGACCGCGCCGGGTATAGACGTCGGCACACCCGGTCAACCACCAGCTGCTGCCGCACCAGCTGCTGCCGCACCAGCTGCTGCCGCACCAGCTGCTGCCGCACCAGCTGCCGGCACGTCAGCTGTCGGCGCCCACCACCAGCTGCTGCCACACCAGCGGTCGGCGCCCAGCACCAGCTGTTGCCGCTCCAGCTGTCGGCGTCCACTGGTTGGTTGGCTATTTGAGCTTGGGGCGCATCAACTGCGTCGGCCATGCATCGTCTACGGCGCTCACTGGAGCGTCGGCCCACTTCGTGGTGTGATTACGGTACGGCCCACATACTGGTCAGATTACGGTACGGCCCACATACTGGTCAGATTACGGTACGGCCCACATACTGGTCAGATTACGGTACGGCCCACATACTGGTCAGATTATGGTACGGCCCACATACTGGTCAGATTACGGTACGGCCCACATACTGGTCAGATTACGGTACGGCCCACATACTGGTCAGATTACGGTACGGCCCACATACTGGTCAGATTACGGTACGGCCCACATACTGGTCAGATTACGGTACGGCCCACATACTGGTCAGATTACGGTACGGCCCACATACCGGTCAGATTATGGTACGGCCCACATACTGGTCAGATTACGGTACGGCCTACATACTGGTCAGATTACGGTACGGCCCACATACCGGTCAGATTATGACACCCGTGACACCGGCGGACGCCTGCGTTACAGCACACCCCCACGCCTGGCCAACTCAGTGATCCCGAGCAAGGAAAAGTACAGCACTGTTCGTGACAAAGTCAATCACTCAAACAAGCCATGTGAGAAAACCGGCAGCTTATAACCAATTAGGCTGGTAGGTAACTTTTCCGTGCACACAATAGCGAACACAAATTACGCAGGATTGTATTACAAGGCAACAACCGCTACCTGAGTATCCATCCACATCGTGGAAATATACCCAACTTCTCGTTTGAAATTTCCTGGCGAAGTAACTTGAGAAACGTGTCGTTTTTCTTTACTTTATATTTGTGTGTGTATTATGGGGGTAGCAACAACAGGCATGGCCCCAATTATGGATGTAGTCATATAACATGGCAGCTCACCACAGAAAACAACAGATGAGTGAATAGCACCAACACAATTGAGATTGAATCATACAATTTCGCACATGTAACGTGGAAAAGCGCACGTAGAGCCGCAGGACACTGATGGTATGTACCCAGAACCAAGGCGTCGGTGTGTTGGGAAAAAGTAGGCTCGGCATACAAGGCAACACCCTGGTCATGTATCTGTTGACATCGCTCCAGCTGGTGGCCGCTGAAGGTGTAGGAATTACGAAAAGGACAGGCGCGAAATGTAAAGGAGACAGATCTGAATTTTGATGCACCTACCCGGCGAAAACTGATGCATGCCATCGCATGGCCATATTCAGAACCGGTTTGTCAGAAATCACGATCTTCATAAATGCGCCCAATATGTGGGGCTAGTGTTGCCTGTCGGCTATCAGAACGTCGCCACATGTCGACACAGGTTAGATCAGGTTAGGCTACAGCCGTAATGGCCTCGCCAATCTCCTGTGCCCGCTGGTCGCATACGATGAGCGGCCACAGTTGAGACTCGAACCCCCGTTTGCGGCGGAGGCGCACATTTTGCTGGGATGCTTCGTAGAAATTGGTTGGTTATTTGGGCTTAGGGGCGCATCGACTGCTTCGTAGAAATTAACGGAATTCCAGACCTCCGCCGGTATCTCCCCTGCGGCAGGAAGACACGCCACCGTAACTGATTCATTTACCGATTCGTTCCAAGTGCACCATCTGCGCCATTTCGGCCGCATGTTGGCAGGCTGGTCAGGCGCACACATCAAAGCACGAGTCACACCGCACCCCACAGCCACGGCTCGCTCCGTCCACCACGCCACACCCTTTGTCACAGTTACAGCTCCCTTTGTCCATCCCACCCAGTGTTAAAATGACGGCTTTTCGTTAGGTGTGAGATGTTGAAACGAGTACAATGAGGTGTCGGAATTCGACATGGTAACGGTCAGTCCCTTAACGGTAACGGTAACGGTCAGTCCCTTAACATGGCTTGCAAGTTCTTCACACACAATTTTGATTCAACAGCGTAATCATACATGCAGCTCTTTTTTTTTTACATACCTAACTTAGGGCTAACAATTTTAGCCATAAAGATACAAAATATATATCCATATCAACTGATTTTGTTCAACTGTCAACAACTGAGGTCGTGTTCGTGCGAATTCGTGCGTGCATCACAATTCACGATGAGAACCATCAGCACGACACTTATCAACAAGATGCCGTTAGAAATTGGATACGAAGACCTTTTATGCCAACTCATCACGAAGCGCAATGCCGACTCTCCGTCTGGAGGGATGTCAGTTCAATGTTCAGACCGTGGTATATTCCACCACGAATAATGCATCACAGATCCCACCACGCGCCGGCAGTCGCAGCTCGCTCCGTCCACTCCACTCCACTCCACAACACAACACGGGCACAGTTCGCCCTGGTCACCTTACTGGCCGAGCCAGTCCATCACCCTGCCTGCCGGCAGACCGACTGTACCTCGACGTAGAGCCGCCGTCCACAACTGACGACCTGGCCGCCACACCGACGGCCGGCACAAAGGTCACCAGAGGTCACAGGCGTCGGCGGCACGCCCGGGCGGTCCCATGGTCCCCCCCCCCCCCATGACAAGCATAGCACGGCGCAGCGGCTCGCCGAGCCATGCCATCGCGGGCACATCGCGGCTCGCTGAGCCGCATCACTGCGGTCTGCGCCGGATCACGTCGACACACGCGCATGTGGCAGACGGCGATGCCCCGCGGTCATCCGCCACTCGTGGTGAGGGGGGGGGGCTCAGGGCCCGAGCGTGGCCAGGTGAGCGACGCCCCGACCGACGATGAATGAGGTCGACTGGTGGGGGGGCGGACCCTCTCCGGGTCGGAAATGCCGGCCCGGCGACGACGCGACGGACGTGTGTCAACGTTGCCAACGACAACAGGCGGCCATTTCCACACCGGGCAACAGCGGGCCGGGTGGTGACCGCCCGGGCACGAGCTGTGGGGGGGGGGGAGGTTACAGCCCGTCCGGACCTCAAGCCAAGCTTCAGTCGCTCAGGCTGATTGATCTTCATCCTCACTTTCTCTGCCACGCCTCCGTCCTCAGCCCACTTCGTGTCTCTTCTTTCCCCACGCATACATGTTTTTCGCTCGCCATCATGATTGGAACAGTGATCTTGTGTTGGGTTTTGTTATCAAGATGATCATGCTCCTCTGCAAATTATCTTCTCATTTTTCCCGCTGGAAGGTTAAATGGCGCTATTTGACAAAGGTTTTGTCCGATCATCATATTTCTCCCATACAATTTCTCCAGTTTTGGTGGTTAGGTCTGGGCTCCGGTATACCCAACAATAACGCACTCAATAGTTACTGAACAACACTGGCTACATCTCGCGCTGTTGGATTTGTGTTCCACACAATTTCCTTGCAAGTGCCTAAATCAGCATCTCCACCACCCGATAAACAACTATGATTACACATCAGGGTGGAACTTTCCATGCATTCAGGGGGGGGGGACACTTGCCGTGCCCCCAGCCCCTATGTTGCTAGGGCCTAACGTGTAACATATAGGCGTTGACTGGAACGAATGACATGAAAACCAATTTGCACCTCATCCCCTCCCACATAATTTTAGACAGGTTCCCCGTGATGGCGCCCCTGAATCAGCACCCCACCTTTCCAGACACGAAACCCTGGAGACGACCTGGAATCGACACCCCCACCGCACCAGCTCGACAGATCCCTGGGGATGCTAATAAAGTGTCCTTGGGTGGCATTCGTGACCCTTCTTCCCCCCTCCCTTCGGGATATTTTCTGCGACGTCACTAAATGCGCATATACACATTCAGGGGTGCAACTAGCATTTCCTAAGAGGGACTCGGCACAAAATATAATTTTACCGAGACCGCTTTCGGTGCGTGAAGCGCGCGCCTCAGGGCACGTGGCGCAAATCCGTATTTTGGGGGGTTTCAACTAGTGTATTTTGGATTAGGCGAGCGGGGCCTTCATCCTGCCATTCGTCTGCGTCACTGGGCACCTCCACCTCTCGCCCCCACCACTGACTGCGGTGTGCGCGGCTGTTGCCGGTTGCTGCCGCTGCACGGGGCTGGCGCTGACCGCCTCAGCTGGCCCTGGCTACGCAGTGGACACGGAGCCGTCTGACGGATAATACTTTAATCATCTTACGCCACGACTTCGTCTATAAATAGAACAATTCTGCTGACAATTACATGAACAAATACCAATATCCGCACCCGGCTGTGATCCTAAAGTTCAGTTCGAAAATCTCGGGGCACATTCCACCCGACCCCATCACTCACTGAGCAGGCAGTACAGCAAGATTTTCCAAGAGCATAATCCGCTCTCATTTTGAAGTGAACTTGACGTGCCCCCACCCGACACATAATTGTTTTCACAGATAACATACTTGCCGGGGACACTGTTCCTCCCACATCGTCACCTCTAATTCTAACTCACTAATGTCTTGTCTTTACTGGCCACAAAATCAGGTGCAGGTTTCTGGTTACTTTTCCCTTAAATTCTAGTTTATAATACTCGATAGAGAAAGTAGGAAATATGTACAAGCTTTCATAGATGTTGTAGGCGCACATATAAAATAGTCAGACTGGTGCATCTTTGCAATATATATCCCGTTTAAACGGCATCAACTATAAATCCTAGTAACCAACAAGCTTCTAATTGCATCGCATTGCATTGCACTTCAAATTTGCCAACTTCACTTGCACAGTGCATTTCTTTAAGAAAACCGGCAATCTAGTTTGTTTTCTAGTCAGGAATGTAAACAAGGTACAAGACGATTCTCGAATTAATGTTATCTTCTTGGACGAAATATCATGTGCGGATGAAAGAAGAGAAAATTCGCTCTCGGAATTTGCACATTTGGAGTATATTTGAAGTGATATTCCGGACAAAAATACCAGTCAAACGTGACACTGCATACACGTGTAGGTGAACGTCTACATTGCCGATCCTTGAGGGCCGCCTTTGGGTACAACTCCATCCAAAGATGAGGGGTGTTCGGGTATTGTCAACGTTAGAACATTACAAATGAGGAAGAAGATAACTATGCTCCAGATAGACAGCAAAAGCATTTACTACTGTGAGCAGCAGTTACTATTCAGGTCTTCTACCAGCTTAGTGATAGATAACCATGCCCCTGGTGTGAATCTTGAGTAGGAAAAAAACGAATCGAAGCACATTCTGATGCTTTTATGAAATTTCATACGGCAACTCCACAAAACCACTTCCCAAAACTAACCAAATCCTAAGGCATCATCACACAAACACACACCATCACACATAATCAACCATCACTCACATCACGCACGGCCAAACGCAACCACACACCACCAGACACCACCAGACACCACCAGACACCGCCAGACACCACCCAGACCACAACCCCACCCCCAACCCACCAACGAGACACCATCAAACCGCCAGAACCACCAGACATCACCAGACACCGCCAGATATCACCACACACCGCCAGACGCAACCAGACACCACCAGACACCGCCAGACACCACCAGACACCACCAGACACGGCCAGACACCATCAGATACCGCCAGACACCACCAGACACGGCCAGACACCATCAGATACCACCAGACACCACCAGACACCACCAGACGCAACCAGACACCACCGAACATCACCAGACACCACCACACACGATGCGAAATCGTCCCACACCACCAAACATCATCAGACACCGCCACACACCACCAGACACCGCCACACGACCACACGACCACACAACCACACGACCACACACACGACCACACGACCACGACCACACACGACCACACGACCACACGACCACACGACCACACGACCACACGACCACACGACCACACGACCACACGACCACACACGACACGACCACACGACCACACGACCACACACGACACGACCACACGACCACACGACCACACGACACGACCACACGACCACACGACCACACGACCACACGACCACACACGATACAGGCCATTTCCACCGATCGGGCCTGCTCCCGCCGCGCCGGCGGGAGAGGCCGTCTGTAGGCTGTCTGGCGGGGCTTGCGCCGACAGCGGCTGCTCCAAAATAGCTTGCGGAGACACACCACACCAGGGGACGGCGACGCGCCGTTCCACCCACCCACCCACCAATCCATCGGCCGTGACGCGCCACCTCCTGCCACCGCACGCGATCTGATTACCGCCTGAATGTATTTCACTCGTCCGTGTTGTCACAGCTGTCTGGCCTCCGTTGGCCTGCCGCTTAGGGGGCTGACATTAAGAGGTCGGAGTGAATTGCCCGCCCAGGAACCAACTCAGGGGGGTGGGCGAGGGCACGGCGCGATGCAGTGGCGTGAAGCTGCCCAAAACTAGCACGAAAGTGCGAATAATACAACACTGATGCTCGCTTGCATCTGACACGATGGGCCAGTTTTGCGATTGGTCGATTTTGGGCCGCCCTTCGACGCGTCGATCCGCACCAATGTATGCGGCGCGACGGCACGCAAACGTAACATTTCTCCAAGGTGGGCGGACGTCAAGTTGGCGGAGGTAGTCGTCCTACCAGTCCACAGTCGCCCTACCAGTCCACAGTCGCCCTACCAGTCCACAGTCGTCCTACCAGTCCACAGTCGTCCTACCAGTCCACAGTCGCCCTACCAGTCCACAGTCGTCCTACCAGTCCACAGTCGCCCTACCAGTCCACAGTCGTCCTACCAGTCCACAGTCGTCCTACCAGTCCACAGTCGCCCTACCAGTCCACAGTCGCCCTACCAGTCCACAGTCGTCCTACCATTCGACAGTCGTCCTACCAGTCTCGACACGCATGTTGGTTGGCCTCTGAGGAGGATGTATGTATGTGTGTATGTATGTATGTATGTATGTATGTATGTATGTATGTATGTATGTATGTATGTATGTATGTATGTATGTATGTATGTATGTATACATGTATGGATGTATGTATGTATGCATGTGTGTATGTATGCATACATGTATGTATGTATATGCATACTCATAAGTTAGCAAAGTAACACATACACATCAACTATGTCATTCAAATGCTTAATGTGCACAGTCCTTAAAGCATGCCATAGCAAACACAGCAAACAGAGCATAGTTGTGTGAATAAAAGCATTAATTGTACGAAGGAAAACTTTAATATTTTGGGCGAAGAATTCCATTTGCGAATGAAAACTATATTACAACACAGCAAAGTTCGGTGAAAGTCGCCAAAAAAAACGGGTGCCCTAATGATATTACGAGAGATTATAATACTGAGACAATATTGTGGCAAACTGTGGGTGAAGTCTTAGTCCATACAGCCATGGCCATACACAAAGCTAGTTTTATCCGGCAAAAGCCAGCTATACTCGGTTGCCATCGGGGGCCGCACCACCTGCCTGGACAAATCCAGCATTATCACGGTTTTTCTAACCTCGATTGGAAGCAACCCCACATGACTAAACTGCATTCTTCAAACTGCCGAAATCGAAATCGCAAGGTATGCCGACCGATGAATACAACACAACAGCCGGGCATTTCGGCCGTTCCCCGTGTCTGACTAGGGGAAGACGACGAGCCTCCTCACGAACCAAGATGCGTCATAAAAGAGGCTACATATCGGACACTTCGAAAATAGTGAAGGCTCCCTCCCTGTCCGTGCTGGACGGAGCCCTAGTGTCGTGGTCAGACCCCGTACTGCCGCCTCGTGGAGACAGATGTGTTACGGGACGCCTCCCCATCTTGTAGGGAGATACACATTGTGGGAATGCCACTCTGGTGTTGTTGAGCGGGTGGAGAGGGGCACTGAAGGACCGTGGAATGCCACCCTGGTGTTGTTGAGCGGGTGGAGAAGGGCACTCCGTGTCGTGGAGACGCCCTCAGAAATGCTGGAAGACTGCACGTGGCGGCGGTCCCCGAGACGGGCGCGATATTCGTCGGAACTGTCCTGCTCCAGGGCACGTTAGCCGGCCGCGGCGGCGGCCCGGTGGTGTCCGAACCGTCCGAGCGGCCGGGGGACGCGCTGGCAAACACGACGCCCTGATCGATAGACAGCCACGCTCCAGCTGCACTGTGAGGGCTACACTGTGGAGCTGCACTGTGAGGGGTACACTGTGGAGCTGCACTGTGAGGGGTGTACTGTGGAGCTGCACTGTGAGGGTACACTGTGGAAGCTGCACTGTGAGGGGTACACTGTGGAGCTGCACTGTGAGGGGTACACTGTGGAGCTGCACTGTGAGGGGTACACTGTGGAGCTGCACTGTGAGGGGTACACTGTGGAGCTGCACTGTGAGGGGTACACTGTGGAGCTGCACTGTGAGGGGTACACTGTGGAGCTGCACTGTGAGGGGTACACTGTGGAGCTGCACTGTGAGGGGTACACTGTGGAGCTGCACTGTGAGGGGTACACTGTGGAGCTGCACTGTGAGGGGTACACTGTGGAGCTGCACTGTGAGGGGTACACTGTGTAGGAGCTGCACTGTGAGGGGTACACTGTGGAGCTGCACTGTGAGGGGTACACTGTGGAGCTGCACTGTGAGGGGTACACTGTGGAGCTGCACTGTGAGGGGTACACTGTGGAGCTGCACTGTGAGGGGTACACTGTGGAGCTGCACTGTGAGGGGTACACTGTGGAGCTGCACTGTGAGGGGTACACTGTGGAGCTGCACTGTGAGGGGTACACTGTGGAGCTGCACTGTGAGGGGTACACTGTGGAGCTGCACTGTGAGGGGTACACTGTGGAGCTGCACTGTGAGGGGTACACTGTGGAGCTGCACTGTGAGGGGTACACTGTGGAGCTGCACTGTGAGGGGTACACTGTGGAGCTGCACTGTGAGGGGTACACTGTGGAGCTGCACTGTGAGGGGTACACTGTGGAGCTGCACTGTGAGGGGTACACTGTGGAGCTGCACTGTGAGGGGTACACTGTGGAGCTGCACTGTGAGGGGTACACTGTGGAGCTGCACTGTGAGGGGTACACTGTGGAGCTGCACTGTGAGGGGTACACTGTGGAGCTGCACTGTGAGGGGTACACTGTGGAGCTGCACTGTGAGGGGTACACTGTGGAGCTGCACTGTGAGGGGTACACTGTGGAGCTGCACTGTGAGGGGTACACTGTGGAGCTGCACTGTGAGGGGTACACTGTGGAGCTGCACTGTGAGGGGTACACTGTGGAGCTGCACTGTGAGGGGTACACTGTGGAGCTGCACTGTGAGGGGTACACTGTGGAGCTGCACTGTGAGGGGTACACTGTGGAGCTGCACTGTGAGGGTACACTGTGGAGCTGCTTGAGCTGCACTGTGAGGGTGCACTGTGGAGCTGCACTGTGAGGGGTACACTGTGGAGCTGCACTGTGAGGGGTACACTGTGGAGCTGCACTGTGAGGGGTACACTGTGGAGCTGCACTGTGAGGGGTGTACACTGTGGAGCTGCACTGTGAGGGGTACACTGTGGAGCTGCACTGTGAGGGGTACACTGTGGAGCTGCACTGTGAGGGGTACACTGTGGAGCTGCACTGTGAGGGTACACTGTGGAGCTGCACTGTGAGGGGTACACTGTGGAGCTGCACTGTGAGGGGTACACTGTGGAGCTGCACTGTGAGGGGTACACTGTGGAGCTGCACTGTGAGGGTACACTGTGGAGCTGCACTGTGAGGGGTACACTGTGGAGCTGCACTGTGAGGGGTACACTGTGGAGCTGCACTGTGAGGGGTACACTGTGGAGCTGCACTGTGAGGGGTACACTGTGGAGCTGCACTGTGAGGGTACATGTGGGCTGCACTGTGAGGGTACACTGTGGAGCTGCACTACTGTGAGGGGGTACACTGTGGAGCTGCACTGTGAGGGGTACACTGTGGAGCTGCACTGTGAGGGGTACACTGTGGAGCTGCACTGTGAGGGGTACACTGTGGAGCTGCACTGTGAGGGGTACACTGTGGAGCTGCACTGTGAGGGGTACACTGTGGAGCTGCACTGTGAGGGGTACACTGTGGAGCTGCACTGTGAGGGGTACACTGTGGAGCTGCACTGTGAGGGGTACACTGTGGAGCTGCACTGTGAGGGTACACTGTGGAGCTGCACTGTGGGGGTACACTGTGGAGCTGCACTGTGAGGGGTACACTGTGGAGCTGCACTGTGAGGGGTACACTGTGGAGCTGCACTGTGAGGGGTACACTGTGGAGCTGCACTGTGAGGGGTACACTGTGGAGCTGCACTGTGAGGGGTACACTGTGGAGCTGCACTGTGAGGGGTACACTGTGGAGCTGCACTGTGAGGGGTACACTGTGGAGCTGCACTGTGAGGGTACACTGTGGAGCTGCACTGTGAGGGGTACACTGTGGAGCTGCACTGTGAGGGGTACACTGTGGAGCTGCACTGTGAGGGGTACACTGTGGAGCTGCACTGTGAGGGGTACACTGTGGAGCTGCACTGTGAACTGTGGAGCTGCACTGTGAGGGGTACACTGTGGAGCTGCACTGTGAGGGGTACACTGTGGAGCTGCACTGTGAGGGGTACACTGTGGAGCTGCACTGTGAGGGTACACTGTGGAGCTGCACTGTGAGGGGTACACTGTGGAGCTGCACTGTGAGGGGTACACTGTGGAGCTGCACTGTGAGGGGTACACTGTGGAGCTGCACTGTGAGGGTACACTGTGGAGCTGCACTGTGAGGGGTACACTGTGGAGCTGCACTGTGAGGGGTACACTGTGGAGCTGCACTGTGAGGGGTACACTGTGGAGCTGCACTGTGAGGGGTACACTGTGGAGCTGCACTGTGAGGGGTACACTGTGGAGCTGCACTGTGAGGGGTACACTGTGGAGCTGCACTGTGAGGGGTACACTGTGGAGCTGCACTGTGAGGGGTACACTGTGGAGCTGCACTGTGAGGGGTACACTGTGGAGCTGCACTGTGAGGGGTACACTGTGGAGCTGCACTGTGAGGGTACACTGTAGGGTGCACTGTGGAGCTGCACTGTGAGGGGTACACTGTGGAGCTGCACTGTGAGGGGTACACTGTGGAGCTGCACTGTGAGGGGTACACTGTGGCTGCACTGTGAGGGTACACTGTGGGCTGCACTGTGGGGGGTCACTGTGGAGCTGCACTGTGAGGGTACACTGTGGAGCTGCACTGTGAGGGTACACTGTGGAGCTGCACTGTGAGGGTACACTGTGGAGCTGCACTGTGAGGGTACACTGTGAGCTGCACTGTGGGGGTACACTGTGGAGCTGCACTGTGAGGGGTACACTGTGGAGCTGCACTGTGAGGGGTACACTGTGGAGCTGCACTGTGAGGGGTACACTGTGGAGCTGCACTGTGAGGGGTACACTGTGGAGCTGCACTGTGAGGGGTACACTGTGATGGCCACGCATGCAGCCCACTGCGCCAGAAAAGGGTGTTTCCACACGGACAGGGTGTCTCCACACGGACATGGAGGACTCAAACGGATTGGGCGTAACCAGCCAGGCGCACGGCGGTCTTCAGGCGGACTGGGGTCCCCAGGCCGACAGGGCGTCTCCAGGCGATCGGAGGTCGCCAGGTAGAGGACGGGGGTCTCCAGGCGGAGGACAGGGATCTCCAGACCGACAGGGCGTACCCAGGAGATAAGCATCAGGATTATGTTCAGCTATGTGTTGCTCTCACCTATAACCTAACCTTCCAGCAAAATTGGTTCACTTTTTCATTGGAAATGTAAAGCGCTGGCCTTGTCAATACCGACTCGCAATAACCAATTTTATATCGGGAGATTTCAGCGCGGGAAACAAATAGCTGGAACAAACAATAACTTTCCAGAGAACCAGCCGCACCGCGTCATTTGATCAGGGACTTGCAACACCGCCCACACGTTAGGACTAACACAATTAATTAGTGAGCCGATGAGAATTACCCATAATTGTGCAAATCTGCGCTATCTTATCTTCACTAGTCACATTACGATTATCGAGAACAAAAATTATCACACTTCTTCTTTGTCGCAGTTATATAACTTCCCAGTATGTTTTGCCCCACCCTGCATTGACACACCCGAAATTATGACTATACACCAGACAATATGGGACAATAATAGACGAGACCCGAATATTTTTGTTTGGTCTTCTCTCTATTGATTGGACAATCATACTTGACATTGACGCTGCTGCGAGCGATTTTGCGACAACAATCCTCAGTGCGACAGTCAGTACAATTCGCGCCAAAGCAAAACACATACGGATAGCACACAAACCAGGGGTAAACATCTACCTCAAACACCACATCAGAACACGTAATAGACATCTCAGACGATTCAAATCAACATGGTCCGACAAAGACAGCAAAGAAATGACAGCAATGAAATGATAGCAAAGACATGTAATCACTAACTCAACTGAGCAGCTCTAGCAAAAACCCCTGTAAGTCCAGGTCGACAAACCATCTGGCGCAGACATACTGTACAGATACATCACGAAATACTTCTAAATGACATAGGACGGAAGCACAATAAAACAATTCCGCCACTTCCTTGACCACATGGAAAAACAGCACGAATATGAGAAATATTAGCTTTTGCCAACGAACACTTGGCTTTACAGATAAGACATGACATACCAGCTTGACAGAAACCACCGGTCACATATCACACACGGTGGATAGTCACTCTGAGCAACAGCAAAGTATCAGAAACAAAAAACACTGCGACTGTGAAATACCTAGGCAGCCAACAAATCAACTGGGTCAGATAAATAATCTGCAAAAGAAAACCAAAGACCTTAGGCAATTATAATCGTTGAACCTTTGGCGAATCTTCCAGCAAAGTTCTTCAGCAAGGCATCTTCCCGATTAATGAAAATTGCAAACATGAAGCCATTTAAAAACATAGGATCAGATCAAATCCTAGAAATCATCTAGACATCATGTATGTATGTATGTATGTATGTATGTACTTATGTATGTATGTATGTATGCATGTATATGTATATGTATACAAATCATCTTCTCTCACTGCGTCATTATACAAGCATAAAAACAGTTCATATATACTTATAACGATGCATAGGTGGACAAGTTCCTATGCTATATCGTGGAAAAGTAACCTAGCATGAATTGTTCACACATCATGTTGATCATGTCTGGACGACGGTTACCTGTCGGGAAACCTGATTTTGAGCGCACAAAGCCAACAGTGATTCAATTAGTATCGCATCCGGAAAAATATCTTCCATGATGCAGGTTCAGCTCGTATGCAGAACACAAAGTAAGCAGTTCTTTCCTCCGAAGCCAAACGGCGGCTCGCTCTCCTTAAGTGGCGCGCACACGTAGTTGAACTGGTGTATACACTAGTGGACGCACTAGTGGACGCACTAGTGGACGACCAGCCAGCTACTCCCAGCCGGGCGAGCCGAGCCAAACGGCGGCTCGCTCAGCCTAAGTGGTGCGCACTGGTGGCCGCCACTTGAGCGGAATGGCGGCGACCACCACCCGGTCGCCGCCGGGCGAGCGGGACGCGCCGACGGAGCCGGCAGTTGGCCTGACGGGCCGACGTTTGGTTTGGCCGGCACGCAAAGCCCGGCGCCGGCCGTCCGGCGTGCGCGCGACCCGGCCGGCGGGCAAACAACGTCGTTGCCGTCGGCCGGATGCGATCCGCGATTGATGGCGCGGCGGCGGGCCGCATAGCGGCCGGCCGCCGGACGATTGGCCGGCCATTGCCGGCCGGCACAGACCGCCCGAGCGGCGCCGACACTGACGAGGGCGGGCAATGGCGCCGGCGCCGGCGCGCTGCTCGTCACAACGGCTCGTAGCTGGGCTCGGGAAAAGGCAGCGTGGCTTTTTATCAAGCGTTTTGCAAATCCACTGCATGCAACTCTCGTTTGGTGGTAACTAGACGTGTTGTCAGGAGATGGCAGCCGTGTGTGAAGTGTCGGCGATACGCATAACTTGCTGATCACACACAGGCGGAGTTACCTTCGGGTTCCGAGAGCAATGTTCAGACCCTTGCAGCTTCAGGGAAGGAAGGACGATAAAGCCGAATAACCTAAGAGTTTTCGACATCATGCACGTAATTGAAAGTACGAAACTCCTTTCAGTTCTGCCGGTAGCCCAAAATTTGTATACCGCGCTGGCAGATGTCAGACGGATCAGCCGGTGTTAGGCTGAGCCGCATCACACAGCCAGTTGAGCCGCCGGCCGCCAGGTGTCAGGCGGGTCTGCGGACGTTAGACTGAGCCGCATCACACGGCCAGTTGAGCCGCCGGCCGCCAGGTGTCAGGCGGGTGGGCGCTTGTTAGGCTGAGCCGCATCACACGGCCAGTTGAGCCGCCGGCCGCCAGGTGTCAGGCGGGTCGGCGCGACGCCAGAGCGGCGGGAGCGTGCCGTGACGCGACATTGAGCCGGCCGCCAGCAGTGCGGCGCGGCGGGTCCCGCTGCCAGACCAAACAAACGGCGCCGCGGACGGCACGCAGCGCGGCCTTGGTCGGCGCGCCGGCCCACGCCGCAGCCGACGTGCCCCTGCTGTGTCCGCCCGGCACACGGCACCGGTCAGGTCAGGTCGGGTCGGGTCACGCCGACAACGTCGGACGGTTGGCCACTTGGGCTTCAGGGCGCCCGGACAGCGAAGTACGGGGACGGGGACACGCGCACGGTCCAACTAGCTGGCAGCTCTCTGGAGGAGCGGGTGGCTTTCCGTAGAGCATGGCGCTCCCGAAGACGTAAGTTCCGACCGAGGTGTTTCCCAGCTGAGGCACTGCATCAGTTGCGGGATGTCTCTCAAAGCACAATAACGGTAAGCACGACAACACTCGTGGTTCGTATTATGCTCGGCACATTGGGAGCAAAGCCAAGTGATAGAAAATTCGGAAATTGCCAATTTTCGGACAAAGGTGTGGCGCACGCGGGTGCTGAGTGTTGTGGAGTGCAGCTGGGTGTTGTGGAATGCAGTTGGGTCTTGTGGAGTGCAGCTGGATGTTGTGGAGTGCAGCTGGGTGTTGTGGAGTGTAGCTGGGCGTGGTGTAGCAAGACGACCGTACTTTTATTGTGCAACTATTTCACACTAAAACTACACATAAAACAAGAAGCATTGTAAGCAGTTTTAAGTCTATTTTGATACACCTCAGCCTGAACTATCCCGTCGTGATTATTCAGTTTTCGTTAACTTTCCATTGGATTTGAACTGCACCAAGAATACCCTATTTGCGAATGCTGTGAGGCTGCTGTTCATGAGTTGTCCTGTTTTTTTTAACGGACTTTCTTCCATATCAAGGGAGCTTCCGATAATCCTTTCACATGATTAGCAAACCAAGCGAGTAGGTAATTGATCAGTACACATCAAGGCAGCCTCACATAATTGAAACGGCACTACACCCATACGTGGCATTGTAAGAGAAGTGGTTGAGGAGTTCTAGCACATTGCGCAGAGTATCACACGCAAAATAGACTCCAGATAAGTACACATTTTACTGTTCTTAAATTATTATGTGAACATCAGGCTGGAAGATCTCAACGGATTTCATTGGAATTTACTTCCATTCCAGTTAGTAGTTCCATGGCCTCGGCACAGACGGCACACGTCTGTCAGCACCTCTGGCCAGCGCACGTGCGCGCCCACACATTCAAATATTCTACACGGCACCCCTATTTCCGGAGAATTGACGGTGTTTATCACCATTCCTCCTCGGGCATACATGAGACCTGGCTCCTCAGACAAATTTGAACATGGAATTATCCTTACTATGTCCCTTTACCGTGTCCCACACATCTGAGCGCTGACCTCATGGGAGGCACATGAGCGCGAGGTGTGATATGCGGGCCTGCGACAAATGTCACGATCGTTTCGCAAACAGTGCTGAGCAGAAGTCCCACGAATGGTTTAACTAGTAGACTACTCGACGCGATATCCCGGCTCACCACAAACCAACTTGAAAGTCCTGCAAAACCCGTCGCTGACATTGCAAACCCGTCGCTAACAACTCATATAGCTGATGCAGAGCTGCGGCCAACCATGTTCTATTCACATGTGCTCGCCCAGTAACCGAACACTCCATATACGGTTGAAGCCGTTGATCCGTTGCTGTCTACAGCATCCGACGCGAAGCCAGCTTCGTCATCCCGACTAAATGTAGCGACGCCAACGTAACGTCCAGCTCGGCACGCACCACCACGCCGCGTTCAGTGTCACGTGACGTAGAAACTGCGCGGCGGCGGACCCACATCAAAAGCCGCGCACCTTCCAACGAGCACGCTCACTGTGGCCGGCAGCGCATCCGCGTGCCATCGCAGTGCCGCAAACCGCGATTTAGCCTGAATAAATTCGTGTCATGTTTTTTCTTGATTTCCTGATATTTTGCTTTTGCACATTATGTCATTGTTGTTGACCAATGACCGGAAGACATAATGACTCAGCGACTTTCGTAATGATTAATGACTCGGCGATCTTCCGATCCACATGGTCTTTCGCTCTGAATAGCATCCGAAGGTATAGTATCCGATTATTTTTTCTTCTAATCATCGAGGAAAGGCCATCATATGAGAATTGATGAAACAACATGCTCCTCGCTAGAGTACTAAATAATGTATAATGACCTGAGGAC
Organism: Imbricaverruca yamaguchii; assembly: GCA_034440575.1. Classification (NCBI taxonomy): domain Eukaryota; kingdom Metazoa; phylum Arthropoda; class Thecostraca; family Neoverrucidae; genus Imbricaverruca; species Imbricaverruca yamaguchii. The sequence continues at coordinate 65,078 of JAOTOL010001511.1, read as the reverse complement.
ATGTCTGGTTTTTTTTTGCAGCCGAATCTGACCACCATGGCCAATCTTGAGCCCAAACCGATGCCGGTACGGCGGACTGCAACACCACAGCGCCCACAGCACACAAACTGCCGTGCAGAGCCTTCGCTATGGCGTCACACCTCTCTGATCCGACCCGACGTGACTCTTTTCCTGGCGTCAAAATGCGTGAAATTGACCCATCCACTGGTATGTGCCGTTCGGTTTCGCTCCGGCCAACGGCATCCCAGCTGGTAATTAACTCGGGTTAATTCGCATTTCTCCCCACTGTGCATCGGTCTCGTCGTCTCGACCGGACCTGCACTGCACAGCGAACGCCGGACGCGGGTCTCGTGCGCCAGCGTGCGTTCCAGCAGAGATAGCCGACAACAATGTGTCGGATATCTCTGCCGTCTATATATATACGGCGGCGCCTGTTGCCGTCACGGCACGTGACGCGACACGCACGCCCGACGCCGCGACATTGTCGCCCGCCGGCGGCACCGCGTGACGTCACGGTGACGTCACGACGCCAGACTGATAGCGCGGCGCCGCCGGCCGATGCAGGCCGATACGCAGGTGGCGCACGACACGTGTGTTTATGGCGACAGGAGGCCGGCGACAGGAGGCCGGCCACCGGCGGCCGCACAGCCGCCATGCTGCAGATCTGGCCACGCGACACTGTCCGCCGTGCTGCAGATCTGGCCACGCGACACAGCCCCTCTAAAGGTCGGCCACGCACACGCCCGCAGTCTGGCCACGACACTGTCCGCCGTGCTGCAGATCTGGCCACGCGACACAGCCGCCGTGCTAAAGGTCTGGCCACGCGACACTGGCCGCCGTGCTGCAGATCTGGCCACGCGACACAGCCGCCGTGCTAAAGGTCTGGCCACGCGACACTGGCCGCCGTGCTAAAGGTCTGGCCACGCGACACAGCCGCCGTGCTAAAGGTCTGGCCACGCGACACTGGCCGCCGTGCTGCAGATCTGGCCACGCGACACTGGCCGCCGTGCTGCAGATCTGGCCACGCGACACAGCCGCCGTGCTAAAGGTCTGGCCACGCGACACAGCCGCCGTGCTAAAGGTCTGGCCACGCGATACAGCCGCCGTGCTGCAGATCTGGCCACGCGACACTGGCCGCCGTGCTAAAGGTCTGGCCACGCGACACAGCCGCCGTGCTAAAGGTCTGGCCACGCGACACTGGCCGCCGTGCTAAAGGTCTGGCCACGCGACACTGGCCGCCGTGCTGAAGATCTGGCCACACGACACAGCCGCCGTGCTGCAGATCTGGCCACGCGACACTGGCCGCCGTGCTAAAGGTCTGGCTACGCGACACAGCCACCGTGCTAAAGGTCTGGCCACGCGACACTGGCTGAGAGCGGACAAAACTTAGTGGTGAGCTCGGATCACGCTTCACGGAAAAGCTTCGCTCACCTGCCGTATTGTCACGGCTGCAAAGGCCTCCCGGGTCACAGTGGGACTTTTTCAATCCCGAAGTCGCCACATCGAGTGTATACTTCCAGAGCCATCTTCCACATCCCAGTGCCCTGAAACTCGGAAACACCGTCCCAGGCACACGCGAGCTCTAAATCTCTCAGCAGGTCCCCAGAGACGCCCCCGAAACCCGCGACATTCTGGACACAAACGAACTATGAATCTCGCAGCAGGTCCTTTGATGACAGTGGAGCCTCGCCGCATCGTTGGCGTCTGAAGCATCACTTTGTTCCCCGAACCCTCGATTTCGCTCGCCACCGCCCCTGAACAAAAGGATGCACATGCCCGTGACGCAAGCTGAATGGATTCGTAGCGCAGACCAGTGTCACGCCGTGTACGAGTGTCATACCACACGCACGAACTATCAACACGTAACAACGACAGACACAGGCTCGAAACCGAAACTACCACCGAAACACGGCGCCCCACACCGGTCGGAGGCTACCACCGAAACACGGCGTCCCACACTCCGGTCGGAGGCTACCACCGGAACACGGCGCTGCACAAGCCGCTGCAGCAGCCATTCGCTCGCCGTTTCCCAGCTGACGACGTGAACAATTCTGTGAGCGAGCTGACGCCAGCCGCCTGGCAATGCTCCCGACCATGGCGCTGACTGGCGCTGTCCCGGGTCAGCCGCCGAGCTGACTGGCGCTGCCCGGGGTCAGCCGGCGAGCTGACTAGCGCTGGCGCTGTCCCGGCTGACTGGCGCTGTCACGGGCCAGCCGCCGGGCTGACTAGCGCTGTCCGGTGTCAGCCGCCGGGCTGACTGGCGCTGTGCGGGGTCAGCCGCCGGGCTGACTCAGCGGTCCCGACACCACAGCCGACACACGGCCCGCAATACGGCCGTCTGTCAGCCGCGCAAGTGAGGGCCGGCCCCCGCCGTACCTCACCGCGTACTGACAGCCGACACGGGACAACAGGTGGGCGGGGGGGGCGGCCGGTCGGGCGTCATCAGTCGCACGGGTGACGCCCCCGCTACACCATACACTTGCTAACAGTCCCCGCTAGCTGTCACGGGATCGACCCGGCAGCACAGCGGTGGGCGGGCGGCGATGCTCTGGGGTGAGCCCGGACAGGGGTGCGGCTGGCCCGGTGACAGTGAGATGGCCGCGGTGGCGGCGTCGGTCCGTCCGCGGCCCAGTCGCAGCCCAGCCCGGCCCGGTCACGGCCCGGCCCGGCTACGGCCTGGCAGCACGCCACCGGATGATTCATGGTGATGTGTTGGCAGGCAGGGCGGCACGCGCTGGCCGCCGGCCACACTGGACCGGACCGGCCTGGCACGTCCCCCCGGGGCGCGGCGCCAGCTACGGCCGCACAGTGTCAAAGGGTCTCCATCCAGTACAGGTGCCAGGTCACAGGGCTCACTCAGTACAGGTACCAGCCCAATACAGGTGCCAGGTCACAGGGCTCACTCAGTACAGGTACCAGCCCAATACAGGCCAGGTCACACGGCTCACTCAGTACAGGTACCAGCCCAATACAGGCCAGGACAACGGCTCACTCAGTACAGGTACCAGCCCAATACAGGCCAGGTCAGGCTCACTCAGTACAGGTACCAGCCCAATACAGTGTCAGGTCACACGGCTCACTCAGTACAGGTACCAGCCCAATACAGGCCAGGTCACAGGGCTCACTCAGTACAGGTACCAGCCCAATACAGGCCAGGACACACGGCTCACTCAGTACAGGTATCAGCCCAATACAGGCCAGGACACACGGCTCACTCAGTACAGGTACCAGCCCAATACAGGCCAGGTCAAACGACTCACTCAGTATAGGTATCAGCCCAATACAGGTGCCAGGTCACAGGGCTCACTCAGTACAGGTACCAGCCCAATACAGGCCAGGTCACAGGGCTCACTCAGTACAGGTACCAGCCCAATACAGGCCAGGTCACAGGGCTCACTCAGTACAGGTACCAGCCCAATACAGGCCAGGTCAAACGGCTCACTCAGTACAGGTACCAGCCCAATGCAGGTGTCAGGTCAAACGGCTCACTCAGTACAGGTATCAGCCCAATACAGCTACCAGGTGACACAGCTCACTCAGGATAGGTATCACCGCACATGGGCGCTAAATGACAAAACCTGGTCGACCCGCCCTAAAACCCAAATAACCATACAACCAATCGGTGCACGTAGTAGTCCAATATAGGCACCAGCATAGTGCACGCACGGCCTAGCACAGCCACCGACACAGGGTAGGTCCCAGGTACTTAGTGCTCAGTGTCGCCAGATCGGCTCGGTGAGTTGACCTGGCCCGGTCCATGAGCTGACGTGACCCAGCTCACAACCCATTTCGCGGGGCGTGCACTGAACGAGCGCACCCCGGCCAACCGTACGGCCATATCTTCTCCAGAACACAACAGCCTAGACGTCATGGGAAGAACATGTGGCGGTAGTCTCGATAACCCCTCCCTCACACCCGCCCCCAAAAATGTTTCAGTCTTAAGGATACGCTTACATTTCCGAACAAACGAGATGCAGCAGTATCTCACCACGTGAAACAGTTCCCGAGTCTTCAGTTCCACGGCTCAGCCGTCCACTGGCAATTTATAGAATGGGAACATCTGCGCGCCCGGCAGTCAACTGGCCGGTGCCGCGCCTGAACCGTGGCATCACAACTTCACACTGAACTGATGCTACCAAACTTCGCACGGCGGCGTGACGTATCAGGGCCGACCGACGCCGTGCGAGCGTAGCTGGTCCGTTGTCCAGCGTCCAGCGTCCAGCGTCCAGTGTCCAGTGTCCAGCGTCCAGCGTCCAGCGTCCAGTGTCCAGCGTCCAGTGTCCAGTGTCCAGTGTCCAGTGTCCAGTGTCCAGTGTCCAGTGTCCAGTGTCCAGTGTCCAGTGTCCAGTGTCCAGTGTCCAGTGTCCAACGTCCAGCGTCCAGTGTCCAGCGTCCAGCGTCCAGCGTCCAGCGTCCAGCGTCCAGTGTCCAGCGAGCACGCGTCCCACCCCTTCAGTCGTCCGCCGGTCGCGTGCTGCGACCTCGCCCGGACCCAGCCGTGCCCTCCAGCACGGCTCGGGGGGCCGGCCGAATTGATGGTGAGCGTCGGTCCTGCCGAGTAATCGACCACCGAGCAGCCGCTTTGCGTCCGCCGCGAGCCAAGGCCGGCGGCCGGCTTTACGAGGCCGCGCTAAACACCGGACACGGCCCGGCCATAACGAGGCGCATTGTCAATGGCGCCGCCACAAAGCGGACACAGCTGGAACGGAGCCGAGCCGCACGGACGCCGCCCACGGCCTGGCGGGCTGGCACTCTCGGCCCAGCACCGCCGGCACGCCACACATGCTGGCACTCCCAGCCCAGCGCCGCCGGCACGCCACACAGGCTGGCACTCCCAGCCCAGCACGGCCGGCACGCCACACAGGCTGGCACTCCCAGCCCAGCACCGCCGGCACGCCACACAGGCTGGCACTCTCGGCCCAGCACCGCCGGCACGCCACACAGGCTGGCACTCCCAGCCCAGCACCGCCGGCACGCCACACAGGCTGGCACTCTCAGCCCAGCACCGCCGGCACAAGCTGGACCCAGCCCAGCGCGGCCGGCACGCACACAGCTGGCACTCCCAGCCCAGCACCCCCGCCACACAGGCTGGCACTCCCAGCCCAGCACCGCCGGCACGACACACTGGCTGGCACTCCCAGCCCAGCACGGCCGGCACGCACCACACAGGCTGGCACCCCCAGCCCAGCACGGCCGGCACGACACACCGACTGGCACTCTCAGTCCAGCACCGCCGGCACGACACACTGGCTGGCACTCCCAGCCCCCGGCCGCCACACAGGCTGGCACTGGCCCAGCACCGCCGGCACGCCACACAGGCTGGCACTCCCAGCCCAGCACCGCCGGCACGCCACACCTGCACTGCCACTCCCAGCCCAGCGCCGCCGGCACGACACACAGGCTGGACGGGCTGCAGCACAGCCTTGCAGTTGCAGCTGCAGCGGCCTGCAGTTGCAGCGACCCGCGGCCGCACATCAGCCAGTCGGCGCCGGGTGCCGACGTCCCCGGCCGCGAGGCGAGCCGGCCTGTGACGGCGGCCGAGGCGTCGACGGCCACCCCAGCCGCCCCCTCCCACCATCGACCCGGCAACACGGACAGAGCCCCGCACACCGGACAGTCACCAGACGTGGCGGAAATGTCGGCCGAAGTGGCCAGCATACACAGCACCAGACGGCCGGCGCAGCTGCGGCACCCGAGGTCCGGTGTATGCCTACAGCGAATACTTCGTGGTAGTTTATTGCATCACCTGGCCAACACACCGCTCTGCCAGCGTCACGCACTCAGTTCAGTTTAGCGCAACTCAAAATTCGACTCAGAGTGACACTTCTCGAGCCAAACACGTAGGCAACACAGCTGGCTCGCTGCGAACGTACCCTGAATATATCACCTTGAGTGTGTGGCCTGGAGCGTGTATCCATGAGTGTGTGGCCTTGAGTGCGTGGCCTTGATTTCGACCTTGAGTGTGACCTCGAGTGTGTGTCCAAGTGATCCGGAGTGCGCCGACGCCGCAGTGTACTGGGTTGAACCGGCATTGGATGATCACCTACCCAGTCTGCATGGGCGGCAGTAATCGAACTTACTTTCCAAACCGCACACAGTCGAACTGCCGCGCCCATGTAACACTTCCCTCATGCCAGGTAAATCCGAAGTCACCGACGCGTGAAATCCGTTTCCGGATAGGGACCGGCATGACGGGAACGGACATCGCTGAGATCGACGTTGAAAATAATGATGTTACTCGAGCAGCATCGCGCTTGTGCCATTTTCGGTATAAATCTTGCAAGTGTACAAAATGTTTTATTAAGTACTATTTCATATGATTACTGCATTAAATAATTAGAAATGCACCCAATTCCTTTGGTACGAAGGAGTCACATTTGTCGTTTGGCAATTATCTGTCATTAGTAAAATTGGCGTCAGTTCGCAATTATAGCAATTGGATACGATTTAGTCTTGCGCTTTCCATTGTATTATATTTAGCTATTCCCATGGAAAAAAAATGAGAAGGGTTGGACTAATGAAGAATTGACCGTCATGATGTAGATCATAAAACATTGTCTATTGAGAACGATCGACGGCAAGAGGCATCGAAATGCTCATAAGAAGAGCGATTGTCGCAATACTTCATGCAGATGCTTTACAGGAAATAATAATCATGTGCAATTAATACATTGCTGAGCACTATACCAAGCAAACATCAGCTGGCTGGACATGACTTATTGTCCAAGAAATCAAACTTAAAATACGATCACTTCTCCCTACCAGAGCGAATCGGACCAGGAGGCACTCAACGAACACCATCAAACCACAAATACCACCGGAATAGTGAATAGTCCCATATGCGCATCCTTGCCTAAATCCGTTGACGCATTCGATGTTCGTTCGCATTTACTTGAATGGATTTTCTGAACGAACGCACTACACCACTCAAATCCGACCTGATGCAAATTCGAATTTACTTGGTCCGCCCATGTAAACTGGGTAGCTGTCAACTGTAATGCCGTTTTAAGTCGCACCACTGTACAACTGCTCATTCGCTCCTCCTGACAATCCTCACACCCTGCTCCTGCTGACAATCCTCACACCCTGCTCCTGCTGACAATCCTCACACCCTGCTCCTGCTGACAATCCCACCCTGCTCTCCTGACAATCCTCACACCCTGCTCCTGCCGACAATCCTCACACCCTGCTCCTGCTGACAATCCTCACACCCTGCTCCTGCTGACAATCCTCACACCCTGCTCCTGCTGACAATCCTCACACCCTGCTCCTGCTGACAATCCTCACACCCTGCTCCTGCTGACAATCCTCACACCCTGCTCCTCCTGACAATCCTCACACCCTGCTCCTGCTGACAATCCTCACACCCTGCTCCCTGACAACACCTCACACCCTGCTCCTGCTGACAATCCTCACACCCTGCTCCTGCTGACAATCCTCACACCCTGCTCCTGCTGACAATCCTCACACCCTGCTCCTGCCGACAATCCTCACACCCTGCTCCCTGACAATCCTCACACCCTGCTCCTGTGACAATCCTCACACCCTGCTCCTGCCGACAATCCTCACACCCTGCTCCTGCCGACAATCCTCACACCCTGCTCCTGCCGACAATCCTCACACCCTGCTCCTGCCGACAATCCTCACACCCTGCTCCTGCCGACAATCCTCACACCCTGCTCCTGCCGACAATCCTCACACCCTGCTCCTGCCGACAATCCTCACACCCTGCTCCTGCCGACAATCCTCACACCCTAAACCCTGCTCCTGCTGACAATCCTCACACCCTGCTCCTGCCGACAATCCTCACACCCTGCTCCTGCTCGACAATCCTCACACCCTGCTCCTCTGACAATCCTCACACCCTGTTCCTGCCGACAATCCTCACACCCTGCTCCTGCTGACAATCCTCACACCCTGCTCCTGCTGACAATCCTCACACCCTGCTCCTGCTGACAATCCTCACACCCTGCTCCTGCTGACAATCCTCACACCCTGCTCCTGCCGACAATCCTCACACCCTGCTCCTGCCGACAATCCTCACACCCTGCTCCTGCCGACAATCCTCACACCCTGCTCCTGCCGACAATCCTCACACCCTGCTCCTGCCGACAATCCTCACACCCTGCTCCTGCCGACAATCCTCACACCCTGCTCCTGCTGACAATCCTCACACCCTGCTCCTGCTGACAATCCTCACACCCTGCTCCTGCTGACAATCCTCACACCCTGCCCGACAATCCTCACACCCTGCTCCTGCTGACAATCCTCACACCCTGCTCCTGCTGACAATCCTCACACCCTGCTCCTGCCGACAATCCTCACACCCTGCTCCTGCCGACAATCCTCACACCCTGCTCCTGCCGACAATCCTCACGACAATCCTCACACCCTGCTCCTGCCGACAATCCTCACACCCTGCTCCTGCTCGACAATCCTCACACCCTGCTCCTGCTGACAATCTCACACCCTGCTCCTGCCGACAATCCTCACACCCTGCTCCTGCCGACAATCCTCACACCCTGCTCCTGCCAACCCCCTGCGACAATCCTCACACCCTGCTCCTGCAATCCTCACACCCTGTACAATCCTCACACCCTGCTCCTGCTGACAATCCTCACACCCTGCTCCTGCTGACAATCCTCACACCCTGCTCCTGCTGACAATCCTCACACCCTGCTCCTGCTGACAATCCTCACACCCTGCTCCTGTCGACAATCCTCACACCCTGCTCCTGTCGACAATCCTCACACCCTGCTCCTGCTGACAATCCTCACACCCTGCTCCTGCTGACAATCCTCACACCCTGCTCCTGCCGACAATCCTCACACCCTGCTCCTGCTGACAATCCTCACACCCTGCTCCTGCCGACAATCCCACACTGTTTCTGCCGACAATCCTCAAACCCTTACGTGGATTTAGAACGTCACGAATGAGCCACCACTTGAATGGATGCTGCATACACCGTATAACACAAATAATACATATGCACCACCGGGCTCAGCCGACATCGAGGGATGGAGCAGCAGTCTCTGGACTCATGGTGCAGCTGAGAAGGTTCCAAGCCACCCACTGCTGGTCCGTGACAAGATGCTTGCGATTATTGGCTCTACGACACGTCGACCGCTGAGTCACGTAGCGTCGCCAATATCTCACGCCGACTGGTCGCGGGCGAAGAGTAGTGGCAGGTGAGATTCGAGCCCACAACCTTTCGATTGTGAGACGAACGACTTACCTCTAGGCTACTCGTCTCCCAGAAGTGAGGAACATGACCTCTCGTGTCAGTACACTCCACAGTCCCGGACACTCAGCGAGTTCATCTCTCAATCCATGTCAACGTTATCGTGCCCAAGCGCGTCTTAATTCACTTCGAATGAAGACTAACGCGTTAGAAACCGAGATTTTCGGCACCCGCGACGTTGTTAAACAACTTAGATATTGAAAGTACAAAGAAAACTTCGCAAACAAAGTCATTAAAGAAGACATTCCGCATTATGAAGTACACTAAGACTCCAGCTCTGGGAGAATCACGGCCCCGGGTGGGCGCCGGAAGAATTACGGCGCTGGATGCGGGGAGGATCACGACTTTCTGCGGGCGAATCACGGCACCGGCGGCGGGCTTAGTTATGGCCCCGGCTGCGCACGTCATTACAGCTCCGCCATAAGGTCGCGACGTCGGTCGAACCCTCCCACGCGCCCGATGACCCGCCCGCACAGGCACCGGGTCGCCTCAGCCCATCGACAGCCAGTCGAGACGCTGCGAGACGCTGCGAGACGCGGCTCGCGCCGACTCGCTCGCGGCTCGTGTCGACCCACACACGCGCCGCCATTGGGCCGCTGCGACGCTCGTCGGCGCGGATTTGCGCGGCGCGTTCGGTGCGCGCGCGGCGGCGCCGGACGGCGGCACGAGCCGATCTCGGCGGAGGCGCGGCGGCCGGCCGGAGCTGGTGGCGATCGATAGCTGTCGGGAGCGCCGCTTCCGCCTTGGCTGCCAACGCCAGCGGCGGCGAGCGTGGCCGCTGCCTGGCATCGCGTCGGCGCGACCGACGCCGGCGGCGGCCACACGGCGCCGTGCGTGGAACCAGACTGGCGCACGTGCTGACCGGCAGGTCAGAGATCCGGGTCGGCAGGCTGTGCGCCAAGCTCGCGGGTCACGTCTGCACCGGGCGCCACAGCCTCCAGGTGATCTGGCCATACATACATACATGCGGTCTCCAGGTCGTGGCCATGCATACATGCGCCCGCGTCACGTGGCCTCGTCCCGACAGCGGTCGCCAGGTCCGACAGCCCTCGTCTGTCTGAATGTCGAGAGTCTCAGCCACGACCTCAGCGTGCCCCGGTGTCGGACCCATGACCCGGTGTCGTGCGATTCACGACCGTGAAGCACACGATGCTCCGCCGCCGGAGTCCGCTGACATGCCACCGGCATACACTGGCGTCGACGTTCCGTTTGTTTTCCACCTCCTGACGACCGGGTGCGATCGGGGCAACACCACTGGGAACGTTGGGACTTTGAAAAACTAAAAAAAAAAAATAAAATTAATTATTTTTTTTTTTTTTTTTTTTTTTTTTTTTTCCCTTTTTTTTTTTTTTTTCCTTTTGTTGGCCGCCCCGGGGAATTTTTTTTAATTTTTTATTATCCCCCCTTTTTTTTTTTTTTTTAAAAAACCCCCCCCCCCCTTTTTTGTTGGTTGGGTTTTTTTTTTTCCCCCAATTTTTAAAAACAAAAGAACCCCTAAGAGCCATTCTTCGTTGTATTAAACAATGGAATATAGGCATTCCAGGTTCTATGCTTACAAGGGCGAAAAGACATTAATGTGGAACATATCCTGCATAGCATGTTTGGTGTGGGAGGATAACTGAGACCATGTGACGAAATAGTGGGATAATAAGCAGAAAATTAGGAAAGAAATCCTATCATAGCGAATGCCCGATTCACATAGAAAATAACAGTCTTGCAAGCCAACAGCTAAACCCAAGTCTCGGCACGAATTTCTTGGCTATCGGAACATTCATGGTTCTCGCTGTTCTTGAGAAAACGCCAGATTTCTTTAAATTCCAGCGTATGTGTCGATGCAGACTACGGCTGTGTGTAGTGGTGTGAGTGTGGCAGGAGACGGTGCGGCACAATTGACGGTCAGTTGAAAACATGTCACGAACTTGCATAAGCCCTCGTCTGTAAGCAGTCTGTGTTCCGCGAAATCTCGGTTGCTCTGCTCGTGCGGGAAGACATCTCTCCCCAGTGGCGTGGTGGTCGGAAAAACAAACTTGACCTGGATGTTTGTCATCTAGTACATCATCGTCGTCGGAGAGGTGCCCGCTCTTTGTTCTCACGAGAAGGCTCTCATTGCACATAGAGATGCAGTTGAAATGCACATGTGCATCGTGATAGTTTGGCAGACGTCATAGCATACATCCAAGCAGTATTGTGATGGAACAGAATGGGTAAGATTCCTGCTCTAATTACCGCAATATATTGATGATGTTCATGGATATATTGCAAAAGGGGACTGCTATCAAATAACAAATTGCATGGATGATTTTGCTATGCGCCATGGATGTGATAAAATGCATAAATGTTTTCAGGTTGATCGCTACAATGGAATGTCAGGAATGTTGTTGAATATTAATTAGCTTACTTGCAGGGATGTATACACTGTGCATGTGTATAAATTCATGTAATCAACTGTCAGTCAGTGTAGGCAGGGGGGACGAGTAGTCTAAGAGTAAGTTGCCCGTGTCACAATCGAAAGGTTGTGGGTTCGAGTCTCACCTGTCGTTACCATTCGCCCGCAGCCAATCGGCGTGATAGATTGGCGACTCGACGGTCGGCGTGTCGTAAAACCAATAACCAACCAACCGGTGTAGGCAGACATGATCAGCTACCATGCTACATTAGGTTTGGTTTTTCGAGCAAATTTTCTGGAGCAAAAATTGCTTAAAATTGGTTAATTTTTATTTATTTCTTTCCATGGTTTCCATTCTTAGGATATGCTACACTTTTTATTTTTTCCAATATTTTTTTGTTATATTACCCATTTGCAAGCCCACTCTTGGTGTTATTTTGCCAGCCAACTGAAAAGTATGCATTTCCAGAGAAAACGTGTGGCCACATCATGCTGACCACATTCATGCACATTGCGCTGCAAAAATCAATTCCAAACATTCAAAAATTACATAGCACAAATTTGCCAAATGTCTTGAAATCTTCAGCATGCTGCAGTCAGCTAAAAACTGTTGATTATCTTCACTTAATGATAATATGAAAGAGCTGTGAAGATCTACGTTTGCTACAAGTTGGATACTAACAAATCACAGTTCCCATCTTTGTTATATTTTAAAGTATACGTCTATTTTGTGAGTTTCACAAAAATGGAAGATAAAATCACAGTTTTCAAGCTAAACCTTAACGTGAAAAACGTCAATGTTCACACTTCTGAGGAAAGTACTCTGGTTCCAATCCCCCACCCGCACCCATCCTTAATTCCTAGGCGTGCCCACGCCTTCCAAAATACTCCTACCCCTGTCTACCAGTGGTACATATACATATAAATGTTCGTCGCAGGAAGCGGGGCCACTAGCAGAGATCAGCGGACTGTTTCGGGGTGCAAAATCGCTTGACGTCTTCATCTTGTCGGTCTACTCATACATGGCAGTATGAGTAGGCCGTCATACTGCATCGTGTCAACATTGACGTAGAACATCAACACTTTTCAGTGGTCTCAACATCGAAGCACTTCATCACGTACGCTCCCGGAGTTTACCGTTCGACGGAAATATCCAGCTTGTCGCATAATTATTTACGCCTCAAGTCATAAACGATCCACATGGTATTTGTGGACCTCAGAGTAAGCAGCAGCCCTCCCCAGATGTATGCGTCAGCGGCAGCCTTGTCAGATGAGGGCACACACGACCTCCTGCCCTTACAATAAGCGACGGCTCTTCCCCTCTTAGATGAGGACACACACAATATCTTGCGCTTGTAGCGGCTCAGTATAGATACGCAAGTGGTGCACATGTTGTAGGTGCGGCGAATTCCCGCCGTTTTTTTACAGCGCGGGAAGGTGGCGGACAGGAAGCGGCCAACCGTCAGCGGCAATCACCGCTGGCTGCGTGTACCGGCAACACGGTCACGGTCGGCTCACATGGACGAGACGACAGCACACATCAGCCGTTCTTCCGGCACGGACCCAGGGCGAGCGTCGGGAGATTCAGGTGGTGGTGGTGGTTATTGGTTTTGCGACACATCGACCGTCGAGTCATGTAGCGTCGCCAATCTCTCACGCCGACTGGTTGTGGGCGAAGAGTAGCGACAGGTGAGATCCGAACCCAAAACCTTTCGATTGTACGACCGGAAACCTACCCCTAGACTACTCGGCCACAAGATTCGGGTGGTCAGTGGGAGATTCAGGTGGCCACACGACGAGAAATTAGTGGGAGATTCGGGTGGCCACTCGATGAGAGATCAGTGGGAGATTCCCATGGTCACCTGACGAGAGGCCAGTAGGAGATTCAAGCAGCTACCCGATGAGAGGTCAGCAGATTGGGAGTTCATGCACTACCGGTGCATTTGGAGTGAACGATGTGCCTTGTTGTGGCTGCAAATTCACTCTGCCAGTCCATGCCACCAGCGACGCTTTCTTGGCACCGTGCAGCCAACAAACGCTCCCGGTCACGCTCCCGGTCAGACGGCATTTACACAACACTTCGTGGATTCCCATTAGTCTTTCGATGTGCCTGGCGAGCGAACATACCACTACATCCTGTCACTGGTCTTACGTGAGTCACCTCCTGTGGCTACCACGTGCTGCCGGTGCTTTTTCTCACTAGCCTGTATTCCAGGGCAGACAACTCGCAATCCCCCGGGTTCTTCTACGACGCGTTCAACCGCCAGGTTATACTGCGTTGCCAACCCCTCACGCCGATTGGTCGCGGGCGGACTCGGCAAACGCCGTCGGTTGCGAGATTCGAACCCACAATCTTGAGATCAAGAGTCCGACGCTCTACCAACTGAGCTACCGCGGCCACAGACTCGCAATCCCGCGACCAGCTCGTGATTACGGTGAGGCCCCGCCCACCGAACGGATCGCACAGCGCGAGGCGTGCCAAGGCGGCGCCCGGTGTGGCGGCAATTCTCTCCTGATTGCCGTCACGCCTGCTGGTCGGTTATTGGTTTTGGTCATTACGACACACAGACCTTTAAGTCATGTAGCATCCCCAAATTCTCACGCCGAATGATCGCGGGCGAAGAGTAGCGACAGGTGAGACTCGAACCCACAACCTTTCGATTGTGGGACGAGCAATTTACCCCTTGACTACTCGTCTCCCCCCCCCCATCACGCCTGATCCGTGAGTGCACATCGGAGACAAGATGACAGAGCGGGCCGACTGTCAGTGGCGGAGAGGCGGCACGGTACTTCAGCTGGCCAACGTCGGCCGCGAGCTGGCCGTGGGCGTGTCCACCGGCGGTCCTTGACCACGCCCCCACGGCTGGTGACCAGCGGTGGCTCCCAGCTGCACACACGCTCGATGGAGGTCCCCCGCCAGTCCCTCGGCCGGGTACGAGTGGTCTAGGGGTAAGTTGCTCGTCTCACAGTTGAAAGGTTGTGGGTTCGAGTCTCACCTGTCGCTGCTCTTCGCCCGTGACTACTCGGCGTGAGAGATTGGCGACGCTACATGGCTCAACAGTCGATGTGTCGTAAAACCAATAACCAACCAGTTCCTCGGCCAGCACGTCCACAAACATCACACCCGTACAACACATGGGGCACATACGTCCCTGGAAACGCAAGCCTGCCCCGGCAATGCCTAACAGGTCGGGTGGCCAAGTTATTGACACGGTAGAAGGTGTGGCGGTAGAACCTGGCAAATGCCCTCAGGCTAACTGAGGAGCGGGATGTATGTGGTCACGGTCCAAACAAATCAAGACCTGCTGTGAGTGTAGCCTCATGACAATGGAACTTAGCTGAAGCTTAGCATGCACTCAGCAAAATCAGAAGCGAGCAGCATAAATCAATAGGATTACATGCTTCGCTACAGTTATCGTGATATACCTGGCAATTTACTTCGGTCAAACAGCAATTTCAAACAGTCAACTACAACCTAGGACCGTTGGTTCGAGCAATCTTCTAAACTTTGTGATCGCGTAGAACGGCCAATCCAATTTATTTTCTGGTAATTTCAGCTAGGCCATCAGGTCGTTAAAAAGTGGACGCTGAGCTTAAAATGGTACAAGAATTCCACATTTGGTATATTCGATCGATCCATCATTCGATTAATTCATTCAATCATGACGAAGGGTATAAAACGCCGGGCTAAAGCATAACATGCGTAAAATGCGTTAACGTTTTATGAGATCACAGCGTATAGTGGATCGTGATCTCAGGATACCGAGCAAAAAAAGTGCACAGCCTGTTACTGTACGCTCCTCAGTGATAAATTATTCGTCAAATAGGGTGGAAAATACCACTTTCTGGACACTCAATAGACATCCTTCTCCAAGAAGTATCGACATCTTGCTCCATGACGCGTGCTAATGAAGTCTTCATGTCTCCTTTCTAGCAGTATCTCGCTTATACGTATCATGTCAATGCTCCTAATAAGGAATAGTGACACGGACATATCGCAACGTAATTTTGGGTAAAGGGAATAACTATGTGATATGGCGTACGGTATCAAATTATAGCATAGGCAATTTTCTCCCTGTCCTGAATACAGCCCTTCATAAATTATGAATCTCAAAGCAAATGAAAAATGTACAGTCATACGTACACCATTGGCTCAAACTTGATTCGGAAAAACATCAAAAACACTTTAATTGACACTAATTCCATGGCAAATTTCGACATCCTTCGGCGCCCGTTTCGACATCTCACACCTAACGAAAAACCAATATTTTAACCCTGACGCTCCTTGATCAACATGTCGAGCGCTGCATGTACACACGGGCACCTTTGCACCACTATACTCCAGCACATTTACACCTCTCTCCCAAACATCCTGGAACATTTGAACTCCGGCTAAAACGACGATCCGCTTCGCAAATGTATTCGTTCGCTCTGAATTGCGTCAAATCCAATGGGATTGAGCGAACGCTGCGAACGGCAGCTCGCAAAGCCGTTCGCAGCGAGCAGAGCTCGAGAGTCGCCACCGATCCGCTGGGAGGTTCCTCAGACTGACTGGGAGTTTCCTCTGACGGGTTGCGACAGCTCCCGGTGCGACAGAGTGCTGACCATTCCACCGGCTGACGGGAGGGGCAAATAATAGGAGCGGTGGCACTGCCTTTCCATCACTCCCGGGTCCCACCCCATGCGGTGGCGGTGGCGGTGGTGTCGGTGGTGGCGGTGGTGGCGGTGGTGGCGGTGGTGGCGGTGGTGGTGGCGGTGGTGGCGGTGGTGGCGGTGGTTGCGGTGGTGGCGGTAGTGGCGGTAGTGGCGGTGTCTGTGTCTGTGTGTCTGTGTGTGTGTCGGTGTCGGTGTCGGTGGCGGCTGTGTCGATGTCGGTGTCGGTGTCTGTGTGTGTCTGTTCCGCTGTATTTGTCAGTGTCGGTGTCAGTGTCGGTGCCAGTGTCAGTGGCGGCGGTGTCGGTGTCAGTAGAGGCTGTGTCGGTGGCGGCTGTGTCGGTGTCGGTGTCGGTGTCGGTGTCGGTGTCGGTGTCGGTGTCGGTGTCGGTGTCGGGCGGTGTCGGTGTCGGTGGCGGCGGTGTCGGTGGCGGCTGTGTCGGTGTCGGTGGTGAGTAGAGGCTGTGTCGGTGGCGGGTCGGTGTCGGTGTCGGTGTCGGTGTCGGTGTCGGTGTCGGTGTCGGTGTCGGTGTCGGTGTCGGTGTCGGTGTTGTCGGTGTCGGTGTCGGTGTCGGTGTCGGTGTCGGTGTCGGTGTCGGTGTCGGTGTCGGTGTCGGTGTCGGCTGTCGGTGTCGGTGTCGGTGTCGGTGTCGGTGTCGTCGGTGTCGGTGGCGGTGTCGGTGGGTGTCGGTGTCGGTGTCGGTGTCGGTGTCGGTGTCGGTGTCGGTGTCGGTGTCGGTGTCGGTGTCGCGTGTCGGTGTCGGTGTCAGTGTCGGCGGTGTCGGTGTCGGTAGAGTCGGTGTCGGTGGCGGCTGTGTCGGTGTCGGTGTCGGTGTCGGTGTCGGTGTCGGTGTCGGTGTCGGTGTCGGTGTCGGTGTCGGTGTCGGTGTCGGTGTCGGTGTCGGTGTCGATGGCACCTCAGGAGCGGGTCAGTGTTTGTGATCACACCAGAGTCGCCGCCACGGGCAGCGCACTGAGACGGTCGGCCACCGGCCACCCGCTGTGGCAGAAAGAGTCAGAATGTGGCCTGGCCCGCTGTAGCAGAACGAGTATGACCTCGTCAGAGTGCGACCTCGCCCGCTGTGACAGAACGAGCCGCATCGCGCCAACTATCCCAGCTGCACGCTCTCGGGCACGGGTCACACTCAGCCGACGGAAAGATGCGCCAGCGGCTGACGGGCGTATCGCAGCGCGCGCTGCCGCAGAACATTACACTTGTAGTCGCCACATGACGAGATTGGACCGGACGGCGGCTCGGCCTGGCTACCGCCGCCCCGCTGCCCGACACATCACGGTCCGGTCCAATGTCATGCATCACCGGCAGTCGCGACGGTCGTACGTCACTGCCGGTGCACGAGGCTCGTCGCACCGGAAAAACGGAACCACTTAGGCGCACGACAGGCGAGGCCCCGTCTTCCATCCAGCGTGGCTGAGTGTAGACACAACACCAGAGAGGTTTTCAGAGGGGGGATAGAGGTGGAAATTCGTCACTACGAACACTGTTAGCGCAGTGTTCACACGAGATCGCTGTGGAGCGACAACGTCCAACCCCCAGTACACCCCTCTGATATTCCCCTGTAGAAACATCACCGGCGGGGGACCTCGTGCATACGCAGTGTTCTTCTTGACATTTCGTGAGATACATCCCTGAAGTTCAGCATCTAGTCCCACTGAGCTAGCTCTTTTACGAATTGGGAATTCAAGTGGGAGCAAATGCTTTACCGATATGCCAGCTAGGACAGCCCAAGATTGTTAGTTCTGAGCACACGATAGCTGAGGTCTGCTAAGCGCAGCCCGCCGCCTCTGTGGAGTATGTGAACAAGCTCGACGCCTATCGCAGAAGCACCGCCGAAGCACAGGACTACCAAGACGGCCAACGAAGATTTGCTTAAATTTCGAGATGCTTAAGGCGGAGCTGGTGGCCTCCCACTTTCCGCGCCATATCCATGCTTCCGGTATCTATCATCTCGTTACACTTTTGCCATCTAGACAGACTGGCGCGGTTGGGTTGCATGCATACTATTATGGACAGCGAGTATATATGTGTACGTATAAGTGCATACGTATACACCTACACACATAAACATATATCGTAACATATTGCGTGAGACGAAATGTACGACCCTCAATATACCAGGAGGTGCTGAGTTTACAACAAAAGTAACGTTAGGGGTTATGCTATATTACTCAACGTTTCGGCCAGGGGCCATCGTCAGGAGACGATGGAGGCCACTCCTGACGATGGCCCCTGGCCGAAACGTTGAGTAATATAGCATAATCCCTAACGCTACTTTTGATGTAAACTCAGCACCTCCTGGTATATTGAGGGTCGTACATTTCGTCTCACGCAATGTCTAAAACCCAGGAGCACTTAAGAGCCATTCTTCGTTGTATTAAACTATCGTAACATATATATGTTTGTGTTATATATATATATACACATATACATACACGTTTACCTTCCTCTTGCACAGATGATTCGAATTTCATTATATATCATATACAACTACAATCTTCAAACGAAATTCTGACTAGTGCTACATTAATTTGTGCCACCCACCTTCCCCTGCGTGCTTGGTTCAAGTCCAATACACCAAACACAGTTGCCTGCCGTCAAATGCAGTCGCAGGCGATGGGCACTGTAGGATCAACGCAGTCGATGCGCCCCTAAGCCCAAATAACAAACCCACAGGCACACGCAGCATCCTAATAATCAAGTTAGGGCATTTTGTCACGTAAATATTTCATTCCCGGACTTGATAAGAGAGTCTTGGGTGGATACAGTGGACTTGATGCAGTGACAGTTTTCTGAATCATGTTGATTATGTTGATATGGAAGTGCAAGTCTGCGGATGGCGTGTTGGGACTGTTGGCATCAGTTGCTCATAGGCAGGCTCAGTGGTGCGATGTTGGTGATAACTGCGAACGCTTGCTGAATCGTTTTGGCGGCATCAGACTCAACATCTTTTTCAAGACCAACACCCGCGTGCAACGAGCCGCGCGGATGTTGGGAACAGAGTGAGTTGACTTCAGGCAGAGCGAAGGACATCGTTTTCACCAAGAGTAGCGAGGTCGTCGAGGTGCACAGGGGACGAGGGTGGAGCCAGAGCCGATCCCCGCGGGCATGCCGCGTGGACGGCACCAACTCGTGCTGCACCAAGCCATGTGGACACCCTGGCGTCTGCTGCCTAGACGCGACACCAGCCATTACATAGCAGTCGGCTGGTGATTTGGGTTTTAGCGCTCTTCGACCAGTTCGGTCATTTAGCGCCCATCCATTTCAGAGC
Organism: Imbricaverruca yamaguchii; assembly: GCA_034440575.1. Classification (NCBI taxonomy): domain Eukaryota; kingdom Metazoa; phylum Arthropoda; class Thecostraca; family Neoverrucidae; genus Imbricaverruca; species Imbricaverruca yamaguchii. The sequence continues at coordinate 45,511 of JAOTOL010001511.1, read as the reverse complement.
AGTTCGCGTTACTCACCCGTAGTGTTGAGCCTGCACGGCATCCCGGAGGCTAAAAGGTGCTAAAAAGTAGACACCGTCTATGCGATGCGTGTACTTATAGGCACGGCATCCAAGTATTAAATAGTCCACGCGATGCGTGTACTTAGACGCATGGCATCCCAGAGGTCAGATTTGTTTGTTTGTTTATTGGTTGGTTCACGACACACTTTATGCACATTCACGGCTAATGGCGCCGCCCACACTGTTTCGCCGGTGGGCCGCGGGATTGGGAAATGTCCTGAGTGGAGAGGCCAGATTGCTACATAGTGGGCAACGTCCACGTGATGCGTGTAGTTACAAGTATGACGTTATTGCGTGGGATGTAGGATTCCCAGCATGCACAATGGGATACGGAGAAATGTGCAGATTTAAACACCAAATTATGAAATAGAGAAACTCCATTCAAAGGTTCATGTCAGTCAGAGAATGTTAGTGGATGATCATTTGTCATAATATATTCCAGCCTGCAACATTCTGTTCACCTCCAAGCATTTATAAATCACTGTTTACATCAACGATACGTATTTTTGTACCCATCCATACATGATACCATGGTGGGTATCCCCGTATCTGATATCAGTACTAGTTTTCTACACGGTAACAAGGACGGAGCAGCCTGATGAATTTCCCGGCTGCTGACAAAAGATACACCCTTTCAGTCGTGTCTCATCACCAAATGCACGTGACCAGGGTTGGATTACTAGGATGGAATGATGGATTTCGAGCGCTAAATTTCTGAGCCATCCAACTAAAAGCGCAATCCTTCTGTTGGCGACATCAAAACTGTTTGTTGTACTTCCCAGTCGGTTTTTGGCGCCTTGGCAAAGAGCAAAAGTTGTGCAACCATTGTCAAACAGCGCCATTCACCCTAGCGGCAAGAAAAAGAAGACAAGAATATTCTAGACTATGGAGAAGACAATGATGATGTCAATGAATGAACGAATGATTTCCTGGATGACAGAAATCCAGCAGTAGGCTGTTATTCCATCGCTGTATACGACGTATCTGCTTCTTCCCATAATGGCAGATCGAGGCGACTGCCTTGCAGTCGAGTCAATCAAGCGCTGGGAGCGCAAAAGCACCAAACGGCTTTCATGAAACAAGACGTTACAGGTACAAAACAACAATCCTTCGTCTACAGGGCTCAACGTGCCACCGACAATTTTTGGTGGAAAATGTCGGAGGTATGCGTATAATAACTAGCATATAATATTGTAATAGAAGCATGTAATAATTAGCACACTTAAAGACTGCAGTGGTGCACAAGTGGCAACGGTCAGTTACCCGACAGATGCCCATGGGCCAGCCGGCTTACGCACGCGATGCCCATGGGTGAGCAGGCTTACCCACGTGATGCCTATGGGCGAGCAGGCTTACCCACGCCATGCCCATAGGTCAGTCGGCTCGCCCACGTCATGCCCATAGGTCACCTGACTTACCCACTTGATCCCCATGGGCTAGCAGGCTTACCTACGTGGCATGGTACGTACCATAGGCATGGCACGTCCTAACACCGGGCACGCGCACACACACCGGCTCGGCACATGTGGCCCGTATAGAGCGACACACACGTGGCCCGGCACTCGGCTCACCTGGTCACAGAGCGACTGCTGGGGGCAGCTGGTCATTGCACGTGACGTCGGGCACTAGCCGGGCAGCGCACATCTGCCGAGCACAGGGCGAGTACGCGTTATAGACGACACCAGCACAGCGTTACAGACGACACCAGCACGGTGTTGTAGACGACACCAGCACGGTGTTATAGACGACACCAGCACAGCGTTACAGACGACTCCAGCACGGTGTTGTAGACAACACCAGCACGGCGTTGTAGACAACACCAGCACAGCGTTACAGACGACTCCAGCACGGTGTTGTAGACAACACCAGCACGGTGTTATAGACGACACCAGCACGGCGTTATAGACGACACCGGCACGGCGTTATAGACGACACCGGCACGGGCGTTATAGACGACACCAGCACGCATTATAGGCGACACCAGCACGGTGTTATAGACATCAGCACAACGTTATAGACGACACCGGCACGACGATATAGACTACATCACGGCGTTATAGACGACACCAGCACGGCGTTATAGACGACACCAGCACGGCGTTATAGACGACACCAGCACAACGTTATAGACGACACCAGCACGCGTTATAGACGACACAAGAACGGTGTTATAGACGACATCAGCACAGCGTTATAGACGACACCGGCACAGGGTTATAGACGACACCAGTACGGCGATATAGACTACATCACGGGGTTATAGACGACACCAGCACGGTGTTATAAACGACACCAGCACGGCATCATAGACGACACCAGCACGGTGTTATAGACGACACCAGTACGGCGTTATAGACACCAGCACGGCGTTACAGACGACACGGCGTTATAAACGACACCAGCTCGGAGTTATAGACGACACCAGCACGGCGGTCGGCGCTGTAGACGACACTAACAGGGCGGACAGCATCATAGACACCAGCACAGCTGACAAAGCTACATATGCCAGCATGGCAGATGGCGTTATATACAACACCGCCACCGCGGGCGGCGTTATAAACGATCTCAGAATGGCGTTATGGACAACGCCAGTACAGTGTTATAGCCATAAAGACATAAAGACATGAGACATACAAGATTACTGCAACTATGAGCCACAAGGGCCCTTCTTGGATGCAATCTGTAACCATTTGCCCACCAAATCCGTCAATCAGCCTTCCCTGTAATACTGAAAAGCAAGCCCTCTATTCTTATAATGATTATCTATGCTGTTTTTAAAGACGTTCAATGTGCTGCTACTTACAATTGTTTCTGGCAGCTGGTACACAAGATAGATGGTGATGGTTTCTAATGAGCATTGACAGCTGGCATGCATGCAAACACACTCAGTTTGACTTGACAGCCACTTCAGCATTATGTTTGGTCAGTCATCAATGTTTGGATTGGATGTTGCTAATCTTCATGGAGGTGCATCACAATTTCTGTGTGTCACAATAGTTCACAGTACTATTGTGTTTTAAGGTATTCATGAAACAGGTTTTACACATCTTTTCCCCCCCAGAAAGCAAAGCAAAAGGAAAGCAAAGCAAAGTGATCATGTTTGGTTAGGTTAGGTTATTTTGGTGGAAACCTTCAAAGAAAATAGTAAGCATCAAATAGAAGTTGTATTCTTCACAAGCAGGTCAGACTAGGTAGATTAGGCTGGACTTGGTTCTTTTGTAACTTGTGAAATTTGTAGGGGAAAAGTTATAGATATATATTTTTTTTTTAATTAAAATTGGGGTTAGGTTATATATATTTTAACCATATTTTATGCTATATTATCTAATTCAAAGCACCTGTTTCATGTTGTTTTGCTTTCCAACTGAAAAGTAAGAAATTGCAGAGGAAATCATGCATCACATCATCTGAATCACATTCTTATATGTAACATACAAAAATCCAAGAACATATTTAACACCTCGAATCATACATTTTGTTGGTTTACTTTATGCTTGCAAATTCAAACATGCAAAGCATTGTAGAATGTAACATGGTGGCTTCACAAGTGATAAAATTTTCTCACATGACATCTTGTATAACTGAGGAGAACTTGACCATTGTTTTTTCTTGTAGTCATTATTGTTTCCAATTGTTGTTTCCCTGCACTGCTCATATATAGTGACCTTTGTGTCTCAGATTCATGGGGTCACAGCATGTGGCCCATGCTGACCTTTGTCTTCTGTGCAGAGGGCAATGCTATCTTGCAGTCCACTTTTCTATCAGAGGTTGAAAATATAACCTGGTATAACTGGATCAAGTTGCATAGTTATTGTATATCAAAATACAACATGACAAATAGCTTAATATTAAGCACTGAGAAACATTTCCACAATGGATGTGATGTTTCTAAAGGAATGGCCCATGTGACCTGATGTTTGCATGTCTTTGCATGCATTGCATGTTTTTGGCCACCAAAAAACATGCAATGCAATATCTGTATACCCAGTGTCATGTTGAATATCAATAAATTCCCTACATTTCCATTCAATATTTACCAATTTAATATTTGCTTTGACTTTGCACTGCTTTACCCAAAATCACTGTGACAGATATTCATACCACTGGTTGCTGGCTGCTCTGGTTTGTCCAGCATCCAAACAGACATGCCAAAATGTGTTGTAAATGGTCCAAAATTGATAAAGAGCTCCTTGCAGACATATGCTACTAGATATGTCAGCTAGTTATTATATTTGCACTGAATGTTCTTGCATTGAAAGTGTGAGCAAATGATTCCTTCATCAGGTGACTCTAAATCATGACTAAATCAATCATGAGAGCAGATCTAGCATAATGATCAGCATAAAATATATGTGGTTACTAATTTTAAAGGGCACAGCAAATTCAACTACAAAATAAGTGTTCACATTGCTGAAATATGTACAACTAACTGATGAATATCAGTAAGTAACAATGTTTTCTAATTTATATGGATACTGTACTCAGCTCAATGGCATATGGCAGCTGACAGACTGCTAGATGACAATTGTGTACCTACTATGTTTAAATTAGGAAATAATAGGGTCGTAAGATAATTTCTGGGGCAACAGCACATGAAATGACAAATATATAATAAATTCTCATTAACAAAGCTTGTACATTCATATCCGATACTTCTGACTTGCTTTCACTGCAGAAACAATATATATTTGCACCACAACTGATGGACAGGATGCTCATGCACCAACTGATTTGTTTGATTGCAACATATTTGAGTATGGATTTTGAAATATAAAATAGCTTAGCTAAAACTATATTTTTTTAAAACTGTCACATCATTGTCTGCCCACTACAAAACAACAGTTGTTAATGTAGAAATTGTGTTGATGAAGTTTTAAATCAATCCTCATCAATATCCAATGCTGTATGACATGGGTATGCATTTAGTCCACATCCAGAATGCTTGTCAAAACCAAGAATGACAGCAGGATCTAAGGCAACTAAACTAGAGGAAAATTAAATTAAACTGAATTATGTAAGATTGATTTAAACCATATTTGTGTTAATTTAATTACTGGGAGCACTGAAAAAAAACACATAATTGAAGGATGGCAGGCATGCCCATGACATGCTTTAATCCATCAGAAGACTTCAAGCATGCCACCTTGCCAGATTGCAAACCAAGACAATTTTGGCAAGGCAAGACAATTTTCCCTCATGTATACATGGCTGTGTGGTGAACACACCACAGTGCAAGCTGTGTAGCATGACAGCAATGACTGCAGGATTCACCATAATAGTCACTCAATGGATGCTTCAGCCAAAAGCAGCTGCATCCTGCAAGTTTATGTGCATCTGCATATCATGCTTTATCCACTTTCTTAAAGCAAGAGGAATACCTGCAGCAAGCTTCAGTGCCCACCCCCACTATGCTGGATGGATATTGTATTATTTCAATCAGTGCATGATCTTGCCTTCTGTAAGGAAAATTGCTGCTGGCAACTGTGTGCATCATCAGCTCTTCTGCACTACTTTACAATTTGGCCTGTTTGGGCACCAGATGAGCCAGAGAATTAAGCAGCCAGTGGTATCAATATGAATACCAACCACAGATAGGACAAAAAGTATGCACTCCGGGTAGCAAGGTAGCTGGGGTTAGGTATTACCTAACTGTGCAGCTCTGTTGAATACCTAGGTAGATAGGACCTACCCACTCAAACAAAAATTGAGGTTAGTTACCTATCTCCCGATTAGTTCCTACAAAAAATGGCATAACGAACTAAAAGCCATGCTTTATGATGGAGTGACATGTCAATAACAAGTTCCAAGCAACAGCGGTGATGAAGCTACCATGGAAGTGAAATAAATGCCAATAAAGTACACTCGTATTTACCGTCGACCGCTTCAGCGGTGTTACGGAAGGAGCGAAATGTAGCAATTGCGGAAAACATGCCGCATGTCTGCATTTGTAAGATTTTTTTGCGCGGCTTTTAAGGATATGCTAGAGGAAGCAAACTACCGATAATAGTGTCCCACAATGAATACCAAAAGGCACGCCAGCCAGAAAAGCCCATGCAGAAGGCGCGTTTCCACCAGTACAGAAAAGATCTTCCTACGGGAGGGCCCGACCTAAAAAAAGTGATGAAATACGCGACAGGGACAGCTTGTGGCGCGCGAAGCGGGCTAAAAACTGGTTTTGTGTGATGAAAATCTCAAAATTATATGGCCTATGGTATTTGTTTGCTTTCAGGGTGGCCGTGCCCCTCCACACTTGGCTGCGCCTCTGCGCACAACGCACCCCCATTGCTCACTAATTTGTAGACGGGGGCAGACACTGGGAGTACGTACCCCCAATGGAACGTTGCACCCGTCTGGTCGGAAAATAGTGCCCGCTGAGGAAAGGAACGAGACGAAAATTTTTGCTTGAGTGGTGGTAAACTCAGTAATTCTTCTTTCCTCTCATTCATTTTTGGTTCCTCAGACGCGGGGGGGGAGCGGGCCCGGCCCCCACCCCCATCCTTGGCTGCCCTTTGTTGAATGCACTCCTACCAAGCCCTGCCCCTCCCCCTGTTCAACGGGTTTTCAGGTGAAGGCGCTCCTCCCGGGACTTCCGCAGTGACGCCCCACCGAGAAAATGTCGCCTCTCCAGACGAATGCCCTTCCACATCAAAGTTTCCGGATTCGCTCTTGGCTGTGCACGGCCAAGAATTCGAACAAACCAGGTCAAGCTCCACGATCACCAAATTGATTCCACAGAAACGGCCTGGTGTTGATGAGGATTTGAGGTGGTTTTCGCAGCAACATGCTGATGCGGCCGCAGCGAGGAATGCACGCGACAGAAGTCGGGCCCTCATGAGCCTCATGAGCCTCGTGAGCAGTGGCGCAACCAGGAGGAAACGGACTATACATCTCCCGTCGTGAAAGGGGGGCCACATTTCTTAGAGCTTCGTGCGCAAATTCAGCTTTCTTTGCCCGCTGGAGACAAGTGACAACTGGGGTGTCACCGGAGATGGCTTCAGAAAAATCGCGCTGGGCCCCAAAATAATTGTGGTCGGATCTCCAGTAGGAAGCTCCATAAAAATAGGCGAGCCACAAGAACACGCGCCTGGGATCGAAAATTTACGAGGGACCCCCGAAAATCACGCTGGACCTCCAAAATTATCGTCCGGACTTCCAAAGTTATAGTCCAGGGCCCCAAGTAAACAAAGCGGAACGTGCACCGAGGCACAAAAATCGTGACGGGATCACAAGTAGTGAAGAGGCCCCTTAGTTGCCGTCGGGGCCCTGACAAATTCGCGTTGGAAGCCGCAAATAAACACAGCGGAGTCTCGTTCCACAAGTTCAGCAAGAACCAGGAGGAAAATCGCACCGTGGTCTAAAAAAATCCTTCCTGAACTTGAATAAAATCAAGCCGGAGTACCCCACACCCGCCATAAAAACAGTAAGCAGAGACCACGCAAAATAGATCAGAGCCTGAAAATTGTTCCGAAACACTACTAATTGCGCCATATGCCCAAATCTGTGTAGTGCCCCGAAAAAGAAGTGTGCTGGGTTTCCCAAAATATCGCACGGGGTTCCAAAATTCGCGTCGTAGTCCAAACACATCGCGCCGGGTTGTCGGTGAAAGAATTGGTTCGTCGGAAGGGCATCAGTCGGCAGGGGATTAAGGGATTCATGACAAAATGGAGTGTTGTGAAGAGGGAAGAAACTGCAACATTTCCATCAGATCATAAACGCAAGGGGATTTGATGTTAGAATTCCTTTGTAGTGGTTGCGAGGTGTCCATACAAATAACCGCCTGAGTAATGCCGCTTTCTTCAACATTCGGCAGGGCGATTTTCATTTCTGCAGATGGTGTGCTTTGAACCCCCCCCCCCCCCCACACACACACCTCCTCAATACACACACACAGACATTCAACGAATTATTCCGTCGAAAGTGCCCAGAACCAGTCAGGACCATCTCCAGGAACCAGGAACATTCCAGGAACTTTCGCAGTGGCGCTGCTCAGAGGAAATGACGCCCCTCGAGACCAGTGTCCAATTACTCTCATCTAATGTAAATTCCTGGATCCATCCATGCGTAAACCCAACCGGTGCTGGAACGTTAGAAGCTCACATGTGTCCGATCGGGTAAATATTATTACTGAAATGAGGCCGTAAATATTGGGCTTCAAATTCGAAGGAATCTCTCCATCTTGCTGTTGTGCTATAAGTGCTACAATGGTAACTGCCAACATCGCCCGCCATTTTTTTATTCACAAATGATAGGATATCCGAGGGGAATCGGCTGAGCCTGGGACTCCCATGATTTCGAAGGATTCGTCTGTAATTATGGTGAGTTTTTTTAATTGTATCGCTTAGCTGCTTGAGATTGGTCCTAATGAGATTAGTCCTATGCATAACTTCAAATACGCAATTTGTTTGTATGCATAAATATATATATATATATGCATGATATCAAGACTGTTCACAAAGAAACCTAACCAGGAAGCTGTGAACCTGCGACGTTCCACACAACTTAATTCATGTACATCGTGCGGGAAGCTGGCATACAAATGTGGGATTTTCGGCAGTCCAGGGACAGAATCGCACTTTGCAAGTTTTGGGTCTTTGAAGATGTTTCAGAATGCTAACTTTTGCACAAAAATGCTTCGCTTAAATGATAAGAACTTGTGGCATATGCACAGACACTAATCCAAGCGCCCCCACAATTAACGTTACCTTTGAGGAATGTTTCGGGTCCAATGTCTACCACTTAACTTCCGTGGTAGTTAAGCATTCCGAACGAATCTGTATCGGATATGAAGGGTTAGGTAGAGGGCGAATTCGGGTATAACCATGGGAGCACTTTGTCTCTGGGTATGGCATTTCTTTGGAAGGGAACCTCCGGCTGAAAAAAAAATTGAAGTCGGATGGGGTAACTCGAGCCTTCCCGGAGGAGCACCTTTTTTCGGTCAGAACGACATCAATTTCCATGTGGCACGTGCCTCCGGTGCCCCCTTTAACCGCCCTTGTTCGACTATTTATACTGGGAATCCATCATTAAAAGTATCGTGAATACGTGTCCACCTACGTTACTTTCTTCAAAGCTTTGGGATATCCGATATGCTGATTTATGTTCAAATCGTAGGCCAGAAATAGAAACTATTCGTGTATCTTGTTCGATGCTTCGATGAATTTCAAACTTCTATCTCGTGACGACTGGGTTCTGGATTGAAGATTCACGAACCATTCCTGGGATTCAGGGATGTGTCTGATCTTAATCTGGATTTATGTCAGTATACCATGCGCTACCTACAACAGGGGCTCTCTGTGCGACTTCCCACAGAGGAGCCCGGCATATTTACGCCGCACTGCTTCTTTTCAACTATCTGGGTATATAAATTGCATACATGAAAGCATTAGCCGAACAAATAATCCCCTCTCACCAACACACCTCCGATTGCAGGCCTGATTTCCGGCCAGCCGCCACGCATCCGGTCATTTGTACACACGAGGCAGCTACCTTTGAGGCACAGCCAAGTCAGCGGTGGGCTCAGTCATCCAACTTACCCGGGAATAAACTGCTCTCGGGTCTGCCAAGTTTTCTGGCGGTCGAAAACAAGCCACATCTTTTTTTTTCAGTCGCACTCGGGGTGCTACGTGTTCGCTTTTTGGCCATTCATTTTGGTAACTATCTCCGTAGTTTGTGACAATGCTTTTTCAAGTCGATTATCATAGTAAAAGGCCTATTTGACCCCCTTGGCTCTCCCGCTCTCAAATGTTCATCCCGAAACTAGACACTATGCTGGAGTAACCTGAAACAGGCGTGAAAACATAGGAACTTCATATGGATGCCAGAACCAGCAACGCTTGAAAACATCTTTGACAAGTAGGTATAGTCTATATGGAATGTGCAGTCAGTGTGGTCAGTGTGGTCAGTGTGGTCAATGGGGTCAGTGGGGTCAGTGTGGTCAGTGGGGTCGGTGTGGTCAGTGTGGTCAGTGTGATCAGTGTGGTCAGTGTGATCAGTGTGATCAGTGTGGTCAGTGTGGTCAGTGTGGTCAGTGTGATCAGTGTGGTTGTGTGATCAGTGTGGTCAGTGTGGTCAGTGTGGTTGATCAGTGTGGTCAGTGTGGTCAGTGTGTCAGTGTGGTCAGTGTGGTCAGTGTGGTCAGTGTGATCAGTGTGATCAGTGTGGTCAGTGTGATCGGCATGATCTGTGTAGTCGGTGTGGTCAGTGTGGTCGGTGTGATCGGTATGATCTGCGTGGTCGGCGTGGTCAGTGTGACTATGGCCAGCTGCCCCGTTGTCATCCAGCATACACAGACAAAAGCAGCTCAATTTTCCCGAACTTTCCAATGTCGACGTTTGCCAGCACAGCAACTGTGACACTTCCAGAGAGCACCATTCACCGTCCGAAATGTGCACACAATGCACTGATTTCCACATGTCCGGCACATCTGACCTGTTCCCCGGTGGGCGAGGTCGACGCTTCATTGCCTCAGAGCCGGCAGAGGCGGATTTCCCAACGAGCCATTGTGGCCGACAGCCGCGAATCGACGCGCAACATCCAGCGGTGGCCATTGTGTCCACGTGCGGCGGCCCGGCCGTGCCCGGCACGCGCAACCTGCAGCTGCTCACGTTGTGCCGGCTGCACTTCAGCAGCTTCGTGCAGGCCAGCATTTGCACGACACAAAATCGCAACACTTTGCGGCGTTCCGCTGCTATACGTCTCGCCTTCGACACACCTACACATCATCGGGGAAACTAAAAGCTTCCTTACTTGTGAATTTGCATCGAATTGAGAATTCAAATCGCAGGCAGGAGTGCATATAAATACAGCGGGCCGGGAAGTGTATGTGCTATAAGCAGTGGCGCGGCCTTAATTTTCTTGAGGGGACCCCCCTCCCCAACATGTCTTGAAATACATGTTTTTGGTGCGCTTCGCCCGTCGATTTTTTTGGGTGATTTTATGCGGTGAAGATCTCAATTCTTGTTTGATATAGCGCATTTTTGGTTGCTATGGAAGGGGGAGGGCACCAACCTCCCCTTGGTGGTGCCTCTATGGTTATTGGCCGTTTGCTTCAGGGACTGCGCGTTTGCATTTGATTTAATATATTTTGCACTTGTGCCGGCCAAACGCCTTGGGCTGTTTATGGGGCATGTTGCTGCCAAAGTATAAAGCCAAGTCGATATATATACACCACTCGTGTCCTGTGCTACGTAGAATCGTCTCGAAAGCGCGAAAGTCAAGCCAAAACGGCGAGTGCTTGACTATCGGCCGACGACATACTTTTCCCCTCACAAGCCCTCCTTTTTGACCATATCGTATGACGGTATGCTGCGGATATTTACCAGAAGTACCTATTTGGTGCTGCTATAGTGGGTTATCCTAGCATTTAGTTTCGTTCAGTCTCGAAGTGTTGGAAAAGTTTTAAAAATGTGAAAGTACAGTTTTGTCTCGCGTATCACTGGTTTCATTTCCTATCACTCCACTTAGAAGAATTTCGAAGAAGAATGTATCATATATCAAGGCATATATATATATATATATATATATATATATATATATATATATATATATATATATATATAAATATATATATATATATATATATATATACATATATATATATATACAGAATATATATATATATATAGATATATATATATATATATATATATATATATATATATATACAAATATATATATTGTATGTATGCGTGTATGTGCGTATGTGCATGTTGGTAGGTGTGTGTGTGTGTGTGTGTGTGTGTGTGTGTGTGTGTGTGTGTGTGTGTGTGTGTGTGTGTGTGTGTGTGTGTGTGTGTGTGTGTGGTGTGCGCGTGTATGTATGTGGCAGACCAACTGCCGGCCGCGGCGGCCGCTCGGCAGAGGCCCGCCGACCTCGTGCCTTTGGCTCCACTTGGCACTGCGTGCCTCCGCGGGTGGCCGCCAAGCGCGCCGCTCTCGCTGCCAGCGCTAAAAATACGGCTCGTTGTCGGTTGCACGGGTCGTCACCCAGATTTCGGCGGTGGCGGCGCGGCGGCGACGGCGGCGCGGGAGCAGCCCACACCGACCGCGCGGCACGCGCACTGGTGCCCGCCGCGGACAACTGTACCAGCGTGATGCTCAATGAGCACTCATTGATCACGTGATGCTCATTGAGCACTCACGGCGTGATGCTCATTGAGCTCATTGAGCACGTGATGCTCATTGAAGTTCTGGCTGGGGAGCGCCAAGAATAGATGGTCCCAGGGTTTGTTCGTCGTCAAAATTAAACAGACAACACATCAATGGACGAAATGCGTTGGAAATCCGACAGGAGAACAAAGCATCGAATCATACTGGGATACGAAGTAAACGCAATGCGTACGTTTCTCCGCACCAAAACTGCCAGCATTGATCTGGCACGACTGTGCTGCTCGTGGATCTGCGGACAATTCTTCTACCGAATTGGAATTGCTGCAATTCTGACTCGGTAGAGAGTGCAGCCTCATCCTTATGATGCTGTGCTGCCTGTAGCTCGAGTAAAGGCGCATATGCCCATGCCCATTATTGAAAACGGTAAGCCCAGTCGTCATGGACGTGTCGCAGAAATTCTCGAAAAATGGAAATGAGTTTGAAGGCATACCAGTTAATCAGTTTGAGATATGAACATTTTAACAAAAGCACTTCAGCTGTGGAATTGTCCTCTTCTCTGTAAAACATCCCTCACACCTTACCATAAATGCCTGCGACATCTGCAATTATATGGTCATGTTATCACCGTTTGCACTTAGCACTTTCCCGAATCATCCGTGCCGCCGCGACGAGGGGTGCGGTGACGCGTCCCCTCAAATTGTCGGAAGTAAGTACCTATTAGGGCTTTAGGGCGCATCGACTACATTGGTCATGTATCGCCCACTCAAATTGTATGAGATTTGGCATCACGTTGCATGTGAAAAAATATCTACCCCCACATCCCACATTTGTGCGATCACCAAAATCCAAAAATAACGTACATGGTTATTATATCAATACACCGTTTACAAAATGGAACATCATTTGATTGCAAGAAGTAGGTATCTGGTTTCGGTGCGTTCATTCATAACCTACTTCGTTGGCATGTTTGCAATGGTGTTAGTTATTACTTAGCAGGTGGGACACTTGAAACGTGTTTTCCCTTTCCGCTCCTGTTTTCTAAATCATGTGGTTCGATTCGTTGCTGGTTGATAAAAGCTAAAGGAACCAAGTTGCTAGAGATAGGAATGCTTTGCGAGTTAAGACAGACAGATAACATACATACGTGTACCTGAGACAAAAATGATTGCTATGTAGCTGTCATAAATTCGTACTTTTCAAGGACGAAATGGAATAAACTGATTTGGACGCTTGCCTGGATGGCTTCGCTGAATTTGCCAACAACTGTTGAACACCGCGCTAAACTGGGGAGGGTCTATAATGGCTTGTTTTGCCCGATGGATGATCTCAGCAATTATGAAGCAAATGGTGATGAAAGGTGCAGCAATCGATGTCTTTTAATTAATGTAGTGGTTTTGACCCACAGCCGTAATTAATATTTAACTTCAAATGTCGTTAAATTTCCCCCAAATGGCGTTGAAACGCTGTAATCGCAACGATAAAAATGCCCGATGGACGATCTCAAGAACTACTGCAGCGATTTTCGTGAAAATGGCTCTAAAATATACTTCGACAACGATTTGGTGGGAGCTTAGTCATTTCCATCTGGTATAATTGCGTAGAAAGCTACGAAATGATCGTTTGAAATTAGACATTTGCCCGATGGACGATCTGCGAAAGTAATTTATAGAATTGCGCCGAACACACTGAGCAATGTCTTTTCACCGTTTTAGATGAGTTGAGGCAGTTAAAATAAAAATTAACATACGAAATATGAAATAGACTGAACACGAAAGTAAGTACAACCGTGAACCAAGCTTTCAGTCATCCTACAAATATATTGCCCATCTCTAACTGAATTGCGAGGTGATGAATTTCTGCATTTCGTGTGTTAATTTTTCTCTTAATTACCTCAAATGGTCTAATGCGATTAAAACACATCGATCAGTGTGTGTTTGACGCAATTATGTAAATTGCTTTTGTAAATCGTCCATAGAGCAAATATCGAATTTCAATCCTGCATTTCGTGGCTTTCTACCTATTTATATCGGATGGCAATGACTCAAAGGGCCCAAAATCGATGTTGAAATTTACTTTATAGCCATTTTCATGAAAATCGGTGCAGTAGCTGCTGAGATGGTCCACCGGGCATTTTCTATTGTGATTATAGTGATTCAACGCCATTTGGGGACAATTTAAAGACATTTGGAGGAAAATGTTAAGTATGATTGTGGGTTAAAACCACTACATTAATTAGTATATATATATATATATATATATATATATATATATATATATATATATATATATCGATTACAGCACCTTTCATCTCCAATCGCTTCATAATTACCGAGGTTGTGAATAGGGCAAAAAAGTGGGCATTATAGACCCTCCCGCTAGACTGAGGCTGTTGTGTAAGGCTGGTGTAGGCCCTAAACCCAACACACCAACCGAACAATGCCAATCTGATGGCAGAATTTTTCACCGACAGCTTAACGTGCCAGTGTTCGGACACCACCACCCAGTTGCCGAACCGCTGGCTTCATTTGATCAGCCGCCATCTTGCCCTTCCAGAGAGTGTCTTTCTGCAACCGCGTGTGGCGAGCTACACCCTGCCTGACACTTCAGGACTGGAAGCCCAGAGGCCGGCGCAATATCAGCTGAACAACCCAGGAAAAACGGCACCGCCTGCAGCCGCCTTGTGGTCTCCCAGTGGGAAGCGTCATGGCCTCGGCTGCTCCCAGCCACGGCCCGTCACGTGATCCCATCTCGGCCGAGAGTGTGGTGTATCTGTGGTGTGGCCGAGTCAGACGCCACTCCGCACGTCTGCACCACCATCTGCACCATCTGCCACCATCTGCAGGCGCTGACGTGCCCCACGGTCAGGTGCGCCCCAGGGCACGCGACCGTGACCCTGGCGCGACCTTCCTCAGGCTCCTCGGGCCCGCCGGTGCCCTCGCGGCCGCCGCCCGGTCCGGACCCGCGGCCAGGCGGCGCGTGACGTGCGATGCGGCACAGTCTGCGCGCCAGGCGCCAGCCGTACAGCCGGCGGCGGTCGCCGGTCAGCCAGTGTCACGCCGAACGTGTAGGGGCACCGCCGTGTCTGAAGGTCACCTGACCACACTGGTGGGCAGCCCTAGCCGCTCTCCGACACAGACAGAACACCACGTGTAGGGCACCGCCGTGTCTGATGGTCACCTGACCACACTGGCGGCAGAGCCGCCGGCTGTAGTGGATAGCCGCTCTCCGACACAGACAGAACACCACGTGTAGGGCACCGCCGTGTCTGAAGGTCACCTGACCACACTGGCGGGCAGCCCTAGCCGCTCTCCGACACAGACAGAACACCACGTGTAGGGCACCACCGTGTCTGATGGTCACCTGACCACACTGGCGGGCAGCCGCCGGCTGTAGTGGATAGCCGCTCTCCGACACAGACAGAACACCACGTGTAGGGCACCACCGTGTCTGAAGGTCACCTGACCACACTGGTGGGCAGCCGCCGGCTGTAGTGGATAGACTCTACATTCCTAAATATTCCCACATTGCTCAACATTACCATGCGTTGCATTGCTGCTGCATTGTATGCATTGCTAAACCAGTCGGCGGCACAGCCACCTCACGGAGTACCGGCATTGTTTTCTCTTCAGCTAGGCCTATATTTGCTTCCTGGCAGGTTATATTTATTGCATGGAATGACCTGCATTTCTCGCAATGCTTGGCGTACACGTCCGTGACGTCATCATTAAAATGGGGACAACGGGATCAAGTGCGACGTTTAAAAAAAAACAGGCTTGACGATAACTACCGAATGTTGCAATGAGTCATTATACTGCTTGCGGTTTTGTCCATCAATCCACCTTTTTTAGCTCCTTTTATCTGGCACCTCATTGTGGCGTTGAAAATGTCACTTCCACTGTTGCAATTGACCTGGGTCAAATGTAGCACGTTCGTGGTGAAGTCGTGACATCATGCATGAATGCTTATATTTTTCAAAACTCAACCCAACTTCAGGACATGCACCAATCAGAATGGGACATACACGGTTCGTGTGTGATTGAAACCCATATGTTGCCCACGGAATGCCGAGCCGCTCCATGCTGTCTCTATATGCCAATATGGTATTGTCATGTGTCTGGAATTAAATTTGTTGCGTGCTATAATTTAAAATACACTGAATTAAAACAATACAAAGTTACCGATATATAATTTTATGGGAATATGTATGCAATGCAGGCTCTAAAACATCTCAATATTTCTGACGTGGCAAATATCGTTCATTTTTAAACCATAATACTACCAATAGGAGTATAGTAAACTGTAATTTAATTGCAGTTTGTCATGGGGAGTAGACTTTCCTATAGTTTTGGTAGGGCCTGAATCCGGCCATCTTTCCAACCAAGGAAAATATTATTGTTATCTCAACATGAAGCCCTATGGGGTGCGACCCACTAACCAAATTGGCAGCACTCATCCATTGCCTTCATGCATTGGGCATCACCAATACTGTTCAAACTTCCCCACCCATGGCTGTTCATTAGAACAAATTGCATCCTCGTTAAGCCTGACCGTATATTCTCCCGTAAAAATGAATCCAAGCGCAAGAGAAGCCCTGTTGCAGCTTGATTACCTCGCTGGCAGGAAAACCACCTAGAGTGCCGATTTTCTTCATATTTAATGCACCGAGCCAACGGAGGTCATGTGTCTGGAATGAAACTTGGTGCTTGCTAGGATTTAAAATGCACTGAATTAAAACAAAGATAAAAAACATACAATGTCACCGACCTTTTTAATGGGAATATGTCTTTAATGCATGCTCTAAAGCATAAATGTTTCGGATGTTGCAAATATCGTTCCTTTTTAAACTATAATGCTGCCAATAGCCAACTGAAATTTGCCTGATTTGGTACCAAGCTATCCAAAGTGTGTGCCTAGGTTAGCGTCGCGCAAAAACAAAAACAAAAACATCTGGTTGGACGTCGCGGGTAGAGCACACGGCACTTGACATACTCGCACATGATGTTCTTTGATAACTATTGTGTGTGTGTGGAGGTGTAGAGGGGAGGATGCCGAATTCACTCAAGTAAAATGAGGGTGTCAGGATATTGGTAGCTGTCTCTCAGCGTTGATCCGAGAAAATATGGAGATGTGTTCGGTTAGTGAGGTTGGGGTGGGGGGCTGGAAGGGTGGGGGGGGTGGGGGGGGGGGCTGGAAGGGTGGGACGCGCTCGGATTATTTCAGACTCTTTTTCCACATCCCACCATTGGGGCGGGTGTGGGAACATCCTGCATTCGCAGATGAAGTTGTCAACAGGATTATTCCGTGTATGATCAAAGTCCTCATGATCAAACTAATTCAGATTTTCCGATGTCGGTAATGCCAGCTGACTCCAACTAGCACCAGCCGTGCGGATCGGAGCAAAGGTGGAGGTGCCGATTCAGTGGCGACGACGGGAATTTATCGGGAGGGGGAGGGGTTTGATGGAGATGCCAAATGGGACCAATCCATCGTCATGATCGGGGATTTGTCCGGACATTCTGGTGGAGGTTCCGATTCGAGGCCGCTTCACGTACCTTGTGTCTCGAACGATGAAGTGCTGATTCACAGGTATCACGAGGAAGTCTAATGGGTGACGGAGGTGCTAATTCGGGGATGGCAATATGGATTTTTGGGTGATGAAGGTGCTTATTCAGCGTGTCATCGAGAAGTTAGAATACTAAAGCATGGAGCGAGCGATGGACTTGGTGGATCCACTAAACTTCCTCATGATCCAGGGAATTTCGACAGTTTTGTTTGACGGGTCAGGGGTGACGGACTTGGGGGGCAGTCGCCGGGGACTTGCCTCTAGGTAGTGGTGGCAGTGCCGATCAATGGTTGTTTCCAAGATATTCGGAGATGCCATTTCACACGAGTTTCAGTCAGCAGGGGTTTTTCTGGAGGGGTAATGGAGGCTCTTCTATACGCTGCGTTAGATTAATGGGAGGTGCCAAATAATTTGATAATCTGCACAACATAGTTATTGGAATAATTTCCAACAAGTTTGGCGTTGTAATTTATCGGCTTTGATGCAAATAGAAGTAGTAGGCTGATTAGGCAACTGAGCAGAATATGCAGCAAATGCAAAATTGGCAGCCGAATGCATTAGTGGATGGAAATTAATCTGGGGTGTTTTAGCACGTTGTGGCTGGATGGGTCCGAGCATTCGGGAGTGATCACTCACAATGCTCTTAGTGAACTTTGTGAATCAGGTACAGGTATTCGGGACGCCCAGGCACCTGGTAAAACGTACCCGGTAACGGCCAAAATAAGTACACTGTCATGCAAATATGAGCAAACGGAAACGCAAAACGTGACTCCTGCTAGAGATCGGAAATTTTGCGTTATTTCAGTTCCATCTGCATATCAATGCTTCGAATTCAACCCTTGATTATAGCCAAAATAAGTGGTGCCAGTTGGCGTGAAAGTTAAGAACTGCAGTTTTGTGCCGAGAATATACACGTTGATATCGATGTATTCACCCACATATATGTGTGTGGTAAATTACGACCACTGCTCGCAACGTTATAGGTAGTCCCAGAACCCATTCTGTCCTTTGATGGCTAGAAAAGCGACATGATCAACCATCTAGAAATGAGCTGAACATTTACCAGATATCCAACTCAATGCGAGCCAGAACTTCTCTCACGCGAGTCAACAAATGATTATTGCCGTCTGTCGACCATCAGAGACACGTTAGTCGGCTGCATTACAGCCCCAGCACGGTCCACATAGTCGTAGAACGAGGGTGCTTAGTTTGACATCACTAGCGCGAGAATACCACTCCTCTGATGGTTGGTTGGTTATTTAGGCTTAGGGGCGCATCGACTGCTTCGGTCATACAGCGCCCATCCACTCCGCTGATGGCGTGCTAGATCAACCAACCGCAGCTTCAGCTCTCGCCTCGATGTGCGTGCCTAGGGTGGAGGCGCGCGCCCAGGGTGGAGGCAGCCATGTTCTGCGGCGGTCGGCGGCGACGCGCCGCCACTGGCGGGCTGCCAAATCACGATTGGCGCGTCGCTGCACTGCAGTCAGCTGGCGCCCCGACGCCACAAAGGCAGGCCGCGCGCAAGCCCGCCGCGGGAGAGTCCGCCCGAGCCGGACCTCAGCGACAGCCCGACCAGAGAACACGCCCGCGCCGGCCAAGGGGGCGGACGCACGTCTGAATGTGCGGGGACGGGCTGGTGCCAACCAAACGCCGTGGCAAGACGAACACCGAGGCTGACCCAGGTCACGAACGAGCCGAACCAACCCTTCTCGTCGCAAGACGCCAAACTCCGGTCAGAGAAGCTGATCTGCTTAGTAGTCTGAAACCGACAGCTCGCTAACAAACCCCACGCCGGAGATCTGCCGTCAGACAGCAGGGCGTCGATCTATGACAGACAGCAGCGGTACGGCGCCCCCTGGCGTACGGCGATGCCGGCCACTGCGGGGGTGTGGGGGCCGGCCGCGGGCGGCGAGTCGCTCACCTGCTGACTGCTGAGCCGCCGCCGCCGCCGTCGCCGTGGCCGCTCGTCGGTCGGTCACACCTCTGTGCCGCCGCCGTCCGCCACTCGGCCTAGTCGCGCCGCCAGTCGGCGCCGACGGGCTCTGACACAGACGCCGCGCGACGCTATCGATCGGCGCCGTCGCCGACGCGCCGCCTGCGCGCCACCGCCTGCGCGCCGCCGCCGCCGCCGCCGGCAGTCGGTGTGCGGGTCAAGGTCAGCCCGCCAGGTCACTGGGGCAGAGACTGCACTGGTGACGGCTACCGGGGAGGGGGATGGGGGGGGGCTGCAGGAGAAGCCGGCGGGGACACTGCCGGGGATGTCGATGGAGATGATGCTGGGATGTTGGCGGAGATGATACCGGTGAGGTTGACGGAAATGACACCGGGAAGACGATGTCGGGGATGTTGGCGAAGACGCTTTCGGTGAGGATGAAGATTATACTGGGGATGTTGGCGAAGACGCTGTCGGAGATGTTGATGGAGATGATATCGGGGATGTTGGCGAAAACGCTGCCGGGTATGCTGGCGGAGACGCTTCCTGTGATCTCCCTAGTGCGTCCTCGGGTGTCCGGTATGCGCCCAGGAAATTTTTTTTGCGAGTGGTTCACGGTATTGAAATGGTTTCTGGCAGGTAAGGTATTCGACGAAAGCCAACGAAGTGACGAAAGCAGCACATCAAATGGTAGTAGTAGGTACACCAAGAAGAGTTTGCTACGCACATTTTCCGCCGATGCCATGCACGAAGCACGGCCACTATTATTTCCGGACCTGACGTCTCTAGAGAGACCCGTTGGCGTCTTCAACTGAAAAATTAAGTGTGCGGGGGGATGGGTGATCTCGAACTTCTCATCGGGATTCCTTGTATTTCCAGGGAGGTGGGGCGTTTAACTGAAATGTTCGCTGAGCGGGAGGGAAGGGGATGCACTCCAGTCTCCTCGGAGTGGAGCTCTTTCTCGATTAGAAGGGTCTATCGTTCCGTGTGGGACATACCCCTGTGCCCCTTCTCCCACCACCTGACACACCCTCGACGCCAACGGGGATATGGAAGGGCCGGAGGCCTGCAGTGCTGCCGAGTGTTAATTTTAATATCATTCCGCTAGCTCAGCCCCATTTCTGCACGGGTAGGGGACGAACTCCACCGGCTGAGATCAGATACGGTCGTGCAATTCCCTACAGGGTAGCGCAAGCAAATTGTGACCAATTCTATAAACATAGTTCCTCAGCTAGCCTCCCACTGCATGACGTCACAGGTGTAGCGGTACAGCTAGCCTGCCACTGCATGACGTCACAGGTGTAGCGGTACAGCTAGCCCGCCACTGTATGACGTCACAGGTGTAGCGGTACAGCTAGCCGCCACTGCATGACGTCACAGGTGTAGCGGTACAGCTAGCCCGCCACTGTATGACGTCACAGGTGTAGCGGTACAGCTAGCCTGCCACTGCATGACGTCACAGGTGTAGCGGTACAGCTAGCCCGCCACCGTATGACGTCACAGGTGCAGCGGCTCAGTCCCCCACAGGTGATTACCAATTACCCACAGCCAAGCCCCAACTAAGTCAGCTGACGCCGGCGTCGGGCTTGATCGGGCCGGCTGCTGTGCATGCTTGAGTGAATGCTGCTCACACCGGGCCAATATTAGAGGCGAGAGGCAAGGCCATCAGCCTTCAACTAGTCAGCGAGGTTATCGCTCGTATGTTGTGCTTCAGGAATGTCACTGACGTTGGGTCAGTATTGGAGGCGAGAGGCAAGGTCACCAGTCTTCGGCTTCCCGTCAGCGAGGCTATCGCTGATCGTCGGACAGGGAACGGCGCCGTCTTTCCTCCATTAAACGGAACTCTTGTATGAGAAGGCGTGGATCCAATAAAGGACTTGCAGACGTTATAAAGCGAACGGATGGATGGTATTTGAGGATGACAAACTGTAATACCAACATCTAATGTCTAGGATGAATTGGTCCGGCACTCTACACATTACAACTTAGGGATCAATGCATATACGATAGTCGATAGCGTCGCTACCAACATCCAAGCAATCATGGACAATTAAAAATCAGGTACTCGGCGAGCTAAGCATCCGGTGATGCAATAATTACGTTTAATACAACGAAGAATGGCTCTTAAGTGCTCCTGGGTTTTAGACGATGGGGCAAGGGGCCATCGTGACGATGGCCCCTGGCCGAAACGTTGAGTAACATAGTAATCCCTAACGCTACTTTTGATGTAGACTCAGCGCCTCCTGGTATATTGAGGGTCGTACATTTCGTCTCACGCAATGCAATAATTACGGTACAAGTGTTGGTGTGTTGAGTGGTGGTACAATGCCGAATCAGCAACATTATCGATGCCGACGATTTTAGTAGCCTTACGAGTTGATCTATCCATTAAATGTCAATTGTGCAAAGATTCTCCAAAGGCCGCTTGATCGAGGCAGCTCATTGCTTACGCCACTCAAGACATTTCCCAATCCCGCGGCCCACCGGCGAAACAGTGTGGGCGGCGCCATTAGCCGTGAATGTGCATAAAGTGTGTCGTGAACCAACCAATAAACAAAGCTCATTGCTTAGGGTCTAGATAACTTGGCCGAAAACCATTTTACATGATTCGAAATATAATTTGTTCCAGCATATAGGAATCAATACATTACAGCCACGGGTGTCCGGGGCATATTTTTTTTCTCAAAGACCCGGCCGTGATTTGAAGCGTTCTATGTGAAATGACAGTAATAGTGCAAATGAAAAACAATACTGTACAGCCTGACGTGAATGCATATGACAGTCTACGTCTCATTTTTATGTGAGGGGAGGGAAAGGAAAGGGAATTTCGATGGAAATATACCTGGACACTATACTTTCATCACGTACATTAGTCTGAAGGGCAGGGAAAAGGTTAGTTTGAGGAAATTTTCCTTGTCGGTATGGGTGCGATCCGGACTAAACCTTTCGACATGATGTAGCTAATACAAGTATACAAAGAAGCAACTAAATGCCCAACGAAATAAATAAAAGCAAATAATTAGAAGCGATTTGCATGCAATTGTTGCAAAAGGAAATAGAGCAACACCATCACATAGCCGTGCACCATCTAACGAAGTGTGCACCATAACCTCCACAGCTCATAACCTCCACGGACCATAACCTCCACACATTGAAGATGCTCGAAGTAGCCGTTACCTTCACAAATTAGGGATGCTCAAAGGGACCGTGACCTCCACATATTCAAAAGGCTGAAAGGGACCGTAACCTCCACACGGTCTACGATCATGCCCACGTCCCACATTGGTTGCGTCTCTTTTTACGCCGGATCCTTATTCGTAGTCGGTGCCACATATACCGATTATTTTGTTATTGTCACATCATATGAATACTTACATTTTGTCGGTCGGCCTAGCCAGCACATTTACTAAGGAGGATGAGGATCCCGAGAGGCCCGAGTGGGAAGGTTACTACATTGATTGGCGATTTCGACAAACTTCCTGCCTCCACCACTACTTGTGATTTAATATTATCATTTATCCTGAATTCAGCTATTTGTCGTGCTCACGGGGGCCTTGGCCTCTATCTACTCACTTATTGTGTCCAGACATGGAGCTTGCATGGACTTGGTACTTCATTATTCGGTTTCCGAAAACAAAACAGGCTTCCACCAAATTCAAGAAGTTAGAGCACGTGACTGAGCGTCATGTCCGATAACGTGGATTTTGTTCACGACATGCGAGGCGATCCCACTCGTAGCGTACGCGAACTAAACAAACAGTCGGGTTGACTAGAAACCGTCCGGAGTTTTACTTCGTGCGACCACTTCTCGCACTAGAATACACATTTCCATGAGCGGCTGGGCGCTGTTCGGCGGCACGAACCGACGGCGTCGACGCGCCACCGACGATGCGTCCCAGTTGTCTGTGTGATCCACTGAGTGCGTGTTTGCTGGCGTCCAGAAACAATGCACTGTCACGCCATCGAATCCCATCCTGTTGGCGCGTCTGTCGCGGCGGCCACTGCCGCGGCCATTAGGTGACCATTAGCCGCCAACATTCGTACCGGGCGTCGGTATCCGGAACCACTTGCGTTAGTCAGAGGGGAAGTCACCGCTCGCAGAAGGGCCTGATCCGTCGGGGCCAGTGCGTGGCCAGCTGGCGGAGCCGGCTGTGTTCCACTCACAGCTGCCCTGGGCTGTAGCCGCCGCGGTCAGCGGACTGCCGCCGTGGCGAATCCGCGCCGGCTGTGGTGACCGCCAAACGCCTGACCGGTGTCCAGGTTCGGACCAGATTTGACCCAGAGGGGGTATTGGTGAGCGAGGGTCGCCAGAGGAGCGTGAGGTTGTGGTCGGATACGGTTCCAGGCTCGTAGTAGAAACCTTTAGTCCCAATGGAAGTGTAGGCGTAGCGGCTCCGCCGTCGGTGGGGTGTCGGGGTGTGGCGGGTGTGAGTGCGGTGGTTTGGTGGGGTGGGGTGTTGTGGGGTGCTATGGCTTGTGTGGGAACGGAGACGGATTCATTACCGGGCAGTGTTTTGCCTATGAATCATATTGCCCAGCGCCAAACTCGACGGACGCAATGTGGTTCCTCCCTTAACGGCCGCTCCCTCATGCATGTTTGTATGAGGCGGATGTTGCGCGCAGTTCTCGACATGCGTGCTACCGAACCGAGCGATGATCGTTTTCACGACCCGCTCCGGCCCGGTGGTCATACAGGACGGACGTTAGCAACCGATTTGTGCTTATCATTCCTGATCGTTAGCACACGCTATCGTTAGCCCCCCTCGAATATTCCTTTTCACCGCCAATTCTGTTCGTCAAAGGCTGAACGGCTGCTGGTGCGCCCGATAATTTCTATCATGAAATATTTACATGTATATGCATCGTGCGCCAACAGGACCGGCAAACTCTCCTGGCACACACCTCCCCCCTCCCCATAACCTACGCTTCTTTACGAGGCGTGTGACGTCGGCGCCACCAGTCGTGACACACATATCTCCCCCACACATCATCTCAAATTTGTTACCTTTGTCCCTTCACCCCACCCCAAAAGACGGGTCGCTCCTTTCAGCAGGGTGAATTAGGTTTAGGAGGCAATACCTATCATAGAAATGAGATCGGTCTGGTTATTAGGTTTGGAAGAAGGAAGAAAGCATGGCAGACCAACGGCACTCACATTTTGCCGGTGGTTCTGTGCGTATGTCATATAGCTGGCCTCTTCGGTCTTCTTGACTCTTCCTGAGACTGCTCCTTCCGTGAGTGAGAGACTGCGTTAGTGAGAGTGAGCGAAAGAGAGAGAGAGAGAGAGAGAGAGAGAGAGAGAGAGAGAGAGAGAGGAGAGAGAGAAAAAGAAAGAGAGAGCTCTTCCATCAGGCTGCCAGATTTTCTTCAATTCGCTGTAGCTCCGCTTCCTCTATTCTCTGACTACTCCCAAGGCTTCGGCGTGAATGTGTTGGATTTTGATTGGCGGTGGGAATTTTTTTCTTCCCCTTAGGCTGTGCGTATTTTGAAGCCACCTGGGGCCTTCATGGTGTTCTGTGGAGTAAAAATATTTACCACTATGCTGCCAGCAGTCTAGGCCCTGGTCACTGATCTCACGATTCGATTTTTTTTGGGCTGCCACGTGCACCTGGTGTTTCAAGTGTTCGCGCGGCCCCCTTTGATCTGGACACGTCGGGTTCGGCTGGGTCTATTGGGTGGGACCTAACAAACAGGTCATATAATGGGGCGGGCCTCGATCTGGCTCCACGTATTGCCTATTGCGGACCTGTCGGGTGGGAATGTATCGAAGATTTCGAGCGGAAAGAATGTAAGCCTCCTTACCCAAGTTTTCAAAATTATATACTTTCCCCCATCTTCATAACTTAATTCGATGTATTTGGGCTTCGAGAGTATTCAATCAATGGTGCTTTGCGACCGAAAGAAATTGAGAAAGTCGCAATTTTGTGTGCTCTACCAAGAACCTTCAAGGAAATCGCTTCTTGTTGCACCCACGCCAGGATCCAGCAGTGGGTGTGGAGACGACATGGTCACGGACCTGTTCTTTATTTGTTCCCCTCCCCCACCCCGGGGTCCACCAGTAGGTGTGTGAAAGGATGACGTGGACCTGTTCTTTGCAGGTGATATTAAAATGTCTGCGGCCTGTGCGCGTCTGCGTGCGGTGACATCCGCCCTTATCCGTGACCATGCACATTCGCTCCACCTAATCAATGCAGCAACTTTTCGCATATCCATCTCATGATAAAAAGCGCCAGGAGCCCCAGGAAAACATTAAAGAGTTCTGCTCGCATTGGCATAACATTCGGATGTCACTGCTAGTATGAAAATCGCATTTATGTTGACAATAGCGTACAAGGTGATCACCGAAAATTGACATTTTCTCAGGATTAAAATGATGCACCTGCTTTCATTAACAGCTAAGAGGCACACATCCGCCTATATGGCTGAGGATGTTGTGTGCTGTGGCCGTCGTGATACAGAGTGCAACTATCCGTCTGTGTGATTGTGGATGTTGTGTGCAGTGGCCCCTATGATGCAGGGTGCGACTGGCCAGTGGGGGCCATGTGCTGGCTGTGGCCGGGCCATGCGCCTGTGTGGCTGTGGATGTTGTGTGCAGTGGCCCCTATGATGCAGGGTGCGACTGGCCAGTGTCGGGGCGAGTAACGCTGGCCGTGATAACGCTGGCCATGATAATAACGCTGACTGTGGTAACACTGACCGTGATAACGCTAGCCGTGATAACGCTGGTCGTGATAAAGCCGGCCGTGATAACGCTGGCCGTGATAACGCTGGCCGTGATAACGCTGGCCGTGATAACGCTGACCGTGATAACGCTGACCGTGATAACGCTGGCCGTGATAACGCTGGCCGTGATAACGCTGGCCGTGATAACGCTGGCCGTGATAACGCTGGCCGTGATAACGCTGGCCGTGATAACGCTGGCCGTGATAACGCTGGCCGTGATAACGCTGGCCGTGATAACGCTGGCCGTGATAACGCTGGCCGTGATAACGCTGCCCGTGATAACGCTGGCCGTGATAACGCTGGCCGTGATAACGCTGGCCGTGATAACGCTGGCCGTGATAACGCTGGCCGTGATAACGCTGCCCGTGATAACGCTGCCCGTGATAACGCTGACCGTGATAACGCTGACCGTGATAACGCTGGCCGTGATAACGCTGGCCGTGATAACGCTGCCTGAATAACGCTGGCCGTGATAACGCTGGCCGTGATAACGCTGGCCGTGATAACGCTGGCCGTGATAACGCTGGCCCGTGATAACGCTGGCCGTGATAACGCTGGCCGTGATAACGCTGGCCGTGGTGATAACGCTGGCCGTGATAACGCTGGCCGTGATAACGCTGGCCGTGATAACGCTGGCCGTGATAACGCTGGCCGTGACCTGATAACGCTGGCCGTGATAACGCTGGCCGTGATAACGCTGGCCGTGATAACGCTGCCGCGGTGACGCTGGCCGTGATAACGCTGCCGTGATAACGCTGGCCGTGATAACGCTGGTCCGTGATAACGCTGACCGTGATAACGCTGACCGTGATATGTGACCGGCCGTGATAACGCTGCCCGTGATAACGCTGGCCGTGATAACGCTGGCCGTGATAACGCTGGCCGTGGTGACGCTGGCCGTGATAACGCTGGCCGTGATAACGCTGGCCGTGATAACGCTGACCGTGATAACGCTGACCGTGATAACGCTGGCCGTGATAACGCTGGCCGTGATAACGCTGGCCGTGATAACGCTGACCGTGGTGACGCTGCACACTCCGACGCTGCCCGTGGTGACGCTGGCCGTGATAACGCTGGCCGTGATAACGCTGCCCGTGATAACGCTGACCGTGGTGACGCTGGCCGTGATAACGCTGGCCGTGATAACGCCGACCGTGGTGACGCTGCACACTCGGACGCTGGCCGTGGCGGAGTCGGTGGCCGGCGGCACCAGTCGCCCGACCATCTGACCATCTGGTGCGGCGCGGCCCACGCTGCTGAATGTGGCCGACGTCGAGTCATGCCGTGAGCTCTCGGCGCCGGCCGCCTGGCTGTCAGTTACGACATCGTCGTCACGAACACCCTGACGAGGCGCTCACACCCTGACGAGGCGCTCACACCCAGACGAGGCGCTCACACACTGACGAGGCGCTCACACACTGACGAGGCGCTCACACACTGACGAGGCGCTCACACCCGACAGGCGCTCACACACTGACAGGCGCTCACACCTGACAAGCTAACGACGAGGCGCTCACACCCGACGAGGCGCTCACACACTGACGAGGCGCTCACACCCTGACGAGGCGCTCACACCCTGACGAGGCGCTCACACCCTGACGAGGCGCTCACACACTGACGAGGCGCTCACACCCTGACGAGGCGCTCACACCCAGACGAGGCGCTCACACCCAGACGAGGCGCTCACACACTGACGAGGCGCTCACACACTGACGAGGCGCTCACACCCTGACGAGGCGCTCACACACTGACGAGGCGCTCACACCCTGACGAGGCGCTCACACACTGACGAGGCGCTCACACCCTGACGAGGCGCTCACACCTGACGAGGCGCTCACACCCTGACGAGGCGCTCACACACTGACGAGGCGCTACACACTACAGGCGCTCACATACAGGCGCTCAACCAACCACACAGAGGCGCTCACACTGACAGGCGCTCACACCAGACAGGCGCTCACACCCAGACGAGGCGCTCACACCAACAGGCCTCACACACTACGAGGCGCTCACACACACGAGGCGCTCACACACTGACGAGGCGCCCACACCAGACAGGCCTACACCCAACAGGCGCTCACACCCCGAGCACAGCCGGCGCAGTGTGCCGCACATTGGCGTCCGTGTACACAAACCGGCGGCTCGGGCCACCGCCAGCTGATGAGTCGCAGACGACCTGAGGTCAAGTGCAACGTAACGAGTGCAGCATACTGGTGTCGGCTGAACTTAACGTCACACAATGTACGGCGGTGAGTCACTGCACGCAGCAATGGGCGCTGCCAACGCCAAAGCGCGATCGCCACGGCGATTAACATGTAGCATTCATGCCGGGCAGGTCGCATTCCGACCATTCGCCTGCAGGAAAGCTGGGCCTCCGGCAAGCCCATCGGACTACGAGTACACCTCTCGCACGGTGGGAAGCATCGAACAATGGCCGAATATGTGCACGTCCGGTGGCTCTTGGTGACCGACATGCGACACAGTGTGCATGTCAGTGGCCTCGGTCAGATCGGCCGAGTTTTGCCGCCGATTACTCCGGGGTGCCGTGGAACTGACGGCGGCCGGGATAAGAAGCGAAGCGTTCCGCGTTCTCCAGGGAAGCCGTGCTGGTGCCGCGTTAAGCGGTGCTGCCCTATCGGGCGCGAACACGTCGTCACCGTCGTGACTGGCTCCACCTCCAGAGCAGGTGACCACTGACAGTGCGAATTTGCCGCAGGTTAGCCTATTTCAACACAGGATGCTCTGTGCAGTTGCCCAGGCTGCAGCTGCAGCAGCCTTTACCTTCGACAACTCCTCGCAACATATCTGCAACACCAATCCGACCTAAACACATTCAGTTACATGTGAACAAGAGAAAAGAATGTGCAATGAAAATGATTACATCGTTTGTTCTGTTTCAACGATATCGCCACGCACCTCCGTGATCTTTGCCCACGCACGACGCGGTTTGCCATTGTTGCCAGCGCAGGGAGGGTTGAGGGCTATTGCTGCGAACCATCGCATTTGCCAATGCAGGAGGGAATGGGAACCCTTGAAGTGTCTCTGAACGGAGTGTGCTAGCGACATGAAACTAAAATTAGCATGCTGCACGTGAGGATATCACCGGCGTGATATTTCTTTTTATACCTTGGATTACTACTGGAACTGCAGCTCAGCTTTAACAGTCTAGGGTCACAGGTGACCCTATGCGGTCAAATGATGCTGAAGTGATGAACACAATGTTTGTCATTATATGGGGACTTGATAAATACTCGATATATGGTATGTCGACCCACAAGTCCCTGGTCGGATGAGGCCACAGTAGTCACCTCGTCTCAGAAGCCGCACACATAACGTCAGAAAACGTTATGTTCTTGTCACCATGGATCATAATGACTGCATATTCATCATCAGCGTCAAAATTAAGCGCATGCGAAACCGAACAGTCTCAGGAGACATGTTGCGTCAGTGACCTTGGTTAATGGCATATGGAATCACGCTAGCTAAACTGTTGGCCTCCTCAGCACATCGAACATTCGCAATTTGTGAATGTGTTTGCGCTTGTTTATTGGGTGGTTCACGACGCACTTTATGCACATTCACGGCTAATGGCGCCACCCACACTGTTTCGCCAGTGGGCCGCGACATTGGGAAATGTCACGAACGGCGCTAGTGTCGAACCCGGGACCTTTGGTAATCAGTGAGCCTACTCGGTGATACTCTATCATTTAGGCAAAACAATGTCTGCTGTATATCGTCTTAAGACGTCACATCTCAGTGACCTAACATGATGTCCAATTTTTTTAAACTGCCCATGTTGGCAATGGATGCCACATCAGATGCGCCGGCGGCACGGTGTAGATGTCCCAAACTCTATGGCTTCCACTTTGTTCGCGTACTTTTCAGTCGACCAACACCGCTGTCGTCCCAGGGAATCTCATCTAATCTTACCCACCGCCAACTGTTTCACATGCAGCGTGACACACCTCACCAGAGCGATACCCAGCGTGCCACATACCTCACCAGGGCGACACCAGGGCGACAGTAGAAACTTTCAGAAGAAGTGCTTCATTCCTGGCGACTTTAATCTGAAAGGATATGAAAATGTTGGTGTTGGCTCCCATCATGCAAAATGTTTAGGAAATGCCTTGAAGAGGACCTGTTCTTACACCAGTTTGTATCGGAACCTACCAGGCATGGCTCATTCTTGGACCTTGTATTCCCGGATTTAAGTGACTTGGTTCAAGACTTGACTGCAGGAGAAACTCTAGGAAGAAGTGACCATAACATAGTTAGATTCAAGGCACATGCAGGGGAGATTATTACGGATAATTTGGTAAAGGTTCCAAATTTCAACAGAGCAGACTTTGACTGCATGAGAGCGGCTTTAAGTGCCATCAGATGGGAAGAAGAATTCTGCAATTTAAATGCCTGTGAAATGTGGGAAAAGTTCAAATCTAACTTGAAGGAAATTCAGGTTGGACATGTCCCCCAAAAGCAAAGACGCAAAAGAAGGGTAGGAAAGCCAGCATGGCTTACACCAGACTTGATAAAAGCAATTAAGGCTAAGAAAACTGCATTTAGAGTGTTTAAAGATGCTTCAAATGTCGTTAATCTAAAGGCGCATCGAAAAGCTGGAGACACTGTGAAGCAAAAAATCGGAGCAGCAAAGCGAGCAAAAGAACTGGATTTAGCTAGGAACTGTAATGGGGACAGTAAAAAGTTCTTTAGTTTCTACAAGCTGAGTAAAGTTTCTAGCACAATTGGTCCACTGGAAGTAAATGGGACTACATTGGGTGAGGATAGTGAGATGGTTGAGGAGCTGAGCAAGCAGTTTAAATCAGTGTTTACATTGGAAGATATGACCAATGTGCCGACCGTACACCATAGTTCAGTGACATGTGATCTGATAAATGATGTTGATTTCATTGATAGTGATGTTGTTTACAATCATATCAGAAAAATAAAGCCAAACAAGGCAGCAGGACCTGATGAAGTTTATGCTAGGGTATTGCGGGAAGCTGAAAAGGAACTGGCATGTCCACTTAGTATAATATTTTGTAGATCAGTTTCACAAAATGAAATTCCAACCCATTGGAAAAGAGCAAATGTAGTTCCTATTTTCAAGAAAGGAGAAAGAGGGAAAGTTGAAAACTATAGGCCAGTAAGTCTCACATCCCTAGTCTGCAAGGTACTCGAATCAATTATCAAGGATAGAATAGTTAGCTATCTGGAAGGTAGCAGATTGATTCAAGATACTCAACATGGGTTTAGAAAAGGACGATCGTGTCTCACAAATGTCTTGGACGTTTTGAACTTCGCCACAGAACAATTTGATCAGGGAAATTAGGTTGATGTAGCATATCTTGGCTTTAGTAAGGCCTTTGACAAGGTACCCCATAAACGGTTAATGATACAGCTTCGGACCCATGGTATTGCAGGTAGCATCTTAAAATGGATAGAATTGTGGCTTTCAGGTAGACAGCGAAGAGTGATGCTAAATGGTACAAAGTCATCATGGCAAAATGTACTTAGTGGAGTCCCCCATGGGTCAGTACTGGGGCACTACTGTTCATTATATTTGTAAATAACATTAAAATGTGAAGATAAAGGATGATTTGAAGGTCTTTAGGGCAATAACAGGTCAAAATGAGCATATCTCGCTGCAAAAATACTTAGACGAACTTGTGAAGTGGTCCAAAGAATGGCAAATGAAATTTAATTTTGATAAGTGCAAAATCATGCATGTAGGTAAGCAGCATATGAAGGCTCCATACTTGATGGGTGGCCAAGTGCTATCAGTGACTCAACAGGATAAGGATTTAGGTGTTATTCTAAACACAAAATTGGGGGCATCAGAATAGACCAAGGAAGCCAGGAAGAAGGCACTGAGAATGCTCGGGGCAATAAATAGGAATGTATCATACAGAAGTGAGGAAGTCATCAG
Organism: Imbricaverruca yamaguchii; assembly: GCA_034440575.1. Classification (NCBI taxonomy): domain Eukaryota; kingdom Metazoa; phylum Arthropoda; class Thecostraca; family Neoverrucidae; genus Imbricaverruca; species Imbricaverruca yamaguchii. The sequence continues at coordinate 13,198 of JAOTOL010001511.1, read as the reverse complement.
GAAGCTTTACTGTGCATTGCATATGTCAGGCCACATTTGGAATACTGCATCCAAGCCTGGTCTCCGAGCTATGAAAAAGATTGTTGGCTTTTAGAGAGAGTACAGAAGAGGGCTACAAAAATGGTTAATGGTATAAGCAACCTGGCATATGAGGAAAGATTAAAGAAATTGAATACGTTTTCACTTAGATATAGAAGGCTCAGAGGAGATCTCATTGAGGTCTTTAAATTTCTCCGTGGTCTGGAGAGGGGATATCTTGGGGAAATATCTGAATTGAACAGAAATGATGCACTTAGAGGTCATAAATTCAAAATTAAAGTTAACCACAGCAGAACAAGGTTAAGGCAGACTTTCTTCACCAACAGGGTGGTAGAACACTGGAACCAGCTGCCAGAAAACATTGTCAGTAGCAGCACATTGAACACCTTTAAAAACAGCATAGACAACCATTATAAGAATAGAGGGCTTGCTTTTCAGTATTACAGGGAGGGCTGATTGACAGATTTGGTGGGCAACTGGTTCAGTGTACAGAGTGCAACCAAGAAGGGCCATTGTGGCTCATAGTTGCACTAATCTTTTATGTCTTTGTGTCTTTATGACACATTTCAACATGTGGGGCTGGCCGCGACGGTGCGTCTGCAGTTGCATTGCACGTGACCACGGTCACGGCGTCCGAGTCATGTCACGTGACACCGGCGGCACCGTCACGGGCCCACCTCTCTCCCGACACGGCCTTATATAGGCGGCGTCAGATTGGATGGGGGCAGACGGTGGTGGCCACACCACACAGCAGCATGGCTCTCACCAGGGTAAGGCGGCTGGTGGGTGGTGTGTAGAGTTTTTTTTAGAGAAGGAATTCAACAAATTAGTGTGCCTCATATTAAAGGTTTCTGTTATGATATGACTTTCTAACATGTATCGCTTACTTGTCCACATGCTTGCATTTAACCTTCGGTTGACAAAAACAAATGTCGGGAGGAACAAAAAAGAACCACGATGAGAGTGGATATAATTCAAAACTCATTTTTGTTTCCTTCGGCAAGTGGCACACATGTGGCATAGACAGCAACAAAATTTGGAAATGGAGCACGTTGGTGGTATTCATAGCAGGGTCACATCAAGCCTAATGGAGTTCAAAATCGCACGGTGGAACTTCCCTGAGATATTCTGCCCGCCCAGGTGCAAACAATAACTGGTACGGAAGCTCCCATCGATGCCGTTTTCGTGCAGACTTCGACACCCGGGACAAATTTGTCATGTGCACACTATAGTGGAGTTGAGCCCACACATTGGTGACTTCCACGAACATTTCAGGATATCCTTGACAGCACATGTAAATGAACTTTAATTTCGATAAGTGCAAAATCGTGCTGTAGGTAAACAGGATATGAAGGGTCCATATTTGATGGTTGGCCAGGTGCTATCAGTGACTCAACAGGAGAAGGATTTAGGTGTTATTCTAAACACAAAATTGGGGGCATCAGAACAGACCAAGAAAGCCAGGAAGAAGGCACTGAGAACACTTCATATAGAATAGGAATGTATCATACAGAAGTGGGGAAGTGATCAGGAAGCTTTCCTGTGCATATGTCAGGCCATATTTGGAATATTGCATCCAAGCCTGGTCTCCGAGCTATGAAAAAGATTGTTGGCTTTTAGAGAGAGTACAGAAGAGGGCTACAAAAATGGTTAATGGTATAAGCAACCTGGCATATGAGGAAAGATTAAAGAAATAGAACATGTTTTCACTTAGCTATAGAAGGTTCAGAGGACATCTCATTGAGGTGTTTGAATTTGTCCATGGTCTGGAGAGGGGAGATCTTGGGGAAATGTTTGAACTTAACAGAAATGATGCAATTAAAGGTCATCAATTCAAAATTAAAGTTAACCACAGCAGAACAAGGTTAAGATGGTCTTTCTTCACCAACAGGGTAGTAGAACACTGGAACCAGCTGCCAGAAACCATTGTCAGTACCAGCACATTGAACATCCTTAAAAACAGCATAGACAATCATTATAGGAATAGATGGCTTGTTTTTCAGGATTACAGGGAGGGCTGATCGACAGACTTGGTGGGCAACTGGTTAAGCGTACAGAGTGCAACCAAGAAGGACCCTTGTGGCTCATAGTTGCACTAATCTTTTATGCCTTTATGTATTTATGTTTGTGACAGTTTTGTCCAACTTCAGGTTGGCATCATCAGACCAGTGCATGCACGATATTCCAATGTTAAACAGCACCTATTGGCCTTCACGTGTCAGGGCTGAGCAGCCTCTAGCATTTCCTGGAAGCATCTGACTAGTCACACCCGCTGTGCTAGCTTCTCAAGCGCCATAAATTCCCAGATCTGGCGACTTTCGATGAGGCAGTAACATGCATGTTCTCCATAGCTTGGCGTTGCAGATGCATACCGATAATCAGCACAAATGTGCCAGTTCCAAAACAACTAAGGCAGTGAAACGTGGAGGACGTGAACATGGCACAAGTTGTTCTTCTGGTTGCAGGTAACCGGCCTGCTTCTGTTTGTCGGGCTTTGCCTGGCAGACGGTGGCGGGGGAGGACACGGAAGTTTCTCCGGAGGAGGAGGAGGGCGTCACGGCGGTGGGGGAGGAAGAGGAGGTGGCCGCAGCATTGGTGGTGGTGGTCACGGTGGTGGTGGTGGAAGAGGAAGGGGAGGAGGAGGCTACAGCGGTGGTTCCGTCAGCGTCAGCTACAGTAGTGGTGGTGGAGGAGGCGGTGGTTACAACAGCTTAGGAGGAGGAGGGGGATACAGTGGTGGAGGAAGCAGTGGAGGAGGCGGTGGCTACAGTAGCGGGGGGAACAGTGGAGGTGGCTACAGCGGTGGAGGAGGAGGTGGTGGCTACAGTAGTGGAGGAAGCAGTGGCGGTAGCTACAGCAGTGTTGGAGGAGGAGGTGGCTTCAGCAATGGAGGAGGTGGCTACGGTGGTGGAGGAAACAGTGGAGGTGGCTACAGTAGCGGGGGGAACAGTGGAGGTGGCTACAGCGGTGGAGGAGGAGGTGGTGGCTACAGCAGTGGAGGAAGCAGTGGAGGCAGCTACAACAGTGTTGGAGGAGGAGGTGGCTTCAGCAATGGAGGAGGTGGCTACAGTGGTGGAGGAATCAGTGGAGGTGGCTACAGTAGCGGGGGGAGCAGCGGAGGTGGCTACAGCAGTGGAGGAAGAGGAGGTGGCTACAGCAGTGGAGGAAGCAGTGGCGGCAGCTACAGCAGTGTTGGAGGAGGAGGTGGCTTCAGCAATGGAGGAGGTGGCTACGGTGGTGGAGGAAACAGTGGAGGTGGCTACAGTAGCGGAGGGAGCACCGGAGGTGGCTACAGCAGTGGAGGAGGAGGTGGTTTCAGCAATGGAGGCGGTGGCTACAGTGGCGGAGGAGGTGGTGGCGGCGGTTCATCAAGCTACAGTGTGGTTCCCACGTACAGCGGCACTGGCAAGTATAGTGCCGCCAAGCCTGGCTCCAGCTACGGTGCGCCGAAGGGTGGCAGCGGCGGCGGCGGCGGCTACGGTCGTTGAGTGGCCATGATGGTTTGCGTGGTATCAATGGTATCAATGCGACATATGTCATGCCTGGGTGGCTTACGATTCAACTAATCGTCATGTGATGTCCTGTGATCCATGTCGTGTAAGCGGTTGCAACTATTCCACAATACATACCAGTATGTACTCTGTGCCTTTACTCCTGACCTCTCTGTGTAGACGTAAAGCAAAGGACCTAGCTCTTTCCAGTTCGAAAACAAAAACTCGAGAGCAAGCAAGGTGCTTTATGACAACAACGCCATGAGTGCAACCGGAAATAAATGATTGTACGCCTTCCCAAAGGCGCATTCAGAATAAGCATACTGGAAACGAAGAAAATCACTTACTTATGAGTTAAAATATACAACGCCCCATTGACAAATACTAACAGAAGAGGGAATTGGAATTATTTTGCTTTCAAGAAACATATCTGTGTACCTGTGTACTGAGGAAAATATGCAGCTCATCCCTGGAGGAAGTGGTCCAGGGCGTTCCTAATTACAAAACTATAGAGCAGTTCCTATTTTTCTGCTCAATACGTTGATCTCAGCACTGAACTCAGCTACTGATCTCAGAGCCATGACGCAGCAGTCGTCTCGTCCTTTATGTTCAATCGCACGATGAGCGTTAAACCCATTCCCACCTTGGTAGGTGAGATTCCTCACCATGAAGTACAACTGTGTGTGGACTCCTGGTGACCCAAACACAATACCAGCACCAATATCAGTACATCCAGGATACTTCTATGAAATGGATAAACACACACAGATCGGGGAATCTACTCAGGCCCATCATCTCACAGAAGGAACCGCTGACATGCGGTCTCGCCAAATCTCTAAACAAGACTATAAGACCCTACATAGCATCTCCATGCTCATTGAAATCGTCAACAGAAACCAAGACATCGTCCTTCTGGAAACCAAGACACGCCAGGGACGACTGGCCTCACTTGATGTGAGGCCAGTTGTCAGGCCTCACTCACTCGGCCAACGTTCCCATCGATGAAACGATCACAATCGTCACATAATATTTATGTCACCATCAAGACATACCACAAGACCACTCCGCTAGACATGCCACAAGACCACTCCGCCAACTGCCACAAGACCACTCCGCCAGACATACCACAAAACCACTCCGCTAGACATTCCACAAGACCATCCGCCAACAACCAACCACTCCGCCAGACATACCACAAGACCACTCCGCCAGACATGCCACAAGACCATTCCGCCAGACATACCACAAAACCACTCCGCTAGACATTCCACAAGACCATTCCGCCAGACATACCACAAGTCCACTCCGCCAGACATACCACAAGACCACTCCGCCAGACATACCACAAGACCACTCCGCCAGACATACCACAAGACCACTCCGCCAGACATACCACAAGACCACTCCGCCAGACATACCACAAGACCACTCCGCCAGACATACCACAAGACCACTCCGCCAGACATACCACAAGACATCATATTTTTGATGTCTTGTGGTATGTGGTATGTCTCCCTTCAACGATTGTGCGCCACGAAGCACCCTTCATATTCCCACTAGGCCAACTATACTATCAAATAGACTGTGTTCCAATGACCTCACAAATAGTCTCCCTCATTGCCGAAGTGTTCACGTCATCAGTGGAACTTGAAGTGCTGGCGGAACATCGAGTCAGGCCATACACCTACTGCAGATACGTCGACGACATCTTGGTCGACATTCGTGACAGCAACACACTACACCAGCTGAAACAACGACTGGAGACAATGTCCGGACTGAACCGTACCATTGAAGAAGCCGCAGACAACAGGATCAGCTTCCTAAACGAAGCCATCGAGGCCACGGACAGCATTTTCACCACCATCATCTACCGCAAACCAATGGACTCAGGGAAATGCATCAATGGGACTAGTACAGTGATATCAAATCATACATACTCCGCGCAATCAAACACAGCTCCATGTGGCATAATGTGCATTGCGAAGTAACACCAGTAGAACACCAGTAGTAAATAACAACCATCCGATATGACGCATAGACCAGCAAAGATCGATAGCCATCACAAAAATCCTCGGCACAACACAAACCAACACAACAGACGGCCACACCCATTACTTGTACTACAGAAACACAACGACACCAGGTTACAAACAAGGTGAAACGGCAGCACCAACATTGTTTAGGTCTGTCATAAAGTTCATTCCTTCTTGGAGGTTTGTAAGTGGCAAATTCCCGTCATTCTGGATATCAGGAAGAAGTGCAAGTGGGTTTTCAGCGAAATTTGGAGGTTTACATTTAAATTCTTGTCCATTTTTTAAGTGCCTCTTCTTTTTGAAATGCCATCTCATCATCACCTGGGAGCTCCTGACGAGTATTGCCAAACACTCATTCAGGGATATCATCATCCTTGGATTTTGAATTCATCAGCTTGGAAGTTATATTCCAAATTTCGTTGCAATCATTAGCATAGTTCTGAATTCCTGACAATAGTATTTTGGTCACAGACTTAAGAATTCTTTGATTGTGCATTGAGTAACCGCTATATTCGTTGCTAGTATGGCTAGCTGGTTGTTTCAGTTTCCTACCAATAAGCATATTTTACATCGATTGAATTCAGTCTGGCAGCTGAATCCCCAATCATTTTTACATGAGTTGTTCTTCACATGCATCACATATTATAATTGGACCTAGAAATTCCATCATTATATTAGTTCGTGAAATGATTTATTATATGAATAATATCATTCACCATGTCTAAATTAATACATTTTAACTAATCATTGAATTTGAAAAATAATCATTAATGTGACATTCAAGAATAGGACGGTGATTTCTTAAATTGGCGACTCTATCTCCCCAATACCCTTCTCGAGCGATTTTTGTGTCCATAATTATTCCAAATCCGGGTTTGTTGGTGTTTGTAAATGCCACTTTCGCTTGCTATAAGTAAGAAATCCCAATCGTTATTTGGAAGGTATCGGCATGAGTATCGGTATCACCTTCGGTATCACCTTCGGTATCACCTTCGGTATCACCTTCGGTATCACCTTCGGTATCACCTTCGGTATCACCTTCGGTATCACCTTCGGTATCACCTTCGGTATCACCTTCGGTATCACCTTCGGTATCACGTTCGGTATCACCTTCGGTATCACCTTCGGTATCACCTTCGGTATCACCTTCGGTATCACCTTCGGTATCACGTTCGGTATCACCTTCGGTATCACCTTCGGTATTCGGTATCATCTTCATGGCATGTAACATGCGTACTGAATGTGTTGCTCCACTATTCACATTGCTTCAAGCGAGTTTTATTTGTTTCATACTTGAAAAGGGCAGGATAGCCGAAGCGTTATCTACATGTACTTATACTTCCATTGCCTTGCTTTCTTACACGTTGTCATTCCACCATATCTACTCAAATAATCTACCTACTCATCACATTGTACAGCAACAATGGACACGAATCTCGCTCAACGTGAGTTTCATCTAAGGCGGAAGTTAGAAAGCGTGAAGAACAGAACGGGAATCTTATTGGATTACATAGTCCATCAGATTTACCGACATAGGCGCCTGCCAAGATACGCTTTCGTGTTCTCCCTGTTCCGTCAGCATGAGAAGTTTTGGAAAGATGCAGTCGCCAAGTTAAAAAGTCACCGTTGTATCCTTGAAAGACGCATGGGTGAAAGTCACTGGCTTACCATCTGGTGATGCGACTACAACACCACAACTTGGATCAGAAGCGTAACCTCACCATCTGAAGCGTAGCCTCACTATCGAGTGATGCGACTACAATACAACTTTGATCTGAAGCGTAACCTCACCATTTCAAGCGTAACCTCACTATCGGGTGATGTGGCTACAACACGACGAGTTGTACCATAAGCATAACCTCTAAGCCAGGATGACATGCTTGTGCGAAAACACTTACCGAAAAGCTACCGGTAATCGTGACGTAATCGCAAGCACTTCAGATATAATTATTTCACCTTTGGAAACACAATCCTTGTCCATCTATCTGGAGGTAGGTTAATCTCCACAAGGGATGCTACGTTAATGGTGTCCCTGGCATCTAACGGTACAATGATAATGACATTGAAAAGTATGATATTCGAGGACTTATCATTTTCTGCGCAGCGTTATCAACGCGCAAACTCCCCAGCAAACCAAAAAAGACGCTTCAACTCGAGAACTAGTGAGGGGTCCTGAACTTGTTATTTAAAGCGCAGGTAAAGAAGGAATGTGGTTGGTTTGAACAAATGTGATTACATACCATCAGTTCATATCCTACTGAAGGGGATGAACATTTATGAATCCGTTTTAAATGGAAATACTGAAATACAAAGTAAAATACTTCAGTAAAAATGTTGCAATCTTCTCGATAGACCTGTTCGGGAAAATAGCCCCTGCACTTACCGGGGAGTAGCACACAAATCATAAAACACACGAATCTGGAGTGCAGTGCACCAAATAACTTCGTGCATAGGAAGCAAAGCCTACAACCTAGCCAAGGTGCTAGCGGAGTCGTCAGTACCCTTCCACGGGCAGGCGAATTTCACGCCGAAACATATTACACCGCACTTGGGATCGGGAGGCGAAAATCACAAGGGGCGGCACGGTTGCCCCTATCGGAATAATATTAAGCCGACCTTCGTCATGCCACGTTAGCCCCAGGTCTCCATTTGTAATATATGTAAGAAAAAGGCGCAATGGCAATGACAAGCAAAGCAAAGATGCCTAATGTCAGAGTGGAACATATATCGGTATCCGATTGGAATGGTGTTCTGGCTATTTAAGGCGTCATAAAGTCAAACAGTGATCAGACCTAATAGCTGGAACATGGGCCCATTTGGGGCAAGCCTGCAAGGGGAAGACAAACTAAACCGGGACAAAACGATACTCAACACCAAACTAATACCACATGTTACTTGGTCAGGTGAATTTCACGCTGATATTTCATCGGTTGTGAGAATGCAAGGCGAACATCAAAAGGGCGCGGATTCCGTTCCACTTATCGAAATCCGATTAAGCAGACATTACCCGAGTTAAGTTAGCCCGAGAGCTATTGATTCGTGGCATGCGTAAATAGGCGCAATGAGCAATGCCTAGCAATTCAGAAAAACATGGTTTCAGGTTGGAACATATATCGATATCAGATTGCAAAGCTGGGGCCGGGATGGCCGAGTGGTTAAGGTGTTGGGCTCTGGGAACCAAAGGTCCCGGGTTCGACACTAGCGCTGCTCGGTGCATTTCCAAATCACATGGCCCGCCGGGGAAACATTGTGGGCGGCGCCATTAGCCGCGAATGTACATAAAGTGCGCTGTGAACCACCCAATAAAAAAGACTGCAGTAGTGTTCTGGAGACATAGGGGCCCATCTGGGTCAAGCATGTAAAGGGAAGATATTATAGTCCTGGACAAAATGATGCTCAACATCCCAACCAATACCACCTAATTTCCAAAGAAACTACCCATCAACATCCTACACGCTTATCAATAACTACCTACCGACATATCTAGCCATATTCACTTGTTTCCGCGTAATATACGTGTGCATCAACTGCCCTATCAATTATTGTCAAATCCACGTGCCTGCACCGCATGCCCAATACATAAATCGCACCATGCACCACTAAGTTGCATGGTGCATGTCTATTTCAAGATTTTTAATAGGTGAATGAACATATATCGCCCCTCACTAGTCGAAATGCCATACAAGGTCAAGCATGAACGTAACCATCCTACAAACTGTGTTGGCGGTTACCTAAAGTCAGAGTCAAAGTCATGTATTTGGGTACTTCCACGTGGTGGCTGTTCTGCACACAGACAATGTTGCATAAGTGCATCAGGTAACAAATTGCGTCGGAAACATTTCAAGAGCATACAGCTTATAAAGACGTATACCCCTATAGTAAAACTAGCGACTCCGCGCCAAAACACTTATGAATGGAGGGTGACTCGGTGCTTGCCTGGTGACGGGTGGTAGTCTGTTCCAAGCGATCGCGGCGCGGTACGAAAAACCTCGCTGGGTCTGTGTGAGTCGACATCTTGTGAGACGAAGCTCATCGACTGGCCCAGCTGTGATCTCCCTCTGCGATACTTGTGACCGCCAGGTATACACATTGCTCTGTGTACCTGAATGCAATCGGGCTCCCGAACAATCTCTGTAAACTTCAGCCAGCCTAATGACGCGAGTACAGGGGAAACGAGTTCGTTGCGGTGCACATCGGTGACTAGTCTCGCGGCAAAGTTGATGCAGTTTTGCACGCGGTGCAGACGGCACTGAGCGTCTCGGCACCAGAGGGATAGAATGTGAGGAAGAATGTGACAACGAAGAATGTGAGGAAAAACGTGGACCTGGACAAAGACGTCCTTGATGAAATGATGGCGAAATGTGCATAGGGATGCTATGATGGCGTTGCATTTGCGTACGACCATGGAGACGTGAGAATTTCAGCTAAGCTGCTGGTCGAGGGGAACACCAAACACTTTAATGGTGGGATGTGGAGTTATGATCGAATCTGAAAGAGTGATCTGGAAGTTCACTGCCTTTTTTTAATGACGCCTCGGTGCCAAAAGGGGTGAAATGAGATTTGACCGGGTTCATCCTTTGGCATGTAGTCAAAGATGGTGTTGAGGAATAACTGATTTCAGCCTTATCTCGGGGCCATCATCAGTTTGTTTTGAACAACATCAAAGTATGACATTCGAACATGAGGGTGAAACCGGCTTTCTAATCGCCACCGTTTCCTACGCACTTAAAAAACCGTGAATGCTTTCATAGATATATCGGTCATTCGTCTAGGCAGTGTTGTTAGCATTAGGATGACCAATACAGCTACCCACTTCCTCGCAGAGATGAAGGGAACGGGTTTCGACCGGGTTGAGTTCAAGACCAGAGTGATTTGTTGCAACCACGGTAAGTACAATGGTTTTCTGTCAGTGCGTGAATATGTGTGCTTATGCCTGGTGTGCCGGTCGCGGCCGTCTTGTCTGCTTCGGTCCATGGCGTCAGCGACCCAATCGCCGGGTCGGCCATGGTGATTCCTCATGCTTCGGCGGGGTTGGCCAGTGCGTTCGCCGTCAGATCATCGACGGCCGCCACTATCGGCACCGACCGCATAAAGGGATAACCAAAGAAGGAGAGTCGGTCCGGTTGAGGCCAGTCGGGAGGAAAGGCGGCAACACTATTCCATCGAAGAGTGTTAACCGACGGTGAAGACATAGACGGTGGAATATGTCACCTTGTTATCCCGTCCATGCCCTGGGGGTCAGGCGGCCCAACGTCGTCCGGGCGAGGGGTGGCCGGGCCCCAATGACCATCGACCATCGACCCCCTGGTGACAGACCAACGTCACCAGCGCCCGAAATAAACAGATCACAACGGGCGCAGGGCACGATATCGTCTCCCACCAACGACTACGTACCGGACCAACCGGTCGGACCTCATGAAGGAACTGCGCGTGCCAAATTCCCACCTCGGAAAAGCCTTTCCTGCCGGACACAAACGATATAAAGGACATTTACCAAAACCGGTTCGGTTCAGACTCGCCAATGGACGACCACGAAATAACACCTCGGGAGGGACAGGAGGCCATTGAACTGACACCATTTTCATTGAGTGAGGTGCGGGGTGCCCTGAAGGGCCTTCTCTCCGTTCCTCTTCCGGCCCCGATGTCTCATTTGGTGCGGGCAGGATGGCCGTTCGGTTAAGACCATCCAGACCGAGTAGGGGCCGGAGGTCGTTCGGTGGGTGCTGAACACCTTCCTCGGGTTTGGCAAAATCCCTGCGGCCCTTCGGGTCAATAGGATGACGCTCATCCCCAAGACATGGAGCCAGAGATGTGAATGACTTCCGACCTATTACGATCGGGTCGGTGGTCTTGCGACTGTACTGCAAGTTGCTTGACCGCCACCTTCGGGTTAAAGTTCACCTCGACCCAAGGCAGAAGGATTTCACGGCTGTGGACGGATGCAATGAACATCTATTCGTCCTCAGCGAGCTCTGCGCCTCTGTAAATCTAAGAGGAGGAATTGAACCTCGCTTTTTGGACGTCTCTAAGGCGTTGAACGGGGTCCCACATCATTCATTCTCTGTGGGCGTTAAGACGGTTTGGTGTGGGTCGAGGTTCGTGTTAACGACACCGTACACGACTTGTATTCAGGAGTCACCACCACGATCGGTCGCGCTCAGGGAAGAACACCGCACATTCCCGATGAACCGTGGGGTTAAAGGGCTGGCCCATGTCCCCGATCTTGTTCAACTATGGTTATCGATGAGCTGATTGGGGCCTCGGGGCAGCGGCATGTGCTAAGCCTGTGGCGAGGATGAGACTGGATATAATGCTTTGGCCTTCGCTGACGATCTTGTGTTGGCATCGGGGAGCGGACATGGATACGTTATTCGCTGGGTGTCACAGATAAATTCTTCCAGACCGGAGTATGCGAGTTAATGCGGCCAAGTCACATGTCATCCGACTTGCGCCGGCCCAGGTACTAAGGCCCTGAAAATTATCCAAGGGACCACCTTCCATTACGACGACGCCCCTATCAAAAAACAGGGCGTCGGGGAGGCGGTCAATACCTGGTGTTGGAGCGCCTCCACCTTGGGTATCAAAAGCTCAAGTAGAAGCAGCTGCTCATGGGCATTCAATTGGAGGAGACAGGCGGCGCAAGCCAGCAAAAAGCTGACACTTCTCACGAGCGCATGTCCTGCCGAGTATCAGCATCTCTGCGTTTTGGAAAGTGTCTAATAAATATCTGAGGCACCTGGATCGTTACTCCATAAAGCGATTCGAGGGCATCTCCCTCCGCCGGGAACACCCACGGCTTTTTATCACTTGAGGTCGGAGATGGCGGGCTCCACATCCCCTCTTTCCGAGAGACTGTTGAATGATGCGTACCCGGCGGCTAGTGAAGCTCACAACGAGCAAACGATACTTTGGTAAAGTCCCCGGCCGCCGGGTCAGCCCGTCAATGCCGAAATCGCTTACTGGCGCGACCAACTGCGCCTGAGGATATCTTCCCCAAAGGACTCACCAAACATAAGCTGAGAGTCTCGAGGGTTGAGGCGGCCAAATACCGGAGAACCGCCGTGGGATATTTTGACACCGAGGCCTCACGGTGGGGGTAACCGGTGGCTGACCAATCCATCGGTCAGCCTAACTGGCCAGGAGTTCATTGATCTGGCTAAGGCCGTCTCAGAGAATCTCCCTGTTCGTTCCAATTTAACGCGTGGACGTGATCGATCGGTCAGGCCCTGTCGAAGTTGTGTGCATATGCAGAGACCGAAGCCCATGCCCTCAACGGGTGCCGCGAACTGCGGGCTGCGTACATTAGACGCCATAATTGGCTTCACCATGCGGTGGAGTCGATGTGGCGTCGAGGTACGCATGACTCAGTCCATCGAGAACCCACAATCGAAGACAAAATTCTCAAATATGGTAGTGTCGCCTTCCTCGATGCAGTTAAAGTTAAGTATCGGGTCTCGGTCGCAACGTCGGAGGCCGTTGTGATTGGCAGCCGCGGCCTGATGTTGACTGAGACCTTCCAGCGACCGCTAAAGTCCTCGGAATCTCCATGAAGCGCGATCTCGAACGCCTTCAAGAGAGGGTTTTGAGGGGCACGTCGCCGGTTTGGTCTGCGCGTTCGCAACGGGAGGTCGCTGA